>JBBBDQ010000865.1:2055000-2345000 GCA_037127315.1 Ascarosepion bandense | reverse complement strand
ATGTATCTCATACTTGAGAACTTTACCAAAATTTTTAACCAAACTTTTTATTCAGTACACAGGAAAAGATTGTTCTCAATCTGGGTTCTATATGTTGCAAATCTATTGTATCTTTTTTCTAGTCCATCTTTCACTATTCCTGGCTTGGACAAAGGATACAAAAGTTAATAGATTAGGGAAAAATTAACTGATGCAAGATACTCAATAAGGTCCTCCAGGTTTGGAGGTTGGGTGCAGGGCTAGCAACCCTGCCCTGTAAAAACAAAACAAAAAGAAAAAACAAACAGATGTTACAGAAACAGTAACAAAAAGTTGCTGCCCTATGCACCATCTGGGTGTGATGTATAAATGATGATGAGATACTCAATAAGCATGTAGTTTAGAATTTTTATATATATATATATATATATATATATATATATAACCCTGCGGATCGAATAAAATGTTTGGTTCAAAATTCTGATATGGTTACCAATTATGACAGCCATTTGTGGATTACTTTACTTGGCTTTGCTCAATAGGTGGCACTGCTTAAGCTCTATAAAATAAACATATCTTTCTTTTGCTCCAAGATGTAGCAGGACATAGAGGAAGATGTTCCTACTGAGGAATATTTCTATTCCTGGTCGATTGACAACTCTCTCACACAAAATAAATAACTTTTTAATGTCTAGTTTTCATTTTCCACAATGTAGACATTAATGTAATTTCTCTTTTAATACATGTATTGTCATTTGTTTAAATTAAATGTTTTGGTACTGATTTTTACTTGGACTCACAGGAGTTCAAATATTGTTTATGGGACAAATGTTCCTGGAGGCACAGAATAAATAAATCCTAACAACCAAGAGTGATTAAATATTTAGAAAAAATACTTCCAACCATGCAACAAAAGTGGTGACTCCTGCAAAACATTTGAAAAAAATATTTGGCAAAGGGTTTATTTTATTAAGAATTTTAGACTAGTTTCTTTCAGTTTTTCAATATTGCAAAGCTCAGATGTTTTACATTTTATGGCCATTAAGTAATATGCCGGATTGGTTGGAAAATACAGTCACTTTGAAGATTTTATCTTGCCTTCAGCATCCATAAGTGTCTATCATGAGTTCTTGTGGACACACGCTTTAATTGCAACAGACACTGCTTACCTAACAGTTGCAGAATGTAGAGACAAGTGCTGTAATAATAGTTAATTGAAGCTTCATATCTAGCACCACTTGCCTAAAAAAAAAAAAAAAAAAAAAAAAATCCAACCAGAAGTGGCCAACTTCCTGATATCTCTTTTTCTCAATTGAATTCTCAAAATTTTCTGAAATTGAAAGTAAAAGCTTCATTTAATAAATTAAAATCATTTATTTTGTTAGCCATTTAAATTTCTTTTTTTACCTTTTTATGTTTGGAGGAATGGGTAGCCCCAGGAGGCAAACTATGTCTTCTCTTTTGTTGCTGCTCAATAAGAATGTGTTGGTAAAGATTTAAGAGATGTTGGCAGTCCATCATCTTGCAAAGTGTTTCTAGGGAAGAAAACAAAATAAAAACAAAACATTTAACATATACACAGTTCTGTCTATTGTGAACATGAAAGGGAGACTAGCGGCGGCTCTGGAAAAAAGAGGGTTCGTTTGTGTCTGGCGTGCGGGGCAGTAATCGGATCCAAAGAAAGAAGCACCGCCATCATATAGAAAAGAAAAAAAAAATACTCACCGCTGTCTTAATAATCCACCTTCAGCCCATTCTAAAGGAAAAAAGACTTTACTGCCATACAAGAGAACATATCATGTAATAAGTTTAATACTCTTTTCCTTGTTTCTAGCAGAGTTTTTTCTATTATTACTCTGCATAGATTTTGGAATGCATCTTTGGCTATCATTCGGATTTCAGTACCACTTTCTGCCATCTGTTGAAACACTTCCCACTTGTTGGATTTTAGCATCTTGGATTTGCGATTTGAATGTTAGGAATATTAAAAGTAATAGAAGATAACAATTGACATTGCAATTAAATTTTTGAAGGTCAAAGTTGATTGGAAAGAAAGAAGCCAAAAGTGAGTTTTACAAGTGAGAAGTGCAAGAAAACAAACTTATGGTTACATCTAACCATCCCAACTGTAAAAGTATGAAACCTACCAACCAACCTATAGCACTGCATTCAAATTTGTAAAGTTAAGATACCAAAGATACTTACGTTTGTGCTCATCAGACAAACACTGGACTTGATCTGTTAACTCTTTCACCTTTTTGTTGTAGTCACCTCGTTCCTGAGTTAACTTTAGCAAGGCTTCTTCTCGCTGTTCCCCAGCCCTAAGGGAGAACAAAAAAAAAAAAAATTGTAAAAGATTAGCAAAAAAAAGTCTACTCAGTAAGATTTGAGAGATCACAAAAAAAAAAAAAAAAACCCCAAAAAAAAAAACCCCAGAAAAGTGTGTGTGTGTGTGTGTATATATATATATATCTCTCAGTAGTGAGCATAAAGATCATAGTGAGGTTAAGAAAAGTAAATATGAAAAAAAAAAAAAAAAAAAAAAAATTATTTTAAAGCAAAGAACATTTTATCAAGGGGGGGGGAAAAAAAAAAAAAAAAGATATAAATGGTAAATTATGTAATTCCAAAATATAAATCTCAAACTTATTTTGATAAAGTTATAAGAATAATTATATAAGATTAAAAAAAAAAAAAAAAAAAAAAAAGATGATCAAAAACATCAGAATGATTAAATAAATCCATAAAATTTAATAATTATTTTGCATTATTAAGAATTTTTAGGGCAAGAATATAAAATCGGGTATTTTACTAAATTACATCAGCTCTTTACTGGCTCTTGCATTGTAAATATGATTAAAAATATTTGATGTCAGTGGAACTTAGAAAACTGATAGTCAAGTTATGTAATGAAGATAAACTCTCAATTGGGGATATTTCAAAGAGTGTGGCAAAATCTAAAAGGGCTATTCATAGTATTTTAAGAAAATGTTAGGAGAATGGGTCATGTGAAGCCAAGAAACTACCTAGCAGGCCTAGGAAAACTACAGGTAAAGACAGCTGAATTAGTAAAAAAAGGATCAATTTGCAATAGCAACCGTTATCTCTAAGAGAGCTAATGCTAAACTTGGCATAAAATATCAAGGCACACTATTTCCCCGAAGACTTAATGAAATAAATCTGAACAGTCGAGTAGCCTCTACGAAGCCATACATTTCTAAAAAGAATCAAATGAGCTGATTGAAATTTACCACTGAATACATCATATGTACAGAACAGTGGGATTGTATTCATTTCAGCAATGAGTCAAAGTTCAACCTGTTCGGTTGTAATGGGAGAAGGTTCGTTCAACACAGTCCTAAGGAACAATATTTACTTCAGTGCACTAAAAGCAGCATTAAATTTGGAGGAGGAAGTGTGATGGTGTTTGGCATGATTTCAGCTGCTGGTATGGGACCTCTTGTTAGGCTACACAGTAAAATTAATGCAACTGTATACAAAGAGATATTGAAGAAACATGTACCTAATTTGAGAACTGCAATTAATCAACCAGCTGTATTTATGCAAGATAACACGCCATGGCACACAGCGAAGACTTAAGACATTTTTTTCTGAGGAGGATGTTACTGTTGTGGAGTGGCCTGCTCAAAGCCCAGACATGAATCCTATTGAGAATGTTTGGAAGTTACTAAATGAAAGAGCTAAGGAAAAGAATCCAACAAATGTCGAAGAACTATTGACTAATTTGAAAGGAGAATGGGAGAAAATATCCATTAATGAAAGCAAGACATTAATTTGCTCATGTAGCAAAAGATGTGAAGCTGTTATTGAAAGTAAAGGTTTACACATCAAGTACTGATGGATTATGAAAGCTATTTTCATTTGGATATGATGTATCCATTATAATAGTATGATTTTGTTAATCGTTCTGATGTTTTTGATAATCTATTTTTTTTTAATATTATATAATTATTCTTATAACTATCAAAATAGGTTTATTGAGCTTTATAATTCGGAACTATATAATTTACCTTTATATCCTTATTTTTCCTTGATAAAATGTTCTATGAAGCTTATTTCACATTTAGACTTTTACTTAACATCCTTCTGATCTTTATGCTCACTACTGTATATAGCACCATAATAATGCTGGGCATAGATTATATGACAAAAGGTTGAAAATATGCATTCTTTATTGAAAAATCACACTAAAACTACTACACTGTATTACATTACACCTTAATATAGGTAAAATGTTCATTATAATTTCCCTAAGAAGTAAATGAAGGTCTTATTTGATAGCACATTTATTTAGTAATAATGTGCTTACACCATGCTTGTCCATATACAATTTGCAAAGCTTTTGTCAATTATATTATTTATAAGGCTTTCATTACTTACTAGAACAACATTCCAACACTAAGATTTTAAACCTTATCATGTGAACTAGCTTATTAAAAAAAAAATAAGTAAAAAAAATCAGGTGTCATTGTTTATTATGTCAAACCCCAACTTTCAAAATGGATGCAATACCAGGATTCCAAAAATCAACCTGCCTTACTGAACATGTTAAATCAACTTACTTAGCCAATTCCTGGATGAGATTTGCAACTCTTAACTTGTCTTCATGGCATAAATCCTTGAGGAAAACTTTTTTTGTTTCATTTATAAAATTCTGACCAACTGGTCTTTCATAAGTGCTTTGGCTTTCTGCAGAATTTTCACTAGCGGCCTAAAATTAAAAAAAAAAAAAGTCATATTCATGAGGAATCATAATTTATTAAAAACCATTGAGAGTAACTTTTATGACTTTTGCATGGTCATTGCATGTGCTATAACCAGGCATTTTTTTAAGTCTTGATTCTCCTAAGAAAAAAAAAAAATGTGAAAATTTGATTTCAAACTACAAAATTTTCAGCTAGATATCTTTCTGTTATATATTCATAAATAACAAACACGTATATATATAAAAATATGACTTGTGTTTTTATTAATGACGATGGACCGTGTAGCCTAGGGAACAGAGAGTTGAGGGAGCGCGCCTCTAATTCGGTTCGACGTGGTGACGGGGGGTTCGACGTGTGTGTAGTTTCTCTGCTTAGCTCGTCTAGCTTCTTCGACTTCTGGTCTTGTCTGGCTCTCTGCCCAGACTGCCTGTCGAGCCTGACTCCTGTCGAGGCTGACTGGGACTGTTCTTCAACTTCTCTTCTCTGACTGACTGTCAAGACTGACTTATCTGTATTTTCGCAGTCTTTATATATCTTCCAAAAGCGGAACTTGTTTCTTCTGGTTTTTGCCTCGATCCGCGACGCCCACGCGACGCCTACGTAAATTCTCAGAGACACCTGTCTGTTTGCTCTGAGCTATTTCCGCTCTGCCGGAAATAGGGTCAAAATGACATCCGCTGCTTTCAATGACCGAAAACACCCACACTTCATCAGCCTTCTTGGGTGGGGCCAGATTATTATATTACACTCCTCGCCCACCCATTTTCCAAAATGTTCGCCTAAGAACATTTTAAGCGCAACATCCTCACTCTCCTCCCCATGCCACACAAGCCCTACAATTGTATAAACATGTGCATGCCAAAACAACAAAAACATGTGCATGCTGAAACAAAAAAACAAAAAAAAAAAAATATATAGGGGAGCCTACATCGGCAACCCGACAATGTTCGTGTCCATCTTGAAAATTGTTCTACCAGCTCGATGTTTCATTGTTCTTTTTTTTTTCTTTCTTTTTTCCTCCTTTTTTTCTTTTTTTTTTTTTTTTTTAATATCCATTTTCACAGAATTGGGCAAAGTTCTTAAAAATGTTCATTTTCTTTCTCGCGTCTGTCCATAAGCATAGACTCTTCGATGCATAATCACATGATTAATAAGCGGTAACCGCTCTAGTTTCAAAACTAACATCGAGTAAATGACCTTTGACCAACACCATGCGTGCTTCTGCTTGAGTATATTGTTACCACGTAACCTCATTTAATTTAATTTAATTTCAAACATACTATGTTTGAACACAGAAAAAAATGGCCATTATTTGCCGTACATAACATTCATAGTCTGACCGAGAAATGTTCAATAGAAATTTAAGAAAATTACCCTGATTCCAACTTTAATCCGCATGCAATTTACTTGTGGAGGATATTAATTTAGTCTAACAAAAAAAAAAAAAAAATGGACCCGTAACTCGCGGCTCCCAGCTGGTACAATGTTTTCCATTCCCTGAACTACATCCTCTGGATTCGAACCCAAGCATATCTACTTTGTTGACATCTCTCTGTTTAACGCAGAGACATTTGAGGATTGAACACCCGTTGACCCGGAGTACTATTCACAGCGGATAACTCAATTTCCTTTTCCGAAGCACTGTTGCTTCTTTTACACTTAAAAATCCGCTTCCTGGCTACTATTACGCCGACCACGCCAGCAATGACCCCTATCGTCAACTTCTTCGGGAGTTCCTCATATCCTTCACTAAATCTCTCCATATTTACTAGTTTTCAGAAATTAATATATCTTCAAAAGATATTTCCCAAGTCACATAAATGAAAATTCACAGAGGATGTTGAATTTATGGGAACCTGCACAAAAGCATAAAAGTGAAGTACTTTCATGTAAATAAAAATAAGTTTTAGATTTTAATTTAATTTTCCCAAATCTCCCCAAATAATCCGATTCCACCATATTGATAACAAAATATCTTTTCAATATCTGACTCATATCGCGAAACACTGAGACGCGGGTGAATGTTTTAAGAATATATATATAATCGGTGTATTCGCAAAGAAATAACCAAACAATGCAGTTGTTTTCAAGCAACGATGTTGAGATATATTTATAATTGGCGATTTTGTTGGCTGTTGTTAACTGCATAATTAAAATTACACTTTAAAACTCTCGATAACATTTAAGTCATTTCTATGCTGTAGAAATGTCACGCAAAACACAAACATTTTTAAATTTTGACAATATCTGTGTACAAATTAACGTTTACGAACAAATTCTGTTGACGAGATCAAAATTAAAGAACACTTTCGTTTCTCTGATTTTCCTATTGTGGTAGCATTCAGCTACATTTATAATTTGTCAATGTTTACCAATTTTGATTTAGTTCATGCAATACAAGGCCAAATGGAGAAAATGAAGAGGGTCATTTTACGCTAATACTCCAATTGGGGAAAGTTTGTGTACGTAGAACATCGATTGTTGTTTTTTTTTTTTTAATTCGGCTCGAGTACTGATCAGAAAACTCAACTATTTCAACCATACAACTGACCTTCATAATCACATTGAGAATAGTTGTTCGTCAATATTTCTATCGGGTTGTCTGGAAAGTTCATGCCGCTTTTTAAGTAAAATTAAGACACAACCCAAAATTATTTCATTAAATATTCATTCTACGACATATTAACTATTTTCTTGCACAAACCAAAGAAAACCATTGCTATCAACAAGTTAATCCAATTATCCACTTAAAAGAGTAGAAGAAACTTCCTTTACTTACTCAATAAAAGTACGATTAACTAAGCAACATACCAATAAACTCACTTCATATATATGGTAAATATTAACAACAAAAATAAATCATCAACTCAGACGCCTCGCACCCACAGACAGGCAATTATTTCAACTTTCTTCCTCTCGTCAACTTCAACACCCTCGTCAATTTTAACACTCTTTAACACTTTCTTCCTCATTTTAACACCTTCTTCCTCCCCGTCGGCCCCAACCCTACGCGCTCTCCCTACATGTAGTCTGTTTCACTCCCACCTTTCTACCGAACAATCCATATTTCTCATTTCTACGGTCAGATCGGCAACAGTATGCTGTCCCATTTTTTTTTTCAACCAGACCTACTATAAACACGAGCAGAGAACACACACACTATTAAATCAAGGTGTCACTTACCTTTCGTTGGTTTCTATAGTCGCGGCCGCTAGATTTTTCGTCTTCTTTCTATCTGGTAGTTTTTCCTTTTTCTTCCTTTTTCGCTGTCGTCCGGTTGTTTTAAGTCCGTGGTACCCAATAATGTTCGTATCACTCTGTCTTGTTGCTTCAAAATAGCAGGTCACTAGCACCAAATAAACGTGTATTTGTTATATATCTAGCGAATGCTGGTTCCAGTTATATCGACGAACAGACAACACGGGTGTATATATAAAAATATATGAACTTATATTTTTATTGATGACCGATGGACCGTGTAGCCTAGGGAACAGAGAGTTGAGGGAGCGCGCCTCTAATTGGGTTCGACGTGGTGACGGGGGGTTCGACGTGTGTGTAGTTTCTCTGCTTAGCTCGTCTAGCTTCTTCTTCGACTTCTGGTCTTGTCTGGCTCTCTGCCCAGACTGCCCGTCGAGCCTGACTCCTGTCGAGGCTGACTGGGACTCTTCTTCAACTTCTCTTCTCTGACTGTCAAGACTGACTTATCTGTGTTTTCGCAGTCTTTATATATCTTCCAAAAGCGGAACTTGTTTCTTCCGGTTTTTGCCTCGATCCGCGACGCCTACGTAAATTCTCAGAGACACCTGTCTGTTTGCTCTGAGCTATTTCCGCTCTGCCGGAAATAGGGTCAAAATGACATCCGCTGCTTTCAATGACCGAAAACACCCACGCTTCATCAGCCTTCTTGGGTGGGGCCAGATTATTATATTACATTTCTACAGTTAAACAAAATGAAAAAAATCAGTTTAGCTAACCTAACAAAGTAATGGCCCAGTCTAGCATTGTGCTTATGTTGTAAATTAAATCTCTAAAATCTTTACAATTAACCCAAAAAGATAAGGATTCAGTTTAGCCAATCAGCCAGCCAATGGTCCTGTTTAGCATTGCACTTAAATTGTTACTTGAAAACCTTGCTTAAAAAAAAAAGTTTTGGAATATTCTGAAATTAAATCTATAAAAATATTGGTGGGGGGCTGAGTTATATTATAAATAAAAGAATAATTTGGCAAACACAGACCTTCATGTCTGCAATAAGAGTGTCAAAAGGACAGTTTTCCTATGACACTGCTTTTATTTTAACTGTCTTTACTCTTCAGCCATGTTTGTTTTCTTTTTTTAAAGTGAGGATTAGAATTGTAATAAAAACAAATGAATTTACACATTTTTTTTGTTCTTGAGAATTTGCAAAAAAAAAAAAAAAAAAAAAAAAAAAAGTATTATCCACTATTAGGTTGTTTATTTATAAGAATCATTTTATATTTATAACATTCTAAAAATTAATACAATTAAAAGTCATACAATGCAATATTTATCATTTACAAATTTATGTGAAAACTATTTGTTAATTTACAAACATTGACTAAGTTATTAAAATATGTAAACCAACTATAAGGAATTCCTTATTTTATAAAGTTTGAATCAATTAGCAATTAGGTGATGTTTTGCCAACCATTACAATAAACAATATAGTATAAATAAACAAATAAATTATGTTTATTATTTTGTTGTCAATTTTCAAAAAAAAGAAAATGTATAAATTTGCTTTCATATGCTTAGGTTTTATTATAATTATTATCATTGCTTTTTTAAAAAGCATCTATTGCTTAAAATGAAGGTAGTTAAAAAAAAATGTTTTCATGGCAAAAACTGTCTTATTGACATACAGTTTTATTGTGGGCATGAAAGCCCATATTTACAGAACATTTGAGTCATAGTTCTGGTCATGCTACAGTTATGCGAGGAGAAGCAGAAAAAAGATATTTGGTGATTGTTAGAAAATTAGAATAGATGAGAGAGAAAAAAAAAAGGGTAAAGAAAATTTGTTTAACCAAATTTAATTAAAGTTATCTTTTACAAAACTTTTTGTTAAAAAAAAAAAAGAAAAAAAAAGAAAAAAAAATACTTAATTACTTATTCATCAGACTGAGTTGTTTTGAATTGGACTTGTGTATTTTAAGACAATCTGTTTAACTTTCTTTCAAAAATATGTTTGTGTATATATGGGAATAAGAAAAAAAAACTCTAGACTGGTGTAAAGAAAGAAATTTAAACATCAAGAAAAATAAATGCAATTTTTAAGAAGTAATCTTGTAGCAATTTGTGAAATATATATATATATATATATATATATATATAAAGAAGTGTAACTATCTTTATAACAGCAATACATTCACTGAAGTCAGTCACAAAACTACAATGACAGAATTTCACAGTACTATCTCATTCTTTTTTTTTTTTTTTTAAACCATCTCTTTTCAGAAGGTTGGCAATCATGACAGTGCAGATTACTTTTCTTTATTATCTGTGCTTATTTATGGTTTGGAATTTAAAGTTTTCAAACTCTTAGACTGGTTACCCCCCAAGTCTACTCTGCTATTAAACATAGAAGAGAAAGGGATTCAGGTTTTTCCCGAAGGAACAGCTTAACCTGGAATTTGAACTCAGCTAGGAGATTCCACTTTCTGTGTTGATATCCATTACACTACATGGGGAAATGTCTGATGAAGTCCATAAAGGATGAAACATCACACAAAGTTTTCCACATTATTTTTCCTAATATTGTTATAAAGTAAATAACCAAAGTCATAAATAAGAATTACTGGGTCAAGTTAATATTTTACGAGTATTCAAAAGCATTCAGAAAGAATATGCATTTGTGTATTAATATTTGTTTGAACTTGTAGAGTGCCTGAAGATCTGTTCTAAAGAAGAACCTGCAAGGTTATCAGTCCTGACATCTTGGCTTCGGTCACTTTCTCATCATTCTTTCATGTTTTATGAAATACTTTCATGTGAATTGTTTTAATGAACTCTCCACTATGGTACTTCGATCTCATGAATATAAGTGTAGTGCTTTGACTTTTATCACACATTATATCCCCTAGACTGACTGGATAATGAATGAAAAGGTGTGCAGAAGAATTAATCATCAGATAAATGGTTTAAATGATATGATGACCACTATAAAGAAGAAAATGAAATAGCATGGACATGTAACAAGATTGCAAGGCCTCTCCAAGACTATTCTACAAGGAACGGTACAAGGAGAAGCCAGAAAACATTTTTAAACTGAAAATTTTTTTTTTTTTTGAGAAGTGATAGACCTATGGCTGGAGAATGAAGAAATCAAAATTTAACTGCAATGTCAATTGCCATCTTCAATCTTCTTAAGCCCTATTCATTTTTCATCCTTTCTTCAATACCTCCTGTACCCAGTATTTTCTCTCGTTGGAACCGCCTGCACACTAGTGGCGGTCCCTGCCTTTCAGGGAGGGGGGATAAAAAAGTGTAAATTCATACCTTTCCTACAAGTTGAAATGAAATTGGAACTTGGCTCTGATTAACAATTTCAAGCCATTATCCATTACACCACCCACACATCCAAGCTTATAGCACATGATATTCCCAAGTGGTCATCCATCTAGGTACTAACCATTTTCCAGTAGGTGATGGCCTGGGAATACCATGTGCCAAAGAAAGAGAATTGAAATATGTTGCAAAATGAACTGGCAAAGCTTCTGTACCCCAGACTCAGGCATTAACCAATGACCAGATCAAGTGCAGGTTTCTTGTTGAGCAAGTTGCCATGTAGTGTCCTTGGTGAGTCATAGGACAAAGGTAAGAAGAAGACTAGAGTGGCAGCCAGTTCTCATTTTAACATTAAAATTGCTAAAAATAAGGGTAAGTTTTATGCTAATGGTTTTTCTTATAGAACTCTTTCACCTCCTTGCATTCATGTCAACTAGGATCTTCAAAAATTTAAATGCAATGTTAATCAATAGTTTTTCTCTCTCCCAGAATCCTTTCACTTCTTTTTTTTATCACCTTGCTAGGGGTGAAAAAAAAAAAAAAAAAAAAATGTGTCACAAGTTACCTTACTAAGTTACAGACCTATTATCATTTTAACTGTGAAGAAAAAAAAATGTCCAGACATAAACTGTAATCAGAATGATCATACAGACTAATATATCATTGTAACAAAATGATGGAAGCATAAATCAGTTATTTTTATTAATAATTAAGGTCTGCTGGCCAAAAATAAAGGAACAAGACAAAATGCTTACATGTTGATTTGGTAAGGGAGAGACATCTTTTATAACATGTCCAGAAGTGATTGAAGATTTTGGCTGGACTTTGTAAGGCTGCCATTTGAGGTTTTTTAACTTCCTACTGTTAATCGGATCAACACCTGCCAATGGAAAAAAAAAATTTTAAACTTCATAATCACCATAAATAGACAAAAATATTTATTACCACCACTCTTGATGATATTTAAAAAATAAAATTGAAAAAAATGGGTTAGCTAACCAGTTTAGAATCTCGCTCAACAGAGCTAAATCAAGTTTAATAAAAAAATAATTGTTATGCTTAGGATGGAAAATGTGTCCACACTAAAATTAGTGCTACAATTATAATTTTTTTTTATAAGGTGTTCTGCAATAAAAGACTCATATGTCGGTCAGCCTGTCTGACAAAGAATAGTTCAAATTACGGATTTTTGTAAGTATGGGTTGTTTAATTCTGGTATCCAGTCTTTGAGTAGTTTCCCCATGTAGTGTAATCCACAACTACATTTAAATGAATACGTCAAGGAACGATTATGGTGTAGGAGGAGAACATCCTTCGTATAGAGAAAAAGACAGCTCTGACAGTAAAGAGAGAGAGAAAAGAGAGAGAGAGAAAAGAGAGAGAGAGAGAAAAAAAGAGAGAGAGAGAAAAAGAGAGAGAGAGAGAGAGAGAGAAAAAAAGAGAGAGAGAGAGAGAGAGAGAGAGAGAAAAAAAGAGAGAGAGAGAGAGAGAGAGAAAAAAAACTACACGAATGTTAGTAGCAAAGTAACAGTGTTGAATTGTGACAGAAACCTGCTTAGCAAATGTATCGCTGACAGAACCAAGCCAAGTGAGGCATAGGTACATGGGACCTCTTTGTACTATAGCTGGTTTAACTTTATTGAACTTCAATACCTTTTTTTGAATTACCAACTGGATAACATCAAATGAATAGTCATTATTGCAGAGAGTGGTAGTAATAAACCTGAGTTGATCATCCAACTTGGTTTTAGAGCAAATCCTCAAGGCCCTCTAAGTAAGGGTCTTAATTTAAGGACCTTGCACAAGAGCTGAAACAGTACATGCAAGGTTGTACTCATGATTGGTGCAATGGAAACCACCTCATTGACTGATTCCAAGAAAGGCTCAAAAGAGTGTCGAGGAAAGTGCTATAGATTTGAAGAAAATGTCAATCACCATTACATCTACAAAATTCCTGTAAAATTAACAAAATTTATTACTCCATATAATTGATTGGCTGGATGGATTTTTATGGCTTTTCAATCTTTTGTGAATTGTTTAAGGTCAAAACATTTTAGAGTATAAGAAGTATTTTTTGAACAAATAGTCTATTTAGAAAAAAAAAAAGAAGATTTTATTAAATTTGATTTCAGTCCTAATATTTAAACCATAGATAGGAGGAGGTGACGGATTTATAACTTTCTGAAGAGTATTTGCATAAATGAATATAATAAATCTGATTGGTATTTGAATGTGGCTCTCCACTTTCTCATTCTAAGCTGCTATCTATTATGCTACCTGCACATCAACTTAATCCAGGTGGATACATACAACATTCTTGAGTATCAGGTATCAAACAGATAGCTCAAAGTTATGAGACTGATTTTCTTTCCTAAATATTTTGTTCCTTCAGGTATTGTTAAAGACATTAAAGCATCAGACTTTGGTCAACTGATATTGGCATCCGGGACATTAAGAAAATAAATAAATAAATAAAATAAATACAATGACCCATAAATTAATCACTATGGATTGAAAAAGATCCTTTGACAAAATTTTTTCCCCATACTTTTGTGAGACCTTCTGACATAGAAACTTCTGCTTATTTGACCCCAAAAGCAAATATATCTGTATGTGTATGGAGGAATAGTAGACTTTATAAAAACAGTAGCTACTCACAAATCTATGCATCATTCATTCAGTAATGAAATTGAACATTCAACTACTGGCATGTTTACATTGTAGATAACATGCTAAAGTCCACTTTCCTCTACCTAGCACCCAAAGCTCAGAGGTAGATTAGCCGACTGATGTCAATTCGGTTGGGTTTCAATCATGGCTAGAAGCAATGTCATGTCTAACCATACTGATGAGCTGTGATACAGCTAAACAGGACTGTCTGTGAATGACTATATAATGGATTTATTCTTATTCAAAAATTTATTTGAGTCAAAGCTTCTTACTTGAAAAATGGAGCATCAAATAAAAGTGTCCATTATAATACTGTTTGAGGTAATATTAGAACAAAGTGGAAATGTTTTTTTCCATATGATGCATTTTGTGCGTTGTGGTACAGTGGATATCGGCTTGGAACAAGAAACCGGGGAGCCGAGTTCGAATTCCAGTTGAATCCATTGTATTCACTTACGCGCAAATACCCTTGGGAAAGGTATTAATCTGTCTCTTCCTTCCAGTTATGGGTTAAATAGCAGAACAGATTGGGTTCTATAGCCTTGGTCGACAACTAGTCTACCGCAGAAAGCAATGGCAACCTACTGCGGGATAATCTTCTGCCCAGTCAGTCATGTTTCTTTCGAGACATGATTGCCCAAGCATGTATCACGTATGGCACTTTAACTGACTGGCTGATGCATTTTGTACTTTACAAATTCCTTATAAAGTTGGAATTTTTCAGCATCCAATCTCCTCTTTGCATGTGTTACATTAACACAATCACTTCATAATTACATTAACACAATCATTTCAGTTTGATTAAGTCCTAGAGGAAGAAATGCATCACAAAATTTTTTCTGGTGCATAAAAAAAATTTATATTATTTTGTCCCATATTTTATATATTTCTAAACATAAATTGTTAAATATAACAGACAATGAATGTCTATTATGTTTAATCATGAACTGTTCTAAACATTGTTTCTGGCTTTAATTTCAGCTGAAAATAAAGACAAAAATTTGGATATATTTTTATTACGCTGGTTTTAAGTTTTCAGCTCACATGAGCCATCTTCAGAGAGCTTACAGGGATGTTAACATACACACGTGTTACAGAAACACAAATCCAACTACATAGCATTTATTCTTCATTCTTGTCTCTGCAAACTAATACATCTATTGTATGTAAATAAAGGAAATGTGGGCATATAACAGTTATTGGTACTCCAAATTCAAATTTCAGATGAGCCTTTAATCCATCTCTTGTACTTTGACCTATGGTTTAAATAGCATAACAGACTGGACCCTCAAGCCTTGGCTGGTTACTAGTCTAATGGAAGGAAAACTAAATTCTAAACTTCAGAAAAGGTAATGGGAGAAATATTCCATTAATTCCCCCACCCCCTCAAGAATGCATGGAAATTCTCAAATAAAATGAAGAAATCTGTGGTGGGCCACTTTTATCTATAGCAGTCTTTCTCAAACTTTCCTTCCTTGTCACCTGTTTTTTTTTTTGTTTTTGTAAGTGAGGTGCAAAATTTTTTATTTACAACAGCAAAATGTAATAGAAAATATGCATCCTGACTAATGATTACGCTTACTGCTAGTGTCTATCAACTTGTCAAGCTGAACTGCCAAGTCTTGGTTCAGTTTCAGGCATAAAACTTGTTATACTAAATAAAATAGTTTCTGATTCACAAATACATTTCACCAGATATCATCTAGATGTAAAAGCAAAACACAAAATAAAATAAACCATCTTTTATGCTTCACATTTGGTCCACAAAACAAATCTCTGCAAAAATTAAAAAAAGAATCACAGAGAGAGACAGAAAAAAAAACAAAAGTACTTATTACTGACAACAGGTTTCAACACTTTTGTCTTGTCACACTACCGCCAGATCAAACACCTCACTACAGCTCTCCCTCTCTCTCCTGGCACCAACTGTGACCTCAGCCAGCAAATTCAAGAAACACTTCTAATTGTTTTCCTTACCAACAACAAATAAGGAATCACATATGAAAAATTTCTGACACCTTTCACACAAGGTCCAAGGATGCAGCACTTTTGAAAAGTGCCTGAAGACCACACCATGAGTTGTCTTGCAAGTGAAAATGGGTAGATGGAACTATTTGGAAGTCGTCAATGGTTGAGCTAGTGTGAAGTTGCAAGTTATGACCGAGGGTAATGGCCTTGTTCAGAGTGTTGATAATACCAGATCAATGTAACTAAATTCTGCTCGGTATAGTTGTAATATAAACCACAGGTTCAACACAAATGTACCTGAGCAGGCATCTGCAATAAGGATTAGCTAGCTTCTCTAGCAGACAGGCATACTCAGATACAAGCAACCAGCCATATTTTATATATGTTTAGAAATAGAGACAAATTTATGACTGTTTACATGTAAACTATTAAACTAGTGGTGGTGGTGGGGACCCCCAAAACATGGAGACACTTACCAGGGATATAAGAATCAGCACATGGACGTGAGCCTTTAGAATCTGTATTTCAGATACATAAAAAAGAAAAATAAAGAAAAGAAAAAAGTTAATTAAAACACATGCACAACAAATCTTTCAAAAGATATATATATATATATATATGTGTGTGTGTGTGTGTGTATATTTAGGCAGCAAATTTTCTTTTAATTATGTCAGATTAAATAAATTGCAAACAATGTCTGCTTATTTTTAATAAATCCATTTATACTCAGATAATCTTTCACATATTACAATCAAAAGATGTCAGCAATGAGCTGTAACATTGACAGATGTTATCATCATTCATTTCTCAAGGTACCCAAGTACTTTCAACCTTTTTCCAAGATCATCTTCAGGGGTGTGAGTTATGGTAACAAAAAATAACCACAAAAACTGTTGTTAAAAATTACTGTATGTTTTTTTTTTCTGCTTCAAATATAACAGTTGACGAATTGCTAGTGTTCATTAGAACATGAAAATTATCCAAAATGTAATTTTTTTTATATGCTGTAATGTCATGGTCTGAAGATGATCTCGGAAAGAGGTTGAAAGTACTTGGGTACCTTAAGAAATGAATAACATCTGTCAATGTTACAGCTCATTTCTGACATCTTTCAATTGTAATACGCAAAAGATTATCCGTGAGTATGAACGAATTTTATTAAAAATAAGCAGACATTATGTTTGCAACTTATTTAATTTGACACACACACATATATATATATATATATATATATATATATATATGAGAGAGAGAGAGAGAGAAAGCAAGCTTATCTGCTAGTGTGTTTGATCCTCACTGAGGATACCTTAATACTGCAGCTATAGTAAATCTAATACACATCTACACGAAAAGCATTTAAAGAGATAAAGAGAGATAAAGAAAGAGAGATAAAGAGATAAAGAGAGAGAGATAGAGATAAAGAGAGAGAGATAAAGAGAGATAAAGAGAGAGAGATAAAGAGAGATAAAGAGAGAGAGATAGAGAGAGATAAAGAGAGAGAGATAGAGAGAGAATAAAGAGAGAGAGATAAAGAGAGAGAGATAAAGAGAGAGAGATAAAGAGAGAGAGATAAAGAGAGAGAGATAAAGAGAGAGAGAGATAAAGAGAGATAAGCTATAATATATAAACTATGCAGCATACAAATTGCAGATACCAAAAACAATTTAAAAAAAGAAAGTGGAAAGTGTTTTAACAGAGTACTGGAATCTGAAAATACATTGGCATATCAAAAGATGTCTGCCAATTTGCTAAGCAAATTATCATGAAAAGAATACTGTTATGTTGTGGTAAAATAGAGTCATTTATTGTAAAAAAAAGGTAGGAGATGTGTTTGTACAATATGCCAAAGACAAAATAAATAAGTTAGTGGCTGCTGTTGTTTAAATGCATCTTGATATGCTTTCACCTATTCAACCATTGACCAATGTAACAAATCATTAAAATCGTTTGGTGGTCTGAAAATGGTGAGCATCTTGCTTTTTGGGGCATTTTTGTTTGCATGTGACTGTTGGTTGGTGTGGTTGATTTCTTGCTCTTTACATGTATTGGGATTTTTGACATTAGACTTACAATTTATGGTTTCGACATTTCTTTCTGCTCTCTGGATCTTCAAGCTTGGACTTGGGATTAGGGTTTCATTTTGAAAATGAGCTGCCACATAGATTTTCTAAAAAGCTATTTCAGCAACATGGTGGATGGCAGAATTGACCTGGAATTAATTCCAGAATTTGAAGACAGTGGGTCAGTGGTGGAATGGGTTGAGATGGTCAAACTGGTGTGTGACCTCTGTGGTTTTGAAGTGGCTTGAGACCATCATTCCTCTTTGACTGACAGGAGAGGCATTCGCAGTGCATCAGCAATTGACCAAGGAAGAGATGCAGATACAGCATAAATTAAAGATGCATTATACACTTGGAAACTGCACCCAGGCGAAATGTGCACATTGATGGAATTAAAAATCCTGCCCCTCATGGATACAGGTTGGTCGTGTTCGCTTACAAACACATCCAATTGTTGTCCATGGAAAAAAACGAGGTGAACATGCTGACAGAAATATCCTCAGAAATTGAGGTGTCACAAGCATGGAAGTCCACAAAAACAATGGTGACCCCCATCAGTATAATTGTTCTGGTCAGGGAGAGCAAATTGCTAGGATTCAAACAATGACTTTACCATGGAATCAACCAATGTACAAGGACCTGAATGGTATCATCGAAGTGATTGAATGGACAATCACCAGAAGATCTAAAAAGCCCAAATACTCAGCTTACAAATCTTGGGCAGAACACTCTGTACTGGATGCATGGAATTAAGTACTGAAAAGATACACCTTTTTGATTCAGTGACAAATATTTTCACAATGTGGAAAATTAGGACACTTGTCTGTGGCTGGCTCCATATTGCAACTGCCTCTAAACGCAGAACTAAAATTATGTCCAGCTGAGATAAAGTAAGAGATGACCCCCCCCCCAACAACAACATGATGGCCATCATTACCACAGTACAACAGGATGAAGTGGTGTGGATATAAGTTTGCAGTATGGGTTGATGCAAGCTCCCTTGCAACTAGTATCTTTCAAATTGAATGGGGAGGTAATGAAGGGTGTATGCTGGTTGCATCCTAAAAAAAAAAAAATCAGGATATAAATGGAGTTAAGTTGGACACCATACTAAAGGGGTGTTAATGTAGCACTTCAATGAAATGCAAAAAAAAACCAAAAAACTGCACTTATTGATGGACCCTGCATGTATTTATGGACAAATATCTGACACAGCACTGAAAAGGCCAGATTATGCACAAAGGTCTCAAGTGAGATGCTCATTTGGCAGAGTCTTAGCACCTTGGAAAAAACTGATCAGTGAATACGACACATTGGTGGACATAAAGCTGGTGAAAAATCTAACCAGAACCTAGCAGACAAGGTTACCACAGAGATGGTTCAATACAATGAAGTAAGAGATGGAACCCAAGAAACTTTTCAATGCAACATCAGTAAGCAAATGCAAGTCAAACAAAATAAGGTTAGTACACTATCAAAGTGGGCACCCTGGTATTAAAAGAACCCTTTATTTTGTAAGGCGGATTGAATCCAAAGCAGCAGTTGGAGCTGTAGTTAGAGAATGCAGAGAATGTCAGTCCATCGACCCACCACCAATATGATGGCCAAGAGGAAAGTTAGACGTTGGCAACGTGTGGGCCAGGTTGGGATGGACATCAATCATCACAATGATAAACATTATCTTGTACTACTGTGGAGTTTGGACCCACTAGATTCACAATTTGGCAACGACTACATAAGATTCAGTCAGCGTCAGCCATAGAAAGCCCTATTTTTTGAATGGAGACCTCCTGCTGAACTTATCACCAACCATGACACTGCGTTCTGCAAGAAACAATTCAAGGAGTTTTTGGATGGGTGAGGAATCCGTGTTTGTTTCCGCTGTGTGCATGTCCTCTCTGGTAATGGGATAGTTGAACATTGTCATCGAAGTGTCCAAAAATTACCACAAGGAAACAATGCTCAGTGATGGAAGCCATATGTTACCTTCCACTTGCTAATGAGATTTACCGTTATAGACTCTGGGCACAAGGTATATTGATAAAACACCTCCACCAACAAAGTAAGAAGGGCCGTGTATGGGTAACAAAAACCACCTCACAACAGGTGTATAACCCAATACCAAGTGGGATGTATTATGAGTAAGTAAATAAGTAAACGAAATTGTAAGTGAAGATATTTAAAAAAAAAAAAAAAAAAAAAAAAAAAAAAAAAAAATGGAAGTAGAAATAAAAGATAAATAATATTTTTGAACAATTATTCTTTTTTGGTCATTACAGCAAAAAAGTGAGCAACAGATTTTTTTTTAGTTTTCTCCCAAAATAAAGACTGAAGGTCAATAAAAAACGATGAAAAAGTGTTTATAAAACTGGAATAAATAACTCATATTCTGAAAAAACAAGACTTAGCAACGGAAAAAAGCATCATGCTACGAAATGCAACATAAACACTAAACAGGTGTTCATGGTTACGTTGTTGTAAATACAAGAAGCTTCAAATTAAAATGTCATAAAAAGAAATATTCGATATTTATAGGTACAGAAATTTTAAATTTATAAATTTTTAACTTTGTTAACAATTCGTTAAATATTTTTTAAAAACTCTTCAAAGAGAGAGAGAGAGAGAGAAAAAAAAAAGAGAATGACGACACCGACATTGCCGGTGAAATTAAACAACGTTTTATTTTTATTTTTTGCCTTTGTAGATTTTATATTTGAAACAAGGTTATAACATTATTAATAAATATAACGTTAAATAAGTCTACGAGTGTAAACACATTCCTTTATTTTAAAATTAAAAACAAAAATTCAATATAAGTCAACGACAGACAAATTTTAAAAGAGTTAAGACCAAGAAGAGGAGCTTTTAAACAAAGGAAAGAAACTAAAAAGCCAGGCGGTTCAGTTATTTACCTTCAGTTTTCCAAAATATACCGTTAGTTTCGCAAGGATATTTTCGTAAGTCATTACTACGCTTCTGGCTGTTAGTATTCCTTTTGACATTGCGTGAAGACGTTATTAGAGCTGACGCCATTCTAAAACCACCGCCACAAATCCGTGACGCACGCGCACTTTATTGGGACTGTTTCCTCTTCTTCCTCTCTAATATGCACTTGTTGCTTATGCCAATTGCCAGTAAATTGTTAACTCTAAAATAAAAATAATAATTAAAAAAAAAACACAACTGAAGGAAGACGTCGTGCCAATAGGTCAGTTTTGGTAAAATTCGTCAGTCAACACAAAAATCTATTAAAAATTAAAAATAATAAATAAAATAAAAGGTCCTTTTTATTTTTCCCGGGTAAAAGTGAAATCAGATATGTTGCTTTTTAAAAACTTTAAAAGTTTAATAACTTTTTTAAAGTTTAATAATCACGCCACAAATGACAGTGAAAAAAATTCAACATATCACTTTTTTTTGGAAATAGTTTTTAACTTTTGAAATATTCTAATAACGACCTTCGGTTATATAATTTAATTATTTGGAAAAATAGTAAGAGCTCTAATAGAGTGACTACACGTCCTCGCGCAAAAAGACGCGGCTAATATTTGTAGAGACCTAAAACATGCTTTTATCAGAAATGTTGTAGTTACATTGGCATCAGAACATACCATCTGACTTCAGGAAATAGGGAGGTGCTACCTGTGAGACGGATCCCTAGAAACCAGGTCCCCGTGATTTTTTTTTCCTAACTGGTACAGAAATCAAATATCAACAATTAGTTAAAGGAGCAGATATGACAAGTAGAACCTTTTTTTATTCAAATTATTATTCTTTGTTATCCTAAAATAACATTAGATTTTTTTCGTCTGTAGAAATGTAAACAATAGAATAAAATTTGAAGAAGTTTCGTAGTGTTTTTGTTGTTATTGAAGCTTTTGTGATTCAAACTAAAAAAAAATGTTACTTAACTTAAAAAAAAAAAAATGAAAAACAAAAACTTGTTACTTGACTGTACAAAAAATGTCTTGGGTTTAAAGTTTAATTTTTTTCTTTTTTTAACTCGTTTTTTTTATTTTTTTATTGTAATATTAAAACTTAAAAAAACATTCCAGCCAGACTCAGGAGTGTTACCTCTGTATTTTTTTACTCACCAACATTCAAGTCTTTATTCTTTTTTAGTCTTATTCTTTTTGCATTAAAACTCAATTAAGTGTTGAACTGAGCAAATTAAATAAAAAAACATCCAAATAAACACTAAACAGTACTCAGACAGTGAGCACTACATATTAGCAACGAATCACCTACCCACAAAAAAGAATTAAAAAAGGTTTCTAATGTCAATGACAAGTATGCGTATAAATTTGCTAAATGTTCTCGGTTAACAAGTACACCAAATAATATTTATTTTTGTAATGAAATTGAAATACAATAAATGTGGCACAAGGCCAGGAATGGGGATATTGGGGAAGGTTGGTCCTCAAATCTCTGAGCTAGCCTCATTGACTGACACAAGCAACAAGTACAACATATGATCGTTTGAACAACAATATCTTGTAAAAATCGAATTTTATGGCAAGCAAATAAAGTTTTTACTTTCGCTTTAAAAGTTTAAACAAAGTAATAAAAAAAAAAGAAATTAAAATATTTAACATTTTAAAAGTAGTAATTTTTAAAAAAATCTCTTAAAAATAAAATTTTTATCAAATCAATAACGTTATACTTCTATTTCCTGAAAGTTGAAAAGTTAAAAGTAAAACTAAAAGTTTATTTTTTTAACCAAGCGGATGCTTATTTGCTTCAGTTCAACGTTATCCGGAACAAGTGTTTTATATTTTTTTAACTAACTTTTTTTTAAAAAAAAGAAAAAAAAAGGGATCTTTAAAGTAAACTCTGTAGTAAAGAAGCAGTTTCTGCTTAGCTTACAAAGTTAAGAAAGTTTTTTTACTAACATTTATGGATCATTCTATAAGTCGATAAAAATCATCTTACTTTTGAACACACTGCATCGCAACCACCCGAGATTTCTACGTAATAATTTTCATAAAATAAACGAATGGATGAACTAGAATACAAAAAGCAGCTTCGAAGAAACCGTCCCTTTATTGTGGAAAATTTACTTGGCGTGGATGAAGTACTTGATCACATTCGTAGCGAGGAAGTATTATCTGAAAGCGTCGTTGATAACATAAGTCAAAGAAATGAAGAAAGACAGAAAATTCGTTTGATATTGGATTTTCTCGATAAGAAAACAAGCGATAAGTTTGACAAATTTTGTTCCATCCTAGATAAAACAGGTAATAATTTAATTGCAGCAAAACTCAGAAATTCTGACACTTCCTCCTTTCAACAATCTATTTGTGAAAAAGTCTCGGTGAAGCGGTTTGGTAGTATGAGTGACGAAGATAGAGAGATCTTAAGAAAATTGCACGTGGAATTTGTTGAAAACATGTCAGATGTGGAGAGTGTTGTGGATAGCCTAATTGGTCAAGAAGTACTGAACCGAGCCCATAGATCACTCATTTTCCAACACAGAGAAAGACGCCAACAGGTGAGAACGTTACTAAATATCATCTCCAAAAAAGGAAACATAGCTTTACCGGCACTAATTAGCGCTTTTAAAACGTCGAGTAATGATTATCTATATGAAGAAATACTGAAAAGAAAAGAAAAACGACCAAGTTGTAGCAATGCAAAATGAAGTAGCTACTTTTCCAAAAAAAAAAAAAAAAAATGATGTGATTTATTTGTGAACGTGATTTATTCGTTTTTTGTTTTTTTGTTGTTGTTTTTTTTCACTTAATTGCTGGGAGAAAATATGAACAGTTTTTAAAACTCAAGTAATATTCTACTCCATCATTACAAAAAAAAAAAAAGAAAGCAAAGGCTTCAAAGTTCAAAGAGCATCAGTCGTGACCCTCGCTATTCCGAGGGTCATGATAGTACAACACTAGTATGAAATAAACAAGGAAAATTATTTCTAAAATCTAAATTTTTAAGCTTTAAAATTGAACTGCAACAGATCGAAAAAAAAAAAAAAAAATAGGGAGGAATTATGGACTAATATTTTTTTATATCCAGCAACATATCTTTTTTCTTTTTTCCTTTTCGAGGCGAATCCAAAAAGTGCCTTGCTATTATTAACCCTAATGTCGGCCATTCTTTTTCCCAGGAAAGTTGAAAGACTGCACCGGATCGACAAACAAACATTCTTTTTGTCTAACAAAAACTTTGAAAGAACTTCAAAAGTTATATGAAGAAAGTTTTAAATATGTTTAATCGACAAACTTAGTCATTCTTTTCGATAGATTTTATAATTGTCTCTTAAGAAAATTATTTTTCTCTTCTTCTCAACTGCTTTTTTCCTACTAAAAAAATTAAAAAAACAAAAACAAATAATTTATTGACAATTTGACATCGAAAAAGTTGAAAGTTATCATGCTTACTGCAATTGGAAAGTTTCTTAAATTGCTTTCTCACTGCTATATAAATTTATTAAAAAATCATGAAACGTTTTGCCGTTGGTGAAGAGCGAAATATTTTTTTAAGAGGAGAGGTGGCTGGCATGAGAAAAAAAAAAAAACTAATATTATTATAAAAAATGTAATGAAAAATCGCCCTTCCATCTTATTAACTTTTTTATTTCTCTCATCAGAAAGGTCGATACTTTCCGAAAGTGTGGCTTGATGTTACTTTTTTTAAAAAATTTTATTTATTGCAGACAGAGAACTTATAGGATACAAATCCTTTATCATCTAACAATTAACTCAAACGAAAAAGTGAAAATGCATACCTGCAAAATCGGATCAAAACGACTAAAAACATTTTGCAAAAAACCCAGACCAAGGCAAATTTTACAAGTCAGTGTGAATAGTAAAATTCTGAATTCTGATTGGATAGAAAATAGCAAATTGTTCTATGACCCCCGGTCAATTTTTTTTCACACATAAAAATGGGTATGCAGTTCGGAGCCGATCACATGACTAAAATTCACTACTTAACCATGTCTCTTGACCGGCCAAATCAGTCCGAGATGTAAGCGTTAATCTGAAGGACCTCACAAAATTTAAGGAAGAAATATAAAGACACCGCATGTCTCGTCAACATGCATTTGTTCTACCTCTCCTTCCAATTTTCTTTTCTTCATCTTCACCCAGACATGATCAAAGGAAACAACAAGATGCGTCAACTGACTTCGATAAGTACAATCTCTTTTGTTGCCTGACTTTCCTTTTCACTTTTTCTCCGGCCATATAAAGGAAAAGAACATAGACTTTTATTAGCAGCCTTTTTAATCTTTTTACATATACACATTCTGCTACTATCAACTATGAACTATGAATTTCTGTGGAACATCTAACTACATACATTTTTTCTTTGAACATTTTCTTCTTACACATTTATGTTATTCTGTTCCGTAAATACAATTTCACTTATTTTACAAATTTGTTATTTCTGTCCAGATAAAATTTTTTACTTTAATGTACAAACAAAATACATTTATTCTTCCACACATTCTTGCAACCTTCTGATATTTAAATTGTGGGGACTTTGGTTGTGTTTGGCACAATGCCAATTTAACAAACATAGCCAAGTGTCCTAGAAACTTCAGTAAAATTTATTATTAATATTAACCAACATAAAAGTTTTCATTATGACAAGTTTTTCTGCAAACTGCTTTTTTTTCTTCTGGGATTAAATATCACCTGAATAATAAGTTAAAAATGAAAAAAAAATGTCTGTAAAACAATGGAAACATGAGTAATCAATATTAATGATTATCAAACTAATTTCCTTGCAGATGAAGTGAAGATTTGAGGCAATATAGATCAGGTTCTACAGAAGAATGCTGATAATATCATGGATGAAACATGTGGACAAGGAATCTTTGAGGCAAATAGGAACAAAAAAACAAAAAAACAAAAAAATGCTTGTTCAGAAAGAAAGAGTTGAAATTTCTATGGCATAATGAGAAAAAAGACTTGGAGGATTTGACACTCACAGGGCATATTGAAGGCATGGATTTCTGAAGGAAACCCTGAGTAACATTCCTAACAATGGCAGAACAGCGAGTTGGAGGGGTAGTAAGTAGACAAACATTACTTGGAGCTACAAAGGATAGAACATTTTTGAAAGCTATTATTGCCCACATCATGAGGGTACATGACACATAAAAGGCTGTATTTTAAACATTTGTCAAGAAGCTGTGGTGGGATTGGAGCTTCTTGCATGAATGTTTCCTATCATTTTTATTTATACTAGCAGTATAACCCGGTGTTGCTCGGGTGTAATGAAAGCTTTAAAACTAATCCATGGTCTTGGAGCTCAGACTCAGCCTAAAGAATATTTGTGTGAAGTTTGGTGAGAATCGGATAAAAATTGCAGATTTATATAAAGAACATACAGATAAACAGACACACACACAAACATCTTGCCTTTTATATATATATATATATATATATTATCAATTTTCTGCACTATTGTAAGAACTGAAACCTTGAAACTTCTGAATATTATTTCTTATGTCTTTGTCTATGAGTGTATCAAATTTGATTAAAATCGGACCACTCCTTCTATAACCCGATTTTTTCGATTTTCGATATTTATCGGGGGTACCTCGACACAAAACCTAGCTAAGAACACTCACAGATGCTTATAGTACAACTTTGTAAATTTTCAAGAAAATCGATTCAGCCATTTCGGAGTCTATAGGTAACGGACACACACAGAGACAAAGTTCCATTTATAAATAAGTTTAGATTAGATAGTTTTTTCATCTTACAATGTTTTTGGATAAAAGCAGACAAACATTGCTTGCAGCTACAAAGTATAGGATGTTGTGGAAAATCATGAGCTCCCATTCCTGAATAGATATGGCACATAGAAGAAGAATGTATGAAAATTGATATAGTAAAATATTTATGAGACCTGGTCACTTTTGATGGAGGAAATTTATTGAAGTAAAAATGTACTAAAAGTGACTATTTATAGCAACTGGGTGTCTCATAATTCTGACCTTGTCCCAAAATAATCTTTTTTAGTGATCCCAAATGTAGAATCTTATCCTTGAATCCATTCCTTAACTGACTGCAATATTTATTCCCAATGGTATTTCTCCACCCTCTAAGTGAGAGGTAAGATGATCTATACCATAAAAATTGGCTGTAACTCAAAATGACATTAGCCAAAAAGGTAACAATTGATCAAAAATGTTTAGCTGTACATTTACCAGTCTTAAATGTAAGCTATGTGTTCTTTTATATAAATAATTTAAAATTTTCTTTTTCTATCTCACATTTCCAGCAAACCTTCAGTAATCATTGAATTTCAATTTTAATATTCTTTACTATAATAAAATCCATTGTGTACTTGCATATATATTTGAGGTTTATATATATATATATATATATATATATATATAGTTAGTTTCAAATAACTTTAATCCAAAAGGAAAAGCAGGAAGGTAAATCCCAAAGACCCGATCCTAATTAATATTAATATTTTAATATTAAAAAAATGATACAGGTGGAGAGCTCAATGTAATTAAAATTACAGAGCCAATTATAAAATAAAATAAATTTTGATGTTCAAAACTGTTGAATGATCATTTCAACATGAAATCCCTAAGAGAGATTTCACATCTCGTCAGCAACTACCACATTTCAAAATGAAATAAAAAAGAAATAAAAAAATTTTGAAGGTTAAGAATTCACCTGCGGAAGTTAAAAAATTTACGTTATTAAAAAAAAAAAAAAAGCAGGTTAGCAATCAATGTCTATTTTTAGATTTTGGACAATTTTACTTTTAGATTGAGTTGTAAGTGAAAAATTTAAAAATTTGGCTTTGTCTAGTTTTACAGAGGGGAAGGGGTTAATGGATGGAATTGGAAGTTGTGTTTGATTGAGAAGTGGGCTTAACAAAACAGAAAGAGAGGGAGGGAAAAGGAGAAGAAGGAAAAAGAAAAGAAAAATTTTCTATATTTTAGAGTCGCTAGATATGTGTCAACAAAACTAGCATTTATAAATTTTTAGAAAAAACTTATTTGGAGGAAAAAAGCTGATATATGATTTAATTAAATTTAATTAAGTTAATCTAATTAATGATAAATCTATATTTAAATTAAAAATACAAATAAAAAAATAATTAAAATTAATGAAATTTAATTTTTTAAAAAGTTTTCTAAAAACATTTAAAAAAATTATTTGTTTTAAATTTATAAAAAATTTTATGCTGTCAAAGAGATATATATACTTGCAGAAAAAATTGGGGGTTAAGTTAGTATAAGTATCCTTACTTCATAAAAGGTAGATATTCAAAGGAGACAGGAAGAGGAAGGAAGACGTGTTCAAAATTTCTATTTAAAAATTTAATTGATTAATCATTTGTTCAAAAACAATTTAATTTATATTTACTCTTCTAAAAACTAAATTTAGAATTAAAAAATTTTAAATGTTCACAAATTTCTCCCTATGGTGGCACTTACTAATGAATTCCTTTCTAAAATTCAGGAGTAGGTGCTGGTTTGGGTACTTTAATATTAGTACTTTTTCTTGCAGACACAGATCGCACCTATCATGAAAATTCCTCAGAATTCAGGCTGAACCTATCAGAAAGACCTAAGTATATGAATATCAGTCAAAAGAGTTTGGACCAAATCAGCACGTAGCCGAAAGAAAAAACCCTGACATGAGTAATCAACTAACAAAAAGCGCTCAATACTTAGGTAGAGCGGAATAAGTAAAGAATAACTAGTGAGCCAGACAGACCTACCTAGGGTACACCTAAACGGATCATTTAAAAAAAAGATCTGTTTAGGTGTAAAAATCATCAACTTTCCCTGACGATCCATTTAGGTGAAAGTTAAGTAGGTCTGTCTGGCTCACTAGGTATTCTTTACTTATATATATATATATATATATATATATATAAACACACAAATAAAACTAGCAGGGCTGGTCAGAATTTAAGTGTCTCTCCATTTCTATCTTTTATGTTCCTTTTTTTTTTTTAAATCATTTTACCCACCCAAGCAAGGAAATAAAAACACAAGGAGTTACTGAGTGTGGAAAAAAAACCTATGAAGGAATGAGAATGATAAAAGAAAAGGAATCAAGAAGACAGTAGATAACCTTTGACATTGCATTTAAATTTTTGAAGATAAAATTTGGCCGGAAAGCAAGCACTTGGAAGGGAATTCCACAGTCAAGGAGTGCAAGAAAAAATGTGTTAACAAGGAATTTATAGTTACATCAATTCAACTGTAATACGATAAGATCTTGTTGCTAATCTAATATGGCACTTAAATTTATAAAGTCTAGGTACTGTTGAGTAAAAATAATTTGAACAATTACCTTGAATGTATTTATAGAAAAGGCACAGGAAAAATACATTATAATGGTGGGAAAGTAAAAAAAGTTGGGATGCCAGTACTAATAATATTGCAGATTCTTTAATTTTATCAAGAATTTCTAAATATATAGCAGGTGCACTAGTTTAATTCAGCTTTGTAGTTCTGTGGAGGGATGTGCATTGTCGTGCAGTGGATACTGACTCAGAATGACAAATTGGGGAGCCAAGTTCAAATTCTAGTTGAATTTCTTGTATTCACTTATGCACAAATACCCTTGGGAAAGGTATTAATTTGTCTCTTCCCTCCAGTTATGGGTTAAATAATAGGACAGATTGGGTTCTGTAGCTTTGACTGGCAACCAGTCTACCACAGAAAGCAATGGCAGCCTACTGCGGGATAATCTTCTGCCTAGTCAGTCATGTCTCTTTCGAGACATGATTGCCAAAAGCGTGTATCACATATGGCACTTAACTGACTGACAGTTCTGTAGAATTAATGGTTGGGAACCTGTCTCTAAGGAAGTCTATGGACATGGTGGTTAGGGAAACCTCAACCCCACCATCCTGTATTTTCATTATAGAGAGTTGGCAAAACTACCTTGTTGTGAGGTAATGACTAGTGAGTTAGTCTAGTTCAGTAGTTTGCAACTGGGTTGATCCATATAACATTAGTGGGGTTCCACAAAAAATACATAGCAAATTATGGGTCTCGGTTAATATTTGAATGATCCATAGAGCAATTTCACTTTGAAACTGAGAAATTTACAACTGAGAATTGGAAGTTCTGCAGTAATCTACGCCACATTAAAATACAAAAATTAGAAAAACAACTCTAAAACTAGCAGGAAACAAAATCAAGCGATGTAAATCAGCATCCTTTTTACTCGACCGGATGTTTTGATTATAAAAGGTGAATAATAACTGAGAAGAATATATAAAAGAAGGATTACACAAAGAATTATAATTTTTTATATAAATCAATTTAATATATTAATAATAAATAATATTAATTTTAAATATAAAATATAAAATAAAATATTAATATAAAGAATAAAATATTAATAATGAAATTGGTTTAATATGTAAATTAAGAATTATATATAAAGTAAGGATTGATAGTATTAATTTCTTTAGCAGCATTGACCACAGACATCTCTTTGAATAAATCCGCGCTTTTTAAAAAAAATATTCATTCACATATTTTAAAATGTGTTATTTTACTAATGTACATAAATCTTCCATAGGATTTAATTGTTAATTACAATTTATTTCATTAAATTAGTTTCACTTCAAAATAAAACATATGCATTTACTATTTCTATAATACAATTTCTGAACATTTCTCTTAGCGAAAATTAAGCTTTTTTGTTTCTATTGAATAATTATAGGGTCCACCAAAAAAATACAAGTAAAAATGGTCCATAGCTAAAAAAGTGGTCCATAGGTAAATGATATTAAAAAAGTGGTTCATGGATAAAAAAAAATGATTGAGAACCACTAGTTGATCATTACCATTGTGGAAGGTAACAGCTCTCTCTGCCACCACCATCACCAGAGGGAAGAAAAGTAAAAAAGGAAAAGGATGCTGGAGACAATAGAGGGAATAGGATGCATTTACATTCGGTCTATTGTCTTCATCTTTGTTGCTATTTGTACAATGTTTCAGCCATTGTATGCTCTGGCCTTCATCAGGTGCTAGGAATTTTGAACTGAACCCTTTATTACAATCACTGGGGTATGTGAACTCCATTGCTTGTATAGTAGTACCTCTTTTGGTATTCATGAGTTATCTCTCTCTAACCCTGTAAGTTACTTGTTTACTATTGCTGTAGCCTGGTATTGAACTCACAACTCATTGGGTCAAGTCACAAGAACTAACCAACGTCTATATCTACTATATCCTGATTGTACAAATGGCAACAAAGATGGGGACAATAGTCCGAATAACGTAAATACTACCTCATCTCAGAAATAACGAAGATGAGGACAATAGTCCGAATAACGTAAATACTACCTCATCTCAGAAATAACAAAGATGAGGACAATAGTCCGAATAACGTAAATACTACCTCATCTCAGAAATAACAAAGATGAGGACAATAGTCCGAATAACGTAAATACTACCTCATCTCAGAAATAACAAAGATGAGGACAATAGTCCGAATAACGTAAATACTACCTCATCTCAGAAATAACAAAGATGAGGACAATAGTCCGAATAACGTAAATACTACCTCATCTCAGAAATAGAAATAAATACTAAGGGAATTTTATGTTTATTTGTCACATTGTACTGGTTGTATATTTTGTTTTAGACAAAGCTGTTCAAAATTATATTTAAGTTTTTGTATGTTGTCTTCAGAATTGAGCAGAGGGTGTAGCAGCTCTGGGTATCCACACAGGAAAGGTATCATCAAATCTCTGCAGATCACTAGTTATCTCAGATCTTGTGATTATAGGTCATCCTAGAACCCAGTGTCCCCTTTTCTCAACTCACTGCTGGTTAGCTGATCTGTTAGCATGCATCTCACTATAGCTGATCACACATTTAAACAGAATTGGGATAAATAGTAACTAAGCTGGCTGATGCCTTCCTTTATATCCATTGTGACCAGGGCAATAAACCACTTTTTAAAATGGTTTCAAGTTCTCAGCTTTTTGATTGGTTGAAAAATAATCATGAGAAGCAATTCTCTTAAGACTTATTTTTTTAAAAATATTTTTTATTATCCTGTGACAGACATTGTTACCACGATCAGGTCAAAAGCAAGGCTTATTAAAAAGTCTTTATCTGAACTGCTCATTGGTTGGAAATTTCTTTGCTCTAGGTAGTAGGAGCTTTCTGCCACATCATGTTTAACCACTATTTCTCATCCAATCAATGAAAATTAAATAGCATCAAGTCTGGTCAGTTTCTAGATGGGTGAATGCTTGCAAGGTGCTGTAAGCTTGAATGTACAGGTGGTGTAATGGGTAATGGCTCAGAATCGGAAATCAGAGAGCTGAGTTCCAACTCCAGTAGGATTTGTTATATTTGTTCAGGTGAACATATCCTTGGAAAAGGTATGAATTCACTTCTTTACCCTTATCTATGAGTTAAATAGGAGGACCTTTATCAGAAAATCATTATTAACTCTTCACAAAATTTTTATTGTTCACAAAAATATTTTCTGGCTTTAACCTGCAGGAGGTTGATAAGCCATAAAAAAAAAACAAATCAGATGGTTGTTGCTTTTTTTTTTTTAACATAAATTTTATACAACATACACCATCATAGAGGAATTAATAGTCAGTGTAGTTAGTCTGGTTGGTCATTGCCAATGAACCACGTATTCAATCCTTACTGGATGTTTCATTCTAAATTTGACATTAATTAACCCGAAAAAATGTAAGAACTGCAACCTTGAAACTTCTGAATATTGTTTCTTATGTCTTTGTCTATGAGTGTATCAAATTTGATTAAAATAGGACCACTCCTTCTATAACCTGATTTTTTTGATTATCAATTTCCGATATTTATCGGGGGTACCTCGACACAAAACCTAGCTAAGAACACTCGCAAATGCTTATAGTACAACTTTGTAAATTTTCAAGAAAATGGGTTCAGCCCTTTCGGAGTCTATAGGTAACAGACACACACACATACACACACACACACACACACAAATTTCCATTTATAAATAAGTTTAGATCTAGATAAGTTATTAGCAGGGTGTAACCTATGTTCTGACTATGAAACAAGCATAATTATATAATGGGCTGTGGCTAGAATTCTGTCCATGTTTGAAACCTGATGATAGGAGTTTGAGTTTGAGCTTTGTTTAACAGCATATTATAGTGGGTTATCCGTTATTGTGATGTGTATTTGTGTGTTGAAACAGATTAACTGAATTTGGCCTTGTTAGTAGATAGCCCACTATAAGATGGCTATATAAGACAAGAAAATCAAATTGTGTATCGAAATAACATTTATATATGTATATATCAATTAAGGTTTTTTACAAATAAAAGTAATGTCTTTTGGTTGGTACAAAGGTCATTAAAATGTTCATAGCAGTAATTGCTGAAAAGAGTTTGTGTGTATATGTGTGAGCATTCATTTGTTAGGAGTGTCTTTGAAGCCTCCGCTCAGTCCATTCGAGTAAGTGGCTCAGTGAACAGTGAAAAAGAAGATGACAGTGAAAGGAGAGGCAAGCATAATGCGATCGCTTAGCAGGTACTACCACTCTGGGTCAGGGTAGACCTGAGAGCAACAGCAATTAAGCAGATGGTTCCATACTCCTCACAACCTCCCAATCAGAGGCCTTGCTGCTGGATGTAGTTTACTGTTATGCCCAGGACTACTGATGAGAGGAATAAACATTGAAGTGCATTTAAAGTTCATAGGTAAAAAAAAAAGGTAAGAGTTTTCATGCTCTTACATACCCTCCATCCACTGTCAGGTATCATCCCCGCCCCAAATCATGAAATGAACTGTTTCATTAAGAATCATGAGGGATTGCTTGCAGGAAAATACAAGGTATGACAGAAATACCTTCCACTTTAATGGTAAGATGGTAAGAATTATTTCTGCCATGGCCTGTGTATAAAGAAACTATACAAAGACTGGTTGTGCTGAGTGCTTCATCCTTACAGGTTGTACTCTAATTCAATGCCCCTCCATTGGGTGTGTGTTAGGGTTAATCTCTGAGGCCTGAAGTGTGCCCAAAAAAGTAAATGCCAAGGGTCATTGAACAATTTTGTTTCTTGTCCCATGTATTAGGATAAGTCAGAAATAATTCATTTTCTTGTTGATCAACTTTATTCTTCAGAAAATTAACTATAATTACATTTTATTCAAGTGTATATTCATTGTGATTTGCAATGACTTCTTTCCAATTATCAGGTATCTCTATGATACTTTTTGAGTAAGATGTCGGAACTAGAAATCGGGAAGCCAAGTTCGAATTCCAGTTGAATTCCTTGCATTCACTTACGTGCAAGTACCCTTGGGAAAGGTATTAATCCGTCTCTTCCTTCTAGTTATGGATTAAATAACAAAACAGATTGGGTTCTATAGCAACCAGTCTACCACAAAAAGCAATGGTAACCTACTGCGGGATAATCTTCTGCTCAGTCAGTCATATCTCTTTCGAGACATGATCGCCCAAGCGTGTTTCACGTATGGCACTTAACTGACTGACTGAATCTAGGTTTTGGTGTGAAGAAGTTTCCAATGATCTTTTGAATCAGAATTTCACTAGAGAAATTTTTCCCCATCAAAGCGTTTTGCAGGTAATAATCAGCTGGTGCAAGGTCAGGTGAACATGGCAGGTCGGGTAGAACAGATCAACTGTTTCCATATTTTTGTTCCTGTGTTTCTTGCTGTTTGTGGCCTTCTGTAAATATGGCAGGTCGAGTATAACAGGTCAACTGAGTTTTCATATTTTATATTTCCAGTGTTTATAACAACAATTAGGAAAACCTAATGCGTCTAAAATGAAGCTGCTGTCTGTCAATCATCACAGGCAACCCCTCCTGCCTCCCATAAATATGGATCAAGCGAGTCTCCCTGAGAGCAATATACTGCGCCTCCTCGGCCTTAGCCTATCTTCTGATCTCAAGTGGAACCATTACAATGAGTCAATAGCCTAATCCACTGCTAGTAAGGATGAATGTTTTTATCCGCCTGATTCCAATTGCACATATACAAATCAACTATCCATCCGTGCATGGAATACTGCTGTCATGTATGGTCAGGCACCCCCGCTGTTCATCTCAGTGTTCTCAACACGCTTCAAAGGAGAATCAGTTATGTGATAGATACTGACTTGGCAGCTTGACTCCAACCACCTTCTCACCAATGGGATGTGGCTTCCCTCTGTCTGTTCTATAAATATTTTCATGGCTTCTGCTTCGACAAACTTAAGTCCCTGCCACATGAGTTTACTCGTGCAACCAGACTGGCAACTGGATCCCACCCATTTACAGTTAGATCAACTAAATGCAGCCGGCTATTCTACTCCAGCAGCTTCTTCTCTCACACTTTCCACCTGTGGAACTCTCTTCAATATTCTTGCTTTCTTTACGGCTACAACCTCCAGGAATTTAAATGCAATGTCAATACCCATCTCTTAACCACTTGACACCCTGTATATCTTTTCTTTTCTCTCTACCTTTGCAACTGTCATCACACCTGTATTCCCATCCTTCTCTTGCTCCCTTCTCTGACACCCCCTGTAGCTGGTTTGTCTTTTCTTTTTACTCTCCTCCTATCTAATCTTTTTCTCTTATGTAGCTCCCTGCGCATCAGTGGCGTCACTACCTTGCTTGGGATGAAATGATTAAAAAAAATAATCTGTTTTATATTCTACACAGACCATAATTTTTTTAAACTGAACAGTTCTAATACAAACTCCCATTGAAGCAGGCTAGATTTCAAGCCTACAAATGCCCTAATCCTATTGGCCATGAAAGATTTGAAACACTTGATCGTTATAAAAATAGATATTTATGAAGTTTTAGTTTAAATTGACAAAAAAGTAAAACAAATAGAACCAAATCTCACCAGTAATTGGTAGTGAAGTTAGTACATTTGAAGCCATAGAGAGATGGTTAATGTTTTATTAATTTGGCCTTGTTTCATACATAACCGAACTCCCTACATCTTACAAGTTTTATCCAAAATTATCGTGAACGTTATCCTCATCAGGTTGGTTGGTAGCAGAAGTTTGGTTTGAATGGAATGTGTGGAACAGTGTAAGAATAAAAATATACATTTTTGTATGTTAAAATAAAAATTTATTGATATATAAGGGTAACATGAATTGTAGCAGTTAATGTTCAATGAGAAAGTTAAAGGTATCAAGAGCTCATAGAAATGTTTGTAGTAGTAATTTGTTGGAAAGAGTTTATGTATACATATGTATGTATTAGCGTTTGTAGGTAGGAATGTCTTTGAATGAAGAAGAAGAAGTAAAAGGAATCAGCACATGAGAAAGAAGGGGAAAGAGGACAAATGTCTGGGTCATTTGAAGCTTCTCCCATTACATTTTAGCTTGTTGTCTTTGCTGCTTCCATCCCTGACTGACTGATGCTGATCAAAGCCTTTATAGTCCTTTAGAATCGCTAAGTGCTTTTTGGTATTGTAATTTGCTTTCATTGGTCAGAAAACCAGTTTAATATCTACTTGCAAAATTCTCCAGTTTCGACTTTTTCTTTAAGCACATGGTCAATCCTTTTTCTATTTGGGAAAAACCAGGATTTCACATGTCATTGTGAATTTTTGTAAAAGTGAAGAAGAAGGTTGATTTTAATTCTTCATTTCCTATCCACCACACACTCTAGTCATCAGTAAATGGCAATTATACAGTTTTAAAAACATATTTACTAGAAGAGGTATAGCAATATAAAGCATATCTGGAGTTTGTACAGTTAAAACTATTTCTACTAATAGGTTGAATCATAAATAATTTCTGTTTTTGTTCATTGACTTCTTTAATTAAATGTAATTGTTTATTCTTGCCAGTAATCAGGCAGATCTTTGATACTTTTTGAGTAAGATTATGTAGGTTTTGCTGTGAAGACGTTTCCAATGATCTTTTGAATCAGATTTTCATTAGAGAAATTTTTCCTCATCAAAGCGTTTTGCAGGCTATAGTGTTTCATTGCATTTTAAGAACTTTAAATGAATAATATCCAAAAAGAACCCACGACATTACATTTCTTACATGGACCTCAGCTTTTGATCTCAGTTGTGGAAATTTATCCCGGTCAATTTGAACATTGTGATATGCAACTCACTTTTCATCACCTTATATGATATATTTTAGTTATGATGATACATTAATCATTACAATTGGCTTCCAAAAAAATAACAGAAGCTAATGATGACACCTAGTTTTGAATTGACCTTGTGCCACATTCTGTTTGGGTGGTTATACTGTTAAATATACTGAGATGATTCTTAGAAAGATCCAGCTAGTTCTTGGGAGAGTCATTTACAGAGAGTAACATTCAATAATTACTGAACATCAACAAAACTTACAGTACATTATTGGTGATAAGGATTTTTAACTGTTCAACAAGTGTATATGTTTTTACACTTTACACTTACAATAAAACAATAGTGAAATATAACAAAGACAATGAATACAGCCAGAGAATTTCTAATAAATGGTTGATTTTGTTTAGCAGCATATCAACATCTGTATGGGTTATTTAATATCAAAATCTAAATATTTTGAATGCAGCTTTGTGCCTTCAACTACTGTTAAAATGTATTGTTGGTCATGCATTGTTAATAATTTTATTATAAATATATATTATTGGTAATTTTTTTATAGAAAGATATATTTTTATACTTTCATAGTGTTTTTGCTTGGGGAATCACTATTTGTCCTTAGCTGGGACTTTAACAGGTGCTACCACCCCAGGATAGAATTAACCTGAGAACAACAGCAATTAAGATATGGTATCCATGCTCTTGAAAGCCTTCAATCTCTCAATCAGAGACCTTGCTGCCAGATGTAGTTTTGTCATCTTACCTAGGATTAATAAATAGTGTGCTTGCTTTGATATTAAAAAAAAATCATATGGAACTTTAATTCATATCCTTTTGGCATCAGTTTAAACTGAAACATTTTTTTTATATTGTGACTATTTTTTTTTTCATTTTGTATAGTAAGCAAAAATAGTTTTTGTCTTCATATTGAAAGGAACACATAATCAAATTTAAGTGGCCGATGTTTGAAATGTGTAAACAGCCAAATATATCCAGGAAGACATTAACACACTCTTGGTGTTAGTTTATATTGTCATTTCTTTTTGTTTTTAATATATTAGTATTAGTAGTAGACATTTGTTTATATCGAAAGATAAAAGTAGCACCCTGTCTGTTCAAAATTCAGGTTTTTGCAGTTGAAACTGGAGTAACCTCTCTAGGGCTCAGGCCTGGGCAATGGTGTACGAAGGCTGTGCCCTGCCTAAACTATACATCCCCGTCCTTGGCTGTACCAACTGGACTCAAAAGAATACAGGGTATTACATATGTGGGTGGCTGGATATAGGAGTTGCCAGAAAATTCTCTGTGTTGACAACCAACCACCTTTGGGGCTCCAATTTAGATTTGTAGTCTGCATTTACTTTCATAGCTTTTTACCTGTTTGGATATTGTTCTGGGGTAATTAACAACTCTATATCCATGGACAATATGGATTCGTCTGGTTTATATAATGCCAGACATTTCTATCTTCAAGCAGAGGAGTACACTTGTACTCAACTATGACACTGTCAGCTCTCTGACCCAGTCGTGGTTCCGCCAAGGGGTAGAATCACGATTGGGAAAAATAGATATTTTTGGCCTGGCTATATGGCTGGGAAGACCCACAATAAAAAGACCTTGTGTCACATTGCATGGGAAGGTTGGTAAATACCGAGGAGTACACTAGTAGTTTAACCACTCACAGTGAACACAGGACTCTTTCACCTTATAATTGTGATCCCTTAAACAGGACCACAACAGATATGATTGCAAGGCAGTGGAGATTTAAAATCATGGTTTTCTTCCCCCTAGATGGACTGCCTTCCTGGGCTATTGAGCTTTATCTATTTAAAGCAGTTCGTTATGTGACCAGTTTTCCAACTTTGCCTTTTTTCCAGTTTGGATATGATTGCAAGGCAGTGGAGATTTAAAATCAGGGTTTTCTTCCCCCTAGATGGACTGCCTTCCTGGGCTATTGAGCTTTATCTACTTAAAGCAGCTGGTTATGAGACCAGTTTTCCAACTTTGCCTTTTTTCCCAGTTTGGAGCTGGACTTAGTTGTGAGAATCTATCTGAGATTCATCCTGTGGAAGCATTTTATAGATAGCGGGAGCTTGACCCCACTATCTCCCTGGCTATAAAAACCTAACCATTTTGCTTAGAGCTTGTATTTCTTTGATTTCTGATGAAAACACAAATTGTCTAACACATTTCAATAAAACTTTTACTTTCTAAAATTATATTAGGACCTTGAATAGGTTTTTGTTGATTTTTCATGAACAGTAATGTTTTATTTACAAAAATTAGTAAGAAACATGTCACTGAAACATTGTCCATTGCTAGCCACTACTTTTTTCCATCTTATTAACAGCATCTGAATTCCATATGGGAAAAATGACACATCTCTTGAGACTAACCACAAGTTGATCCTTTTTTTTTTTTGCATTTTCATAAGAATAAAAGTGCTGCTCAGCCTGGCCAAGTGTTATCAATTGAAACAAGTGATGATTAGATGGGGCAATGTCTGGTGAATACGGCAAGTGAGATAGGACTTTTTGCAACATGTGGCTTAGTATTGTCATGTAGCAAAATCACTTTGTCATGTCTCTGCTTGTATAGCGGCTTTTTCTTTTTCAATGCTTGGCTCAAATGCATCAAGTGTGGTTGATAGCAAACCCCTGTGATGGTTTCGTTTTTTTTAAGCAGCTCACAATAAACTACACTCAGCTGATTCCATAAAATGTAGAGCAAAAGGTTTGCCTCTGATGTTGATGCCTGGCTTGGCTTACCTTACCCCATGAGCTTCTACGCTTAGGGTTATCATAGTGTATCCACTTTTCATCGCCATTTCTGATACAGTGTAAAAACCCTTTCCATTTCTGCCATTGAAGCAGCTGTTCACATGTGATGAGAGTAAATACAATGAACCCAACTGAAATTTAAACTCAGCTCTCCAATTAACAATCCTGAGCCATTATCCTTTAAACCATTGCACCTGTATGTTTACAACACCTGGTATTCCCAAGTGGTCACTCATGTAGGTACTAACCAGGCTTGATGTTGCTTAACTTTGGGGATCATAGTGGAACCAGTGTTTCAATATGATGTGGCTGTGAGCTGGATGTAAAAAAAATCCATGAGACTCCAAATACAGATTTATATAAAGACTATTTTATACTATTTCTAGCATGTACTTATAACATTTCTAATTAAAAATAAGGGGTTTATGTCTAAAAAGCCTGGTCTGCAGTAAAGGGTAAACAATTCCTAAAACAAACATAAATTTATCTTTTAACCCATTTTGATTTTTTTCTACAGGATTTTCAGTGTCACAAATGGATTCAGCATCCTCAAAATATAAGAATAGAGGTTTAGATCATGATTTTCTGATAAATAAATTCCTGATATAAGGAAAATTGTTATCAGTACTAGATTGGCAGTTAGGTCTCATAATTGTTGAAATTGCTAGTTGTAACCATAAGTTCAATGCTAACAGTTTCTTTTTCTGCACTTCTTGCTTGTGGAATTATCTGGCTTTCTTCTTTCCTGTCAATAACAATCTTCAAAAATTTAAGGCTTATGGTCACATCATCTTAAAACACCAGTTCCTGTACAATCACTGAAGTTAAGCAATGTTGAGCCTGATCAGTACCTAGATAGGTGACTATTTGAAAATGCAAGATTCTGTAAATTTGGATGTATGAGCAGTGTATAACAGGTAACAGCTCATAATTTTTAATTGGAGAGTCAAGTTCTAATTTCATTTGGGTTTGTTATATTTCGTTACACACAAATAATTGATATGTCATAAAAAATTCATAAGTCATAAAAAACAAATCACTCAATCAAAAATTTAAATGCAATGTCAATCTTCATCTTCTGTCTTCTTAATTCCTGTTTTTTATTGTCCTCTTCATTTCTTTGACTCTCAGTAACCCCTTGCATCCAAGTGGCTTCTGTTGTCTTGCACCTTTTCTATATATATTTTCATGGTAATTGTTCTGATAAGATTTCCTCTTTCATACTTTGACTTTACAAATTTAAGCATAGTACTAGATTGGCTGTTAGGTTTCATTATTTTACAGTTGAAACTGTTAGATGTAACCCTAAGTTCCATGCTAAATGTTTCTTCTCTCACACTTCTTGCTATGGAACTCTCTTTCAGCTTCTTGCTTCCCAGTCAACTTTGATCTTCAAAAATTTTAAATCTAATGTCAGTCATCACCTTCTGCCTTCTTAATTCTTGAATTCTCTTCTTATATTGTCTACTCTCTTTAATAATGATTTTTTCTCAGATTCTTTCACTTTCAGTGACCCCCACCTAGCATCTTAGTGGCTTTATCACCTTGTTTGGGATGGAATGAAAAAAAAATGTAAGCAATAAGGTAGTTTGAAAGAAAATGAAAACAAAACAAACACTTAGAATCAGAAAGAGCAACTGAAATTTCTGAGACTTATAATAAGGAAAGAAGGCTTGGAAAATTTGACCTTCAGAGGATATATTAATGGTAAGAGGAACAGAAAAAATCATACAGTAACCAACCTAAGGAGTTTGTGTTATAGAATGGCAGAACAGGGAGTGGGAGGGATATTAAAAAGGCCAATATTGCTCAGATCATTAGGAAGTTGTAGAGAGCCATAATTGCTCAAATCCTGAAGGGTTATGGCACATGAGACAGAAGATGTGCCATTCAAATATAGAAATTTTGTTCTATAGTCTTATAAATTATTATAGAACTAAGATTTTTGGGGATTATGTTCATTTGCTGAGGATTTTTTTTAATCATTTCACCCTATGAAATGATTAAAATTGGATTTTATCATGAATCTCTAGATACATAGCAAAAGCACCAGATCAGCAATATTTAATGCATGGATGAAGGGTAAGATTTATAAATATGTAAGATAGATTCTGGTAAAAAAAAACTGTCTAAAAGAACATAATGAACCAACTTTTCTAGCAGCAGACCTAGCAACTGGTTCAATATAATTTTTCCCCTTCATATCGGTAGAAAACATTAGTCTAAAAGAGTGCAATGAGTCTCTCTCCTGGAGGTTAGTATCAGCCATGCTGATGGAAGGCAAAATGGTCTTCTCATATGATTAAAAGAGAGCAGTTTTATTCTAGAGGCATTAAAAATTAACAAGCCATTCCTTGCCCCAGTTAAGAACAGATTGTTAGTCAATTTTTAGATCAGCTGCCAATGTAATCCTATCAAACTGATCTAAACTTATTTATAAATGGAACTTTGTCTGTGTGTGTGTGTGTGTGTGTGTGTGTGTGTGTGTGTGTGTCTGTCTGTCTGTTACCTATAGACACCGAAATGGCAGAACCAAGTTTCTTGAAAATTTACACAGTTGTACTATAAGTGTTTACAAGTGTTCTTAGCTAGGTTTTGTGTTGAGGTAACCCCGATAAATATCGAAAATCGATAATCGAAAAAAATCGGGTTATAGAAGGAGTGGTTTGATTTTAATAAAATTTGATACACTCATAGACAAAGACATAAGAAATGATATTCAGAAGTTTCAAGGTTGCAGTTCTTACAATAGTGCAGAAAATCGATTTGATATATATATACATATATAAGGCAATGTGTTTGTGTGTGTCTGTTTATCTGCCTGTATGTCTGTATTTTTTTCAGCCCTTTTATTTTAGTTTTTGCTTCAGGTTTGGCTCTAAGTAGGTATAATTGTAGTTCTTAGTCTCAGCCATTATAGCATTTACTCAGAGGACATATTTAGTCTTCAAAATTCAGTTTACAACGAAAAAAATTCATTTGTTATCAGTACCAGGAAATCAAAATTTGACTTACATTCATTCATTTTTCTTTCAGTCTACAGTTTCGCTTTAACTGGAAACAACTATTGCTTTTTAGTCTTTTGTGCCAACATCCAAAGAGTCTGAGCTCCAGGACCATGGATTAGTTTTAAAGCTTTCATTACACCTGAGCAACAAAATCTTTTGTGGGGTAATAATGATTTACTGATACAAGTTCTAGTAATTAACATAATGCTGGAGAGAGAAGAGGTGGATTTATACCCTTCCCAAGGGTATTTGTGCATGATTGAATATAATGAACCTGACTATAATTGGAACCTGAATCTCTGATTTCTAATTCTGAACCATTATCCATCATACCATCTGCACATACAAGCTTATTGCAATTGTTATTTCCAAGCAGTCTCCCATTTAGGTATTGACCAGGCTTGATATTGCTTAACTTTGTTTCCATGTGATATGGTTGTAAGCTACCTTTTTTAAAAAAATCCATTTTGATATTTATAAAAGTTGAATATATTTATGAAATCTGATATTTTGTATAAACACTTTATAACTCTTCATAATTGCTTTGCGTAAAAATGTCGATTGTCAAGTAAAATATTTGCTGCATTAATCATTAATATTGTCTTGCACAACCAATGAACCACACAATGCATGATGGGAGTTTTGGTTTGGGTGGTGGTGGTGGTGGTGGTGGTAGTGTAGGGTTAGAATTCATTCACAAATTGTTATGGATTTGAATTAAGGGAAAGCACTCAACAATATTCAAGTCGGTGCATGCAGTTTTTCCAAATATTCCAAATTACTTCTTTTTATCCTCCTTTCTTGCCCTACCCTCTGTTGCTAAGGGATGAATAGTTAGTGCACGAGAATATTTGTCCATCATTTTGGAGCTATTTGCTTAAGCTGACAATGAAAATAAAAAGCCATTGATAATGTTTTTATCAGAAATGTATGTGTGTGTGTGTGTGTGTTGATTTTCTAAGTGCAGCTTAGATGTGTCACAAGGCTGAAAGCATGGAGCACCCAGTGTGGTTTGAACCCACTGCTTAAATCAATTATGAGCGAGCAGTGAGGTGCTCCATATTTTGGCCTTGAGCCAGAAGTATGCTGTGTTTAGTAAATCACTATATTCATCTGTGATAATATACATGTACATTTGTCTTTGATTTTATATATATAATATGTATATAAAATTCATTTATTTTGCATAATAAATGAATTTCGCTGCTAAAGAGGTGAGGTTTTTCCACACTGAAATAGCCATACGGTATATGTAATTTTCGGAGTTTTATTTGAAAATATACATATTTGGCTCTGTAAATAGATAATACTATTTAGATAGAGCTCTCTACTTGGGTCATTTTTAATATTACTGAAATTAATAATAATAGGATCTGTTTTGGGATTTTACCTATATGCCATTTTCGTTTTTGATCTAAATATATATGCACACACACACACACACACACACACACATTAATACATGTTTATTAATATATATACATGTTTATGTATTCATCTCTGATATATATATATATATATATATATATATATGTATTGTCATCTGCAGACAGATCTATTTTGCTGTATCACAGCTCATCAGTATGGTTAGACTCCGATTGCTACCTCACCCAGGCTCGAAACCCGACCGAATTGTGTATATATATACACTCATCTCTGAGGATACAAGGTGTATCAAAAATAGTTTTACAAACATTGGTCGCAAGTTCCTCACACCAAAACAAGGTCAAAAATTCATATAAACATACATCTGTGAATCCTTCATTTTTTTTATTTAAATTTAAAGAAAGTTTATAGTTCATGGCGCTGTGTAACCATTTAGATGAGGTCACATTTGTCATTCGGCCCTGGGCATGACGGTAAACTGCATCCAGCAGCAAGGCTTCTGATAGAAGGTTGTGAGGAGCATGGAACCACCTCGTAATTGCTGTTGTTCTCAGGTCCACTCTGACCTGGAGTGTTAGCACCTGTTAGGGTTCCAGCTATGGGTAAATAGTTAACCCCCAAACTGGGGTCAAAACACTATGAAAGTATAAAAATAGATTTTTATAGAAATATATACATAAAAATAAACTTTTATTAAAAAATATACATTTTTGAAGGAAAAATATTACTAACAATACATTTTTGAAGAAAAATTATTGACATAACACATTTTTGAAGGAAAAAAAATTATTTTCAGCAAAACATTTTTGAATACAAAACTAGAAGACATGTTCAGTTTTCTAAAATAAAAATAATAAAAACAAAAGATTTTCATTAAAATCTGACTAAATCAACCTTCTCACTATAACTGAACATTAAAAAATACCTTAAAACCCTACCTTTTTGGCATTAATAACCCACAGAAGTTGATATGCCATTAAACAAAACTCAAACTCAAACAAAAACATTTGTCATTCATATACATTTGTGGCTAGTCTATCTTCAATGTTTGATGTGTGCAGAAGTGAGTTAACTGAAAACTATTCTGTGTAACAATGTCAGGATATTCGTACTGTGAGCATGCAGATATGATTTTTTTTATACACTAATGTGAATAACAGTGGTTGTGAGTCGACATGCCTATATCAGATTGCATTTTACTGCTGTTTATTATCACATTACAGAGACAGGATCCATTGCACCACAAACTATGGATCAAGGAAGACCAAGACCTGCTTGTATGCCTGACCATGAAGAGCACATTCTTTAAATTTAATAATTTAATGTGCTTGTTTCATGGAGAAAACCCACCTCCAAAGTTTGTAAAAGTACTTTTGAGGCAATCTGCATTTGTGCATATATATATACATATATATGTTAAGTCATCCGCAGACAGAATTGTTTTGCTGTATCACAGTACATCAGTACGGTTAAACATCTGATTGTTTCTAGATTGTTTTCGGATTGAAATCCAACCGAATTGACATCAGTCGGCGATACTACCTCTGAGCTACGGGCGCTCAGTGGGAAGGCAGATTTTGTATTATATACAATATAAACACATGCCAGTAGCTGAGAGTGCTTGAATTCATTACTGAATGAACGATGCGTACATGCGTGAGTAACTACTGTTTTTTCAAAGTCTACCATTCCTCCATATATATATATATATATATATATATATTCAGAAATTATATTATGAATATGTTATAATATCACTATAAAAGTAGCTATTTTGTTTTGACACTACTTGTGTCTTATCAAATGATAAGACTCAAGTAGTGTCAAAACAAAATAGCTACTTTTACAAGAAGGGGAGATAACAACTTTATTACAAAAAAACTTTTAATTTTTTAATTTTTATATAGAGGGGTGAAAGGCAAAGACAAAAACAAAAAAGTACTATCCCACGATAAAGGAACCTAATCTAACAGCCAGGGCTTCCTAGGATTAGGTTCCTTTATCGTGGGATAGTACTTTTTTGTTTTCGTCTTTGCCTTTCACCCCTCTATATAAAAATTAAAAAATTAAAAAATTTTTTGTAATAAAGTTGTTATCACCCCCTCCTTGTGTTTGGTATCTCCTTTCATGGTCATGTGGGCTGTCTTAATTTCCTTCTTATTTATCGTTTTTTGTCTCATATTTAGCCAGCTTTCCCTGGCGATTCGTTTAGGTGAAACCTAGGTAGGTTCATCTGGCTCATTAGGTGTTATCTATTTATTTTGCTCTACCTCTGTATTGAGCACCTTCTGTTAGATGATTACTTGTATCGGGGTTTTTTCTTTGAGCTTCGTGCTGTTCTTGGTCCGAACTCTTTTGACTGACATTCATGTACTAAGCTCTTTCTTTTTTTCAAACCATTTTTTTCCTTCCACTGAAAGTTTTCGAGGAAGGTTTTCGACACGAGTATAATTATAATAGTGCTACCTTGGATCAAGAGGGTTGCTGCTGGAAGTCTCTATGTCTAGCAACAGGACTCCACACAGGCAGGTGACTCCAGTCATGGTTATCAGACAATCTTTGCAACCACATCACCCTTATATTTTGCCACCTAACTCCCTAGACTGTAAACTCCTTGATTATTGTGAGTAGATCACATTTGAGCTAGCGACCAACAAAACTCCTTATAACACCAAAGATGAACTGAAGGCAAGGATTATGGCAACATTCACCAACTTAAACAATGAGACAGTTCAGAAGATTGGCAGTAGATTCCAAAGTCGTCTGGAGGTCGTGGTTGAAGCCAATGGCGATTTTATTGAATAAATTTACTCCTTAGTATTTCAAGATATTTTGTATAATTTTTGGTAAATATATCTTAAAATATTATTGTTTACATTTTTGTGCAATTTAGTCAACAATTCATCCATTACACACACACTATATATATATATATATATATATATATATATTTTCAAATAAAACTTCGAAAATCATGTGTTGTATGATCATTTCTGCAAAGTAAACTTGCTTCATCAGCAAACATTTATTACAGAAAATTCAAAAAGAAATTCATACACGGGAAGCTCACTTAAAAAGACAAAAAAGGAAAGAAATAAGAAAGAACAGCGGGAGGGGGAATTAAAAAAGAGAGAGTAGATTATGTTAGAAGATAGGCGTCTAGACTAGACGTTGTTATAAAAGGTAAGGAAGAGGGATGGAAAATAGAGAGATGGCAAACTTGATCTTTGTAAAGGATTTTTAAAGATTCAGTTAAGTGCCATATGTGATACACGCTTGGGCGATCATGTCTCAAAAGAGACATGACTGACTGGGCAAAAGATTATCCCGCAGTAAGTTGCCATTGCTTTCTGCAGTAGACAGGTTGCCAGCCAAGGCTATAGAACCCAATCTGTCCTGTAATTTAACCCATAACTGGTGGGAAGAGACGGATTAATACCTTTCCCAAGGGTATTTGCGCGTTAGTGAATGCAAGGAATTCAGTTGGAATTCGAACTCAGCTCCCCAATTACTCGTTCAGAGTCGATATCCACTGCACCATAATGCACATTTTAAAGATTACATATGCATAAAGAAATTGAAAATCAGCATGGAAGTGGGGAGAAAGGAATGGAAGTGGGGAGAAAGGAATGGAAGTGGGGAGAAAGGAATGGAAGTGGGGAGAAAGGTAAATGGGGAAATGACAGGAAAAAATGAAAGAAAGGGAGAGAGGGAAAAGGTTATAGGAGAGATAGGGGAGACGAAATGAAAAAAAAGAAAGAGGAAATGTACACTGGATAAGCAGCTGTGACAATTGTTAGCTAAGAAGAGTGGAAAGAAAGGAACAGATACATAAAGAGAAAAGGAGAAACAGAGAAAGTAGATAACATGAAATAACATTTGGCTTTGCTAAAAGATTTTTAAAAAATTATTTTTTAAAAATTTTATATCATATATCAGTCCAAAATATTTAACTTTTATTAAATTTCATCAGAGATTAAGAGAAAAATGGAACAAACAACTATAGACATTTTTTTTTTAATCGTATCACCCTGAGCAAGGCAGTAATGCCACTGATGTGCAGGGGGCTACGTAATAGGGAAGAGATTGGAAAAGAGAAAGCCGGAAACCACATCCTAAACAGGGAACAAGGGATGAGCCTCTTAACCTGTTCAATAGACGTGGGTGGAGTGTGAACTGGGCGATAGATAGATCTATCTACTCCAATTGAAAAAAAAACAGAAAAAAAAACAAAGTGAGAAGATTGGTAAAGAGAAAGCCGGAAACCACATCCTAAACAGGGAACAAGGGATGAGCCTCTTAACCTGTTCAATAGACGTGGGTGGGCCGTGGTATTTTTTGATTTTGTTTACATTAGATGCATGTCATGTTTATTAAAACCATTCAGAATTCTATATGTATGTTTGTGAGGATTTTTGTATCTCTAAGTGAGCATCAGGTGGTAATGTCAGTCAGTTAAGTGCCATACGTGATACACGCTTGGGCGATCATGTCTCAAAAGAGACATGACTGACTGGGCAGAAGATTATCCTGCAGTAGGTTGCCATTGCTTTCTGTGGTAGAATGGTTGCCGACCAAGGCTATAGAACCCAATCTGTCCTGTTATTTAACCCATAACTGGAAGGAACAGACGGATTAATACCTTTCCCAAGGGTATTTGCGCATAAGTGAATACAATGGATTCAACTGGAATTCAAACTCAGCTCCCCGGCTGCTAATGTACATTTGTAATTGTATATGTGTGTACATCTAGTAGTAGATCTGATGTTTTCACCTTTTAGCAAATTAGTCAATGCAGCAGGATGTCACAATATTCTGGGGATATGTCATTGCGGTGTAGTGGATATTGGCTTGGAACTAGAAATCAGAGCCGAGTTTGAATTTCAGTTGAATTCATTGCATTTACATACAGGCAAGTACCTTTATAAAAAGTATTAATCCATCTCTTCTCCCTCTAGCTAAGAGTTAATTAACAGGAGAGATTGGGTTCTGTAGCCTTGGTTGGCAACCAATCTACTGCAGAAAATAATGACAACCTACTGCAAGAAAATATTCTGCCTAGTCAGTCATGTCTCTTTTGAGACATAATCACCAAAGTGTGTATCATATATGGCACTTAACTGACTGTTTATTTGTATTAGGTAGAATCGTCGACTGATGTCAATTCGGTTGGTTTTCAATCCGAAAACAATCTAGAAACAATCGGATGTTTAACCGTACTGATGAACTGTGATACAGCGAAACAATTCTGTCTGCAGATGACTATACATATATATATATATATAGATATAAGTTAGATTCTTTAATGGATTTATAGAAAGATGGCGATGTAATGTTTTATACATGTGTTTATAGTTGGTAGTAATGATATTATTAGGTTTTGAATGTATTTTCTCCTTAAAGAATTATGTTCATTTTTAATTAGAGCAGCATAACTGAAATCAAAGTTATCAGGCATCGTTTCAATGTAAAACGAAAGATTTAGATTGTTTGTCGAGATGCAAGTCTCTCTTGTGTTTGTAGATGCAGGCTTTTAGATCACATGATGTCTGTCCCACATAAACAATTTATTTGATAAATTTTGGCATTTGCATTGGTGCTAGATTTTATTTTTCTTCCTAATTAAACCTCTGATTGTCTTAGAGGTGGTAGTAATGATCCTAGTATTAGGGATGACTAATATGTTTGCGAGTTTAGTGGAAAGAATGTTAGAGAGCAGTATTATGAATTTTTTGTAATTTTTGTTTACGACTAAAACAATTCATGAATAAAAGAATAATAAATGTTCTGAGCGAGTATTTTTTTCTATTTTATGCTTTCTTGGTACATTTATTATTCTCTTGAATTTAATTATCTGTAGTTATTTGTTCACCACTGTTGTAACTGGGTATGAGAAAGGAATGCTATCCCAATATTAACTTAACCCTCTAGGGCCATTCGTATCATATTTGATACAGTATGAAAACAAGCCTTGAAAGAAATACTTTCCTGAAAAATTTTTTCAGAGAAATATTTTATAAATTTCAAATGAAAGCAGTACTGACTGCTCAGTCAATGAATACCAAATGTTTCCTTATAGGGAAATACTGTATCAAATATGATACGAATGGCCCTAGAGGGTTAAAATGACTATTTGTTAGTTGTTTCTCTAATCATCTTCTATTGTCAACTCTAAAATATGTACAACACTCCAATGATATGCAAAATAATCCTAAATTTAAAGTTTGATATTGTCAGTGCCCCTTAGCAGAAGAGAAGGAGATATCCTAATAGAAATTTCCATTCTGACTGTTTTTTTCTTTTTACACATTGGAAATTCAAAACCAGCAATGATCTGTCATTTTATGAAGACCAATCTTTGAAAATGACATTTGATAGCATAGCCACATCCCAATTAACCAGAGCAAAAGTTAGCAATCATGCTGTTTTGTTTTTAAAGCCAAAAGGCACTCACCTTGCCACAGTAATAAAGAGTAACCTGAGACTACTTAACATAAAAAGGAAGCCAACTTAACTGATATCTGTTAACAGTAAGAAAAACCTTTTTCAACTCAACTTTCATTTGTACTGTGAGATAGGAAATTAAGAATTAAAATCAACCTTCTTCACTTTTACAAAAATTCACAATGACATGTGAAATCCTGGTTTTTCCCAAATAGAAAAAGGATTGATCATGTGATTAAAGAAAAAGTTGAAACCAGATTTTGCAAGTAGGTGTTAAATTGATATTCTGACCAATGGAAATGAATTGCAGAACTAAAAAGGACTTGGCGTTCCAGTGCGAAAATCTGAATTGCTATAAAAGGCTCTGGTCTGGGTCAGTCAAGAATGGAAGCAGCAGAAACGACAAGCTAAAATGTAACAGGAGAAGCTTTCCTTCTCGTTTGCTAATTCCTTTTACTTCTTTTTCTCCTTCAAAGACACTCCTATAAACAAATGCTCATACATACATATGTACGTACCCATATACTCTTTCAACAAATTATTACTATGAACATTTGTACAAACTCTTGATACCCTTAACTCATTACTTGTTTCTCATAGAACTTTTAACTACTACCTATTCTTTTTGTTTTATTCTTTTAATAAACTTGTATTTTAAAATGTATATTTCATTCTTCCACACTTATTCACACATTCTAACCTGCTATTAACCAACCTTCTGATGATAAAAATAATCTGATAATTCTGGATAAAACTTGTAAGCTGTAGGGAGTTTGGTTATGTATGACATAAGGTTGAATTAAACATTAACTTGACATTAACCATCTACCTGCGGCTTCAGTACACCACTTCACTTTAACTGCTTTCAAATCAGCTTAAAAACTGAGCCTACATTGAAATCTGATTTCAGGAACTTTAATCCTACAGGTTGAATTTTATTTATATAACAATAGATTTTTTTTTGTTTCTTCCACACAAAAAACGGAATAATGAACATTACCACCACATTTTTTTCAAACGGTTTCTTGAATTCTAAAAAGAGGATCATGTATGTAGCTAAGTAAATTTGTTATTTATAGTATTAGTGTAACAGTGTAACTTGTTTTTCTGTTTTGTTAAAGTTAGAAATATCCGAATTCAAAAAGGCCCATATCTCAGATTGCGCCATTGACCGCCAAGCGTACAGTGGCCTTCCTTCAATTAAATCCGTCAACTCAGTTAAGAAACTTGGCAGCCATTTCACAAAAATCGAACGCAGAAACCGTAATAAACTAAAAAGAACAAACAAAACAAAACACAAGAGCGAGTTGCTGTGAAACAGCAGTGTTGAAAATCACCCCACCTTTAAAAACGCTCCTAAAACAATCGATTTTCATGTCACTTTAAGTCGCCTGTAACGCGTACGCACGACTAATCCTAAACTTTCAAAAAATAATTATTTAAATGTTTTTTTTTCCCTCATTTATTTTTGACATGCATAAGAAATGTCATTTCAGTTTTACTTTTTTAAAAGTTTGGTTAAGTCTAAGATAGTTAAATGGTGAAATCGTAGTCAGTGTGTGTGTGTCTTTCTGGTGAGATGGGAAGTCATCAAAATGCTGGTCAATCTGATTCTAAAACAAATGTCATCCTTTGAAATCCAGACTGCTATTTGGGCTCGACCATTGCTACCTAGGAAATACAACATTTCAGCCAAGTTTTCCCTGTTTGCTACTTGAAATTAAAGTTTAAAAAATAAATGAAATGACAATAAATAAATCTTTTACCAAATTCAAATAATAAAATTCTGAACAAACTCAGTCTTTACGGGATAAAAGAGAAGAAGACATACGCCCCCAAAAGTTAGAGATCTCTCTAAGTTTTGTCCAGAATTGTCAACAATTTATCAGCTGTAGTGTAGAGATACAAAACAAACCAAATGCATAAAAAATGTTATCTAGGAGTATAACATGTCAGTGTCACTTAATTGCTAAGTAAAAAGAGAATGGTGTTTTTTTGTTTTTCTTTGTTGGTGTTAATTTAAAAAATATTATTTCGTTATAAATAAAATCATTTTGTAGTTTAGCTTGAACCAAGCAAATGCTGATTTATTAAAAAAAAAAAATTGAAAGTCAGCCTATCTTAATTTCATGAATGAGCGTGGCCTTGTGCCACATCTAAGCGGCGTTTAAATCAACTATCTTTAATTAATTACATGAATGAACGTAAAAATGAACGGTTCTGGTTTGGATCCATACATCCGTACTTTTTACCCTTTGATGAATTAGTTTTACTGATTAGTTTTAACGACTTTGTTTGGGATAACTCTAACCTTCTTTATTACTTGTACACAAAATAAGATTAACCGCACATGTAGTTAAACTTCATTATTATTTTTTTGGCCCTTTTTGCCATCCATATTACTTTTCCCTTTTATTTCACCGGTTCGTAAAGAGGAAGTATGAAACTAATGGCGGTCGCTTTAAAGTGAAGTCCTGGCACACGCCTCGAGGAAGAAAGAGTAAATTTGACACTGTAGCAATAATAATAATAATAATAAGAGTATTACTAAAAGTCAGAGTTGCTAGTCTGGGCAGCCACTACAGTTCATGATCCACATTTGATTGATTGATTGATTAGCAGGAATGTAGCCGTGTTTGAAGCGAAAGAGAGAAAGAAGTGTTTCAAGTGAGAAAAAAACGTGTCCTTATGAAAAGTAAAACATGTCTTCGCATGTCGAAGTAGAAACAACGGATTATTATTATTATCATCATCATTCGTCCAAAGCTGCCACTACAACTAAATTCCTAACTCAATAATGTGATTCTCATTAACCGTGAAAACAGGTAACATATATACAATCCTTTTCTTTTTGGTCTTTTTTCTTTCTGTTTTTTTTCTTTTCTCTCTTTAACCATTCCATCTCTATCCGTCTTCGTTTTTTTTTTTCGTTTTTCTTTCTTTTCCCTTTTATTAATTCATTGTTTTCTTTCTTTACCGACGATGTTTTTTTTCTTGTCAGAGCTTGTAAAAATGAAAAAAAAAAAAGTGGAAAAAATCTAAATTCTCCACGATGAATACAACAGCCCTTTAAATTGTCAACATTACTTCTGTTTTTTACATGCTCATCAAGAAAAAAAGTAAGTCGTTTAAAGATCGATTGTCGAATAAGCAAAGCACGTTTTGTTTTTTTTAGTTTCTAACAACAAAGCAAGAAATAATAGTTATACTTACTTATCTAAGTTATAAAAACTTATTTTTTTTAAATTTCTCAAGACGAACTGTACAATTTTAAAAAAGTAAATAGAAAGAAAAATCCTAGGCTTGCCTAAAAATCTTTCGTGTTTTTTTAAAAATTTAGGTTGTAAATTCAATTGTATTTTTTTTCATAAATCGTTTGATAGTTTAAAAACGAAATGAAACCTTTCTTTATCATAAATTCAGAGAAATTTTAAAATTACACTGTAAAAATAACTAGTGTACTGATAATTATATTTTTAATTTTAGCTCTAAGAAAAACTTTCAAATTGTTAGAGATTTTAGCTCTAAAAATGTAAATTTGTTTCTAAAGGACCTAAAACAATTATTGTCATTTAAAAAAATAGTAATAACTGATAAAACGTTTGTTTATGTAAACAAACATAATGAATTGAAAAAGGATAAAATTTTCTACTTACAAAAAAACACTTATTAAGATCAGAACTTTAGAATCTGAAAACAAGATATATTATCAGAATTCGAAAAAAAATCGAAAGTAAAGTTTGCATTCCAACTTATTTTACCAATTTGTCGTCATCCCGGTGATCTTAAAAGCAAAACATTCGCCCCTCCACCTCAACTTTTTTTGTTTACTTTCTCTGGCCTTTTAATGGGATTACCTTTGGATTACTTCTATTCACCCCAAGGTTGGTATTTATTTACTTATATTGAGTACCAAAAATCAATGTTAAATAAAGTTAAAAAAAAGTATATGTTCAATTCATCATGATCAGGGAATTTTCCCACATGAATTGAAATCTTTGAAAACATCCTTAAAAATGGTTGGGAAAAAGTTTCAAGAACAGTTAAAAAAATAAAAAATTATATATGAGTGGAAACTGATCAACAACGTGATCTTGTCGTTAGACGTTCTGTAAAGAAGTTGACCAAAGGCCCAAAACATGAATTCTCAAGAAAAGTGGTCACTGGTCTGTTTTTTATTTTCTTTTCCATCTTTTGTGAATGTTCTTTTTTCTTTTTTTATTTCTTTTAATTTAATTATTTAGAGATCGATTTTCAAAACAATTGCTTTTTTAATAATAAAAGAATTGTTTAAAAAACGTGAAAGTCTTGAATAAAAAACAAACACAAAAACCTAAATGCAAACAAATTTATTAAATAAATTTTAAATCCATTTAACAATTAAAAAAAATAATTTTAATTAATTATTTTCTAAAAAAACATAAAATTTTGATTGTTGTCGATGTCTCCTAATTGCTGAATATATATTTTTGTACTTGCATGAAAGGTAAGAACAGAACTATTTTAATTTAATAATCATTTGAAAACTATTTTCATTGTATTTCGAATGCAAAGTTTTCTTGAATGCAAAGTTTATAAGACGAATTTTATGTCCGATGTAAGGGCAATAAATCAGTAATGTTTAATAAAGTTTGAAACTAAAAAAACTAACTACTCTAAAAATTTAAGAGCACTTTTCATTTTTGAAGTTTGAGCTGGATTTTACAAGTATTTTTTTTCTATCGGAATTTTTCGGATTAGGAGTGATCATTCAAACTAATGTCCTCGTTTTTTTTTTGTTGTCATTAACATTTCGAACGTTGTGATCTCCGGTCTTCTTCAGATGTCTGTTGATCGGGGTAATCTTCGGGTAATTTTCGACCAAACCCTTTATTTAAACCAAGGGTAGACTGTCCTTGTTCCGCCGTCAATGTCTAGGAATAAAGATTTTTTTAGTGCTGCTCCTGTTTCCACTGGGATGGCAGCCTCGTGGACCTAAAAAAAAAGAAAAAGCATTGGTTTGTGGATTTTGAAGGCATATATTATTTGATCCTTTTTTTCCGCCCAAAAAATAGGATCTCGCACTAATATACACTTTTTTTTTAAATGACCGATTGCACTCGGAGGTAATTTTTGGAGGGGTTAAAAAAATTTAATACATCCGGTGACCGTAACCTACCTGGTAGGCCTGCCACATTCTCACGGTACCTTTGGCTAAGCTTAACGATACAGGTAAGTTCCTTTAACCTGCCTCCTCCTGAGGTATGACGAAAACAAAAGTGGAGTATCTACATCTTTAGTTTTTTTTTTCTCACCATTTTGGGGTAGGTGTTACTGTTGACTCAGTGTACAAAAAAAGAATGAGGACCATAAAATTACTATAAAATTATGTACAAGATGATTGACTAGTATTGAAATTTGACTACGATAGGTCTATTGCTCAGAAGCTGGAGTCGCATCACACACACACACACACACACTTTAATTTGAAATTTCTTAAAAGTTACCCAAATGGTGGGAGAGCACATTAAATTTTTTCTTATGATATCAACAAAGACGAGGACGTGTTTGAATATAGTTTCTTAACTTAGTGTTTTCTTTTATGCCGGAATATATTTCCCCCATATTTTTTTAAATCCATTTTCCCCCACTTACTAAAAAAAACAGTAACAATTATACCTTGTTATAACCACTGGTGCCTGTCACTTTTTTGACCAGTAAAAAGAATATTAATTTTTAACAATAATGCCTACCACATTGGGTTGTGAATAATGACTACTACTGACTATGTTTATGTCGCATCATTCTCCAGCAGAGTGCTGCTGGTACCATGTAACCCAGTATTACCGGCTGCACAAAGCAAGATTTTCTGGTGTTGAGGGTGGCTTGACACATAGCAGAATTATAAATGAGCCCTGTCAAAGTTTTCGTTTTACAGAGCAAGTTTAACTTCAGAATTCAACATTTTTAAATCAAATTATAAAAAATCCCTCATTTAATTTCAACTGACTTACCTTCTAAAATTCACAGAGATGCAGATCTGCTTGTTAGGGTAAATAAAATAAAATAAATCAATGAAATTCATTCAGGTATCCCATTTTTTAATTATTTTTTCCCTTAATAACAAAAAAAAAAAAAAAATGAAGACATTTGTTTGAATGTATTATTGCTTTTTTTATGCAGGAATGCCTTTTTTCTTTTCTTTTTTCTCTTTCTTTTTTTTCTATCTCTTTTTCTTTTTATTAAACTTAAAATACCATTTAATTCTGTGGTTTGATAACTCTAAATGAGAATGAACGATAGTCTTGTGAATTTTGAAAGGAAAAAAAAGTTATAAAACAGTGCTTTGAAAAATATTTGGCATTAAATAAACATTATATTGCAATTATTAATCTACCATAAAAAAAGAGAAAATTGTTTGGAAAATTGTATGGCATTTTATGCAATTTAGTCTCATCATCTAATTTTAGCCAGGATAATATGCTTTTTTTTTCTAGTCACTTGGATAGATTCCTTAATGAAGCTCCTTGGCCAATCAATAAAACTTCCTTTACTAGATTATCTTTTCCCATTAATTACATTGATGCATGAAACAGTGTGTAGTGATGCAGAAAAAATTATCCTACTTAGATTCTACTGTTTTAGAAATTCCTTGTTTTAATGGCATTCTTATGTTTATATGGTGATTTTTTTTTTTAGTTTTTAATTCTTTCTTTCTTTTCTTTTTAGTTCTTTCTTTTCTGTCTTTTTTTTTTTTTTTTTGCAAGTAACAAACCACTGAAAATTATTTAATAGATAGTGTCTATCAAAAGATGCTGGTATTATCTATGCATTGATTGCTATTCCTGATTAGGATCAGAATATCTGTGCTCTGTTGAAGTTTCTGTCCTGGATCAGAAAGTTGTATCTGAAAGAAAGTTGTAGCTCAGTGGAAAGTGTTAAACACTAAAAAATAATATGGCTACAGTACACGCATTGAGTTTTATGTATAGGGATTTTCTTTTTCTAATTAAATCACCATAAAGTAGCTGGTTATTTTATTTTCCATGTAAAATTACTGAACCATTTTTAATAAAAATAGGTTGACTTTATATATATGTATATATATTATACAGCCTTTGAGTTTTGAAAAAGGAAATCTCTTGACCGGTGGTCAAGAGTGAGGGAAAATTTACTCACTTCAAAATCTTTTTACTCAACTGACTCCATTTTCTTAATACTTGCCTTGCATAAAAATAGTGTGAATCGCTGACGGAAAACAAAAAATGAAATTTTAATTAAAATTTTGAATGTGTTAGACAGGATTTTAAAAATTTTAAGAAATTATAACAACAAAAATTGATCTTTCCTCTTAATAATAAAATGATGATAAAACTTTGTTTTTATTAAGTTTGAGCCCTTTTAACATCATGATATGCTGTTTTTATTTATTTATTTTTTTTGACAACTGAGGTAACTAAATTTGTAGTTTCTTTCTTCTGTTTGACTACAATCTCTATCATGTGTCTTTAATCTGGACGACATTTTGGCTCCACTCTGGAAGTGTTAATTGTAAATCAGGCACCATGCATAAGACCAAAGAGTTCAATAATATCATCATAGGTCATTCTAAGTAACTTGTGAATTTTCAATGGCATACTTTTGGATTGTAAAAGGTATCAGATTTCCTTTTTCTATATTTGAAAGGACACGTTTCATTGTTAGATTTTTAATCAACCGGTGTGTGTGGGGGGGGGGGCGAGTAAAGCAATAAACTTTAATCGCCCAATTAAGTTGAGTTGATGGGTGATTGAAATCTCAAAAGCTATATATATATATATATATATATATGTATATATATATATATATATAAAATAAAAATTCAGAAAAGAAATTGTTTCCAACAATTATAAAAATAGGAATCCAATTCACCTCACGGAGTAAAAGTTACTGAATTTTTTCAATTTACCATTACTACTGTGCAGTGAGTTTGATCCTCACCAGGTGCCTTACTCTTCTGGGTTCATGTCAAACGAACCAAAAATGAGGAAATAGAAGAACTGGAAATTCTGACTATTTGGTCTAAACCAGGGTTGGAATGGGGGTGTCAAATCCAGTTGTCCATTGAACTTTTTTCCTGGCCTTCAAATTATTTTTGTTATTGCATGAAAAAAGTTCAAGTTCCTTTAATTTTGTACTTAGTGAAAAAGTTTGCATTTAATATTTAATCTTCAAGGGTGTATTCATGTATTGACTGGGGGAACATTTTGTGGAAAATGTCCAGCTGATTAATATGTGATTCATATGGTGCTCAGGATGCTGGCCCATACAAGAACATGGTACCTAGATTTATATTTGATTCCTTCCAGAGACTCACTGGAATTCACTTTGCTGCCATAATATGTAAAGGCTTTGAGGTTCTTTTTCTCAACCTTAGAAGTTGGAAACTGTTAGACTGATGGGATTTGCTTGGCAAAGTTGGTTGATGGATGACTTCCATTTGCTTAATGTTATTGGTAAGCATGAAGGCTTTACACACGCACACACACATACACATATACATATATGTTAGAAAAAAAAACAAGTTCTAGAACATCTTCAAATGATGTTGTTACAAGTGCAGTATTGTTTCTAAAAAGCAGATACTCACACTTATTTTGAGAAATATTATGTGTGAGCACGTGGCTGAGTGCTAAGAACATTCACTTTCTGATCAAGAGATCTAGGTTCAAATTTCACTATGGTTTGGTTTTGCAGAAAGGTGACTTTTTGATGTTATTGATCTTGGGGGAAGGTGATCCTGACATGCCTGAAGACCATAGCTTGGGTTAGCCTAAGCCTTGTGAGTGAAACTGGGTAGATGGAACTCCTTGTGGAGCTGTCAATAGTGTTAGCACAAAGTTACAAGTAATCGTGATTGAATTCTAGAACATTTAGAAGGGGTGTTGGTCTTGTTCAGACTGTTGATCATACTAGATAATGCATGTTCTCCCAGAAACTGTAACTAACTTCCATTCAGCGTAGTTGCAATAGAAACCACAGTTGGGCTCTGTGGGTCTTGAACAAAAACGAATGTCTGCAACTGAAATTGGCTAGCTTCCCTAGTAGACTGGCATTCTTGGATATGAGTGGCTATATATATATTGTTTAATACTTATTTTTGGTCATAATGGGTTTAGACCAGTAAACATTTGTATTAAAATGTGTTTGATACAATTATATTGTAGAACTTTTGAATATTTTCCATTTTTAAATGAGTTATTTTGCTACCCAGGTTTCTACCATGAGTGGTGTCTTCAGGCAATTTAAAAAAAAAAACAATTACTAAAAATCACCTGAAGACACCACTCATGGTAGAAACCAGGGTAGAGAAATAACTCATTTAAAAATGGAAAAACTATATATATTATCAATACAAAAGAGATGACTTGGAAAGAAATCCCAACAGATCCTATTAATATTGATGAGATGGGTGTTAAATTCACTTGTTGAAATGGCCATCTGATTTGGGAAAATTTTAATCTTATATATATAAGTAAAAGATTTGTCTATTAGCTGATTGATGTTATCCTCAGCATCCTTTCTCCAGGATTTCATAGATGAACCCTCTGGGAATCACTGTGTTCACTTGTCTGGGGTATCAGCATTTGACTGCTTATACTTCTTGATTTTTTTTCTTTTTATACACACTTTTTATTGGTGCTGTTTTTTTTGTTTTTTTTTCTTCATTGTGTGTCCATGCGTATGTGTAGAATATTGTGGTCATTCGTCCTTTTTTTTTTTTTTTTTTTTAAACTTTACACTCACATAACTTTCTCTTTTTCCTCTTTTCTTTCAACTGTATCTGTTTTGACTTTTGGTTTTCAAGATATATGCTGTCATATATTGGAGACTATGATATATACATTTCTACATCTGTCTATATTTCTGAGATCAGGTATTGTAATTACACTATCTGCACTGTTCAGACAGTTGTTTTCATCTTTGTTGCCATATTTATGACATTTCAATTATTGTACACTATGGCCTTCTTCAGGTGATTGGAATTTTGAACTGAGTCTTTTATTTTGTCTACTGGGATCAATTGTTTTAGTTCCACATGCCATACCTCTTTCAGACATATCAATATTGTTTAAGTAAACTCTCCAAACTTCACCTATGCTGTAGCCAGATATTGAACTCACAACTCTTTGGGTCAAGTCACTGGATTCAACCAATGCCTTTATCCCTAGGGATACATGGCCCAGTGGATAAAACCTGGCTATAGCAGAGGTGAACAAAAGTTTATAGAGTTAAGTTAACTTACTTTTAACTGATAATGAGATATCTGGAAAAGGCATGACATGTGGAACTAGTATAATCTACCCTGGTGGACGAAATAAAGGGTTTGGTTTGAAATTCCAATTCCCTGAAGAAGGCTGGAGTGTGCAATGATTAAAATTTTGTGAATATGGCAACAATGCTGAAATGGTTCAACATCTCATAGCCCACTGACATGCTAATGACCATCACTAAGTACATATACCAGGCTCTTGATAAGAATGGCAAATCTTGAGCTGTTGCCCTGGATATCTCCAAAGCATTTGACATAGTATGGCATGCTGGCCTTCTGTGCAAGCTACAGGGCTATGGTATATCTAGACACTTGCTTGATTTAATTAAATTGTTCCTATCAAATCATATAATGAAGGTTGGGCATACTTCCAGACCCTATCATATGAACACAGGTGTCCCTCAAGCCTCTATTCTAGGTCCTATGCTTTTCTGATTTTCATCAACAATCTCTAAGATGTAATCAAATCTCAAGTAGGCATCTATGCTGATGACGCCAGCATTTACTGCCGCCTCGATAATAAATCTGACAATGCTGACAAAACAAACCTTTCTGCTGTTCTCAAAATAGACCTCCAGCCAGTGGTGGACTGGGATAAGAAATGGCTTGCAAATTTTAATGCTTTCAAAACAAAGTTGCTATCCTTTAACCACCATAGACAATCTTTTTCTACCCATCGTCAGCACGGATCATGCTAGTCTCCCTGAAAGCAATACACTGCGCCTCTTTGGCCTCACTCTCTCAGCTGACCTGACGTGGAATGACTACATTGAATTAATAGCTAAATCTACTGCTAGGAAGGTTGGGTCCCTGTATCAGGCCAGGAAGTTTTTTTCTTCTTAATCCATCATGTACATTTACAAACATACCCTCTGCCCATACGTTAAATACTTCTGTCATATCTGGTTGGGCACTCCTGGTGTTCATTTTGGGGTTTTCAACAAAATCCAAAGAAGAATATGCAATATAGTTGATCCTGACCTGGAGGCCTGAGTCCAGTCTCTCTCTTTAACTGACAAGATGTGGCTTCCCTCTGTCTCTTCTGCAAATAATTTCTTGGATTCTGTTCTGACAAGCATAGCTCCTTGATGCCCACTCCTTGTGCGAATTTACTAGAGCTACTAGACCAGCAACAAGGTTCCACCCTTTTACTGTGAAAACAAGTATAAGCATGACTTCTACTCTAACAGCTTCTTTTCTCGCACTTCCTACCTGTGGAACTCCTGTATTCTTGCTTGCCTGATAGCTACAATCTCCAGGAGTTTAAATACAACATAAACCATCATCTCTTACCTCCTTGACTCCCATCTATCTTCTCACTTTACACTTTCCTCTCACGCAGCTCTCTTTACACCAATGTATCCGTCCTTCTCTTACCCATTCTCCAACACCTTGTGACCTGTTCTCCTCTCTCTTCACTTTCTCTTCTATTATGTAACCCCTTGTTCACCAGTGACAGTACTGTCTTGTTTGGGATGAGATGATTATAAAAAAAAAACAAAAACAAAGATGAGAACAACAGTCCAAACAATGTAAATAGTTTGAATAAATTATATATCAACAACATTAGACAAATGAATGATAAAGTGGAAAAACTTCCATGTAACACGTTTCATTCTCATAAAACTCGAGTAATGTTTTCCTTGATGGAATTATATACGTGCAGGAGGGGAAATACAAAACTGCAAGCACTGGTTGCAGTTATGATAATAACAGAGTATCAATAAAATTGCTTAAAATGAACAAATTCTTATGTATTTTTACCATTTTTGACTTGATGTATTTAAAATTAAAGTAATTGAGTGCAATCCTTATTTTAATGTCCTTGGTGTAATTGTTTTGTTCAATTAAATTTGTAGACCATCCAAAAAAAACATTTTTAAGAGCTCAGAGCATCTAAAATATTATAAACAAAGAAAATGAATTTATTATGAAATTATACAGTAGCGGCCATAATATAAAGAACGGAAACAACAAAGACATAAATATGTGTATTACTTAAAAAGTAATGCATGATTAGCAATGAAATTTTTACCGAATAAAGATTAGGGTGTAATGCATAAATATTATACAAAGTTACAAAAGTTTTTTTAGATATTGTTGCATTTAATCTTTATTTAAAAAAAACAACAAACTATTATGTAAATTTTTGTAACTTTGTATAATATTTATGCATTACACCCTAATATTTATTCCGTAAAAATTTCATTGCTAATCATCCATTACTTTTTAAGTAATACACATATTTATGTCTTTGTTGTTTCCGTTCCTTATATTATGGCTGCTATTGTTGGGTTGCCCAGTTCCAGCTTCATATCTTAAACAATAAATTAGAAAGAGCAAAAATCAACAAAACCATGGTTTTGGCATGACAAGCTGTTCTAGAAAAATTTGTTTTAACTCTTGGTAGAAGTTTGTCCACAAAATGAAGCTTCAGATATGTAAGAATATAAAAATTTTTCTGAAGCTGTCAAACTAGTCTGCTGATATCAAAATAGGCAATTCTGAAGATGTTAAAATAATTAAGCAATTTTTTTTTTTTTTTTTTTTTTTCAAGAAGTAATACTGACATTCCTCTAACAGGAATGAATAGTTACTGCATAGAAATAATCTATTAGGTCATAAATGACAGGAAAAACTAATTTAGATGTATCTGATATACTTTGTAAATGAGAAGTTATCAAAGTGGACAGTGTCATTTTGCAATTTGGCATTTTGACAATTTTTAGGCTCTTATGAAGGTATGTTAGAAACACTTCAGCTGTTTATATTTTGTAACTTACAGTTGGCATTAACTAGTTTCACCAAATCTGTATATGCAATATGCTTCGAGATCAGGGGTTTGTTGAAAACCTTATTTAACAAAATACAAAAAATGCAGTGAAATTTCAAGATGCTCTGATTTTAAAACTATTTAAAAAATATTCAGTTTTAATATTTGAGATTTTTCAATAAATTTGATTAAGGAACACCTGTGAATTATCCCAGATTTTTCTGAGAGGGCAATCTGAGACGGTTGATTTGAGATGTAATTTTTTGCATTAAAAGAAAAAAAAGCTAAATTCCAGAACATCATGGAGTCACTTGGTGTCCTCTATAGCTTGCCTATATTTTTTGGCTAACCTGATGAATATTTATGACTATGAGCATTCTTAAATTTAAAAATTTTGAAAATCATAAATATTTTTGCTCTTGTATATAGATACTTGTTACAAATAAAATTCTTACAGTTGCCTTGATATAGTTCATCAGAGGATGAAATGCGTTGGCTAAGATCCTTTTTCCGTTTGTCTTTATTCATATCATTCAACAATAGCAGTGGTTGAATATGAAGTCCGACATTGAGTGAATCTAGGCAGCTTTCAAGCTTAACCACTAATTGAGTTTACAATCAAATTTCAAACAGTTTACTGAGTTAGATAGGACACCTCCTTAGTTACATTTTGAAAAAAAAATTTGAATTTTGGTTCAGTAGAAAAAAGTTACATCAAAATATGTGTTAGTCTGAAAGCGGTACATAAGTGAGTGACTAATACTTCTAATAATAAATCTTATTCTTTATAACTTTTTTGTTTAATATTTTTGCATGCAGTTTTCAACATTTGAGTTCTGATTACTTTTTATCATTTTCTCAATCAAACTTTATTTATCACATATCATTTTTATCAGAATTATGAATAATAAACTTTTTTATTGTTTTTTTTAATCAATTGCATATAAATTGTTTTCTTTTTAATATTTTTGAATGCGGTTTTCAGAATTAAATTGCTAGCAATGCCTGAAAAAATTGTAGATTACATGGAAAAATGCATTCATGAAATGTAATATTCTTAAGATTATATTAAACCTGGAAAAGAACAGGATAAGTTATTAAATCTGGAAAAGTAAAGGACAAGATATTCTTGTGAAGTAAAAAAAAAAAAAAGAAAAAAAATTTCTTACTTAAAGTATTGCCTTCAAATTTTATTTTTAGCTGCAATATTTTAAATAAGAAAATTCTTATTTTTTACTTCAGTAGAATATCATGTGCACATTTTTCCATGTAATATAGATAATGTGTGTATATATATATATATATATATATATATATATATTCTCCTTGTCATTCAGATGGATTTGTTTAATTGAACTTCTATTTGGTAGCTGAGAGAGTTAAATATTAGTTAATGTCAGTTTGGGAATATTTTTTTTTCATTGCTATAGATTTATTAGATCTGTTTATCACAACTTTGCTTAGTGGAAATATTTACTTAGCTTTAGTCTTGTACAAGGCTATGGGGAGGGTAAGGAGCAAATCATATAGTGATTAAGTTAGTCTCAAGCATATACCCAACCTTGTTTAGTAGAAACTGGCATTCATTTGTTCTTAATTTCTTATAAAACTTAAATTGTCAAGAGCAGTGGAGGACTGGGCAGGATGTAACCTTTTCCAATGCAAAGTGGGTCCCTTATATCAAATAAAAATGCAACAAAGAAACAAATGCAGACAACTGTTTTACTAATAAAAAGGAATAAGAACTTTATAAAGTCATCTGAACACTACCAGTTATTCAAGTCCTAATATGAGAGGATATTTTCAAAGCAAAGACAAGGTTAAGAAATATGGCGAGTGAGCCTTCTATATAAAATACTAGCATCATAGCCCGGTGTTGCCTGTGCAACTCAGAGCATTTTATTTTTTTCAGCAGATGAAACAAATACGTTTAAATTCGTCGCAGACACTTAAAATATAATCTATATATATAACAGGCAATGTGTGAGTCTGTGTGTGACTGTTCCCTATGCACGCCTACATTTTTTAATATTTCTTTTGTTTCAAAATTATGGGGAAAAAATATTCACATTTTTTTGTTGACCAAATGAATTTTTAAAATGTCGGAATAAAAATTAAATATAAAGGCTTACTTTTTATTTATTTTTTTTTTTAATAAAAAATATTTTAGTCGCTTTTGACAGTGTGATTTGATTTCTGTGACATAATCTAGCAACCATCTTAGATCTTAGATGTTTTATGGAGCAAATGTAAACAATCGGATCCATTGGCCAAAAAGTGCGAAAGGGAAAATTGCTGAACTTAAACTCAAAAAGTATGTGTCGACCTGGCTTCCCTGTAGATATGTGTCCGTAGAAAGTTTGAATGACATAACTTAAAAAATGTAGGCGTGCATAACAAACAGTCACACACAGACTAACAGATTGCCTTATATATATATATATATATATATATATATATAAATGCAATAAAGTTTAAGAAATTCAGTCTGAAGAGAATTTAAAATCCTGTCTATTGTTATCCATTGTAAAGGAATTGTTACATGAACTGGATGCAGAAGCAATTATTGGCAGATTCACACAATCTTCTGTTGAACATGAACAATTGCTCTTAAAATAGTAGGCTAATGCCAAATGCAGGTAGGGGATATTAAGATCAAGTAGGTACACAAATTTAAATACCTGGGAAGTGTTCTAACAGAAGGCAGAAAATGCAACACAGAGGTTCGAAGGCAAATTGGCATAGTGAAGGACGCATTCCAGAAGCTGAGTAGAGTATTAAGAGACAGGAAAATTTCGTTAGAAACATAGAGAGTACTGGATTGCTATGTGATGTCAGTTCTTCAAGATGGCAGTGAATACTGAACAATATCATCAAAGATGAAGGAAAAACTTGAAGCAACTGAAATGTGGTTCTACAGAAGGATGCTGTAGAAATCATGGATCAAGCATTTGAGCAATGATGAGGTTTTGGAAAGGATGGTAACGAAAAGGAAATTAATATTGAGCATCTGAAAGAGAAAGTTCCTGGGACATGCAATGAGGAAGGAGGGCTTGGAGAACCTGATACTAATAGGCCAAGTAGAGGGAAGGAGAGAGAGAGAGAGAAAAACAGTGTGTAACGTACTTGACTGGCCTGAGCAGGTGGATGGCAGAACAGGGGTTGCGTGGTGTAACAGGAGAAAGTGTGCTAAGAGGCACTGAGGATAGGGAGATGTGGAAGGCCATGATCGCCGATGTCCTGAAAGAACTATGCCCATAGAAGAAGAATATGCAATGCTCTATTATGCTTTGGAAATATCTGTTAATGTGTAAATTGTGCTGTATTTATAAATATGAACCAATTACTTAAAAAAAATTAAATAAAAAAATTAATTATAACATTCTGTATTTACATTTGGTACCTACTGTCAATAATATGAATCGTACAGGTATACTGAAATTAATAAGAAATAGATTTTTTCCCACAAAATTTCAATTGTACCATTTTTTTTTTTTTTTTTTTAAGTATTTAAAAAAAAAAAATTATTTGTTATGAAAATTAAATGATAGGATTCTAGTTGTGGGTAGCCTCTGCCCTGTCTCTTGGTAAACAATATTTTTAGACCCAGTCCACCAGTGATCAAAATATTGACAATCAAGTGCTCAACTTCAGAATGATGCAATCTCTGTTATGAAAGCAGTCTTCTATTTTCTACATAGTTTTTTTATGAAATATGAGAATGTTTTTGCATTTTGATGAATCTTGGGCGTATGATTATTAAGTTTAATTCTACACTATTATTGCAATATTTTTATTGATATCTTTCTTTCTTCATGAATATAACAAATATTGAATCACATAATGTATATAAATTCTGATTACATCTCAGGGCCAAAAATTTTGTTTTCTATGAAACGGTTGTTTCTTTAAAACATATTTGCATAAAAAAAAAAGAATAGCTCATTGTAAAGTTTTCTGTTTTTGTACAAGTCTCTTCCATAAGTGGTTATTGATTGTAATCAATGTATCATTTGACCGGAATCCATATATATATATATATATATATATATATATATATATATATATAACTTTTTATCAAATTTTTATGTAAATTTGTCGTTAGCCCAGTTAGCCAACTTTCCCTGAAGATCCAATTTGGTGAAACCTTGGGAGGTTCGTTGGCTCACTAGGTTAGCTACTTACTTATATATATATTGTATATTTGGGCAGCAATCTCTCCTTTATGCAGGTTTCATTAAAAATGACAGACAAGATGTAATGGTTAAGTTTTTTTAAGTAAATTTTTCATGTGATCTTATGATCTCTTTCTTTTGAGGACATAAATTATATAAAATTGTCCAAATGTTTTGTTTATGCAAGTGCTTTCGGCTATACTTTTAGCCATTTTTGACAATGTTATTTTAAGTGCAACAGAATGTAAGTGGTGTTATGTATAATGTGGAGTAATGGTATGTGTCATATACTGAACATGGTAAGCATGTTGTTTGTGTGATTGTAGTTGATGTTATTGAGTGTTGGGTTTTTTTGTTTTTATTTATAAGGCCTCCATTATTTTTAGCCTTTTCTTTTTGCATGTGGATGATGCTACGATATTTGTGTTGTCAACCAGTATGTTCTGCATAGGGTTCTTCCATGATTGGAGGCCATATTAATAAAAACTTTAATTTTTAATGAGACCTGTATGCATATATATATATATATATATATATATATATGCAGGTCTAATATATTATGCAGGACTAATATATGATGCTCTCATTATGATTGAGCTCTCTGGAGAAGAAAATTTTAAAAACAGTTTCCACTTCTGCTATATGCATGACTCTTCAGAAATGAATTGAGTTCTCTCGGTGACTGGCGTGTGTATACACTGCTTATATACAACACGTTAAAATTTCCCTTCTCTGATTCTATGCATCGATGGTTTAGGGAGTAGCGACTCCGACTGACACCAAATCGGTCGAGTTTTGATCCCAGCCAGAAGCAAGTGGATGCGTCTAGCCACACTGATGAGCTGTGATACAGCGAAACAGGCTTGTATGTGGATGACTAATATATATATATATATATATATATATATATATATATATATATAATTTCATTTAAAAACCAAATATAATTGGTTTCCAAATTAAAAATATATGTATTGAGCACTTTTTAATAGAACTGTATCAGTCAGTTAAGTGTTATACATGATATGTGACTGACTGGGCAGAAGATTTTCCTGCAATAAGTTGCCATTACATTCTGTGGGAGACTGGTTGCCAACCAAGGCTATAGAACGCAATCTGTCTTGCTATTTGACCCATAGCTAGAGGGAGTAGAAACAGATTAATACCTTTCCACAAGTGTATTTGTGCGTAAGTGAATGCAACGGATTCAACTGGAATTTGAACTCAGCTCTCCGATTTCTTGTTTTGAGCTAATATCCACTGCACCACAATGCACTTACTGGTCTAATTTAATTATGACATAAAACTGGTTAACAATAATGATTATTAATATAATGATTTGTATATTCCCTTTTTGTTTTTTTTTTCTCCATACTAACATGAACCATTAATATGGTGTAGTAGTTTTGATTAATGGTATTGTGAAAAAATTGTAACAAAAGTAACACCACCAATATTATTATTTTCAAAGGCCTTATTCATGAGGTGCTTAGACTATACCAACTGAATTCCCCTGTTTCTGATACTCCAAAAGAGCCCCTTTTTAGTTAGATACTTTAAAATTCTGGTGTAAACTCAACCCAGTAACCCAAGAACATGTCATGTTTTTAAATAGTTTTGTCAGGTTGTAATGCATGATACTAAACTCGTTCAGAGATACCAAAACTGTCTGTTGTGTACAATCACTTTCTTTGAACAATGGTTAAAAATGGCTTCAAGTGAATGAACACTGTAGGTCTTAGAGAGAACCAACCTTTTTCAAACCTTGTAGACTGGTACTAGAGAATACACAAAGAAGTTTATCAAATCACAAAAACCCACATCACTTGAAGACATTCAACAGCAGCAGCAACAACAACAACTAAAATGGCTAGCACCTTCAACTTGAAGAGTAATAATGACAATCAAGATATTGACATTCCACACCACTTCAAATAAAAGGTTAGGATGGAAACCTCCATCAATAATGGAAAGAGTGATAACTATTAATGGATTCAAGAAACCTAGTTTGCTTAATTTTTGTTTTTTTTGTTTTTAATAGAAATATTTTATAAATTTCAAATGAAAATAGCAATGGCTGCTTGGTTGATGAATGCCGAACATTTCCTTATAAGGAAACAACTAATATTATCATTAATATGACAACATAGTTTAAACCAGATCTGTATCTGTTTATCTTTTAATTCATTGCAATGTTTTTAATATTTAAATTTTTTTTTTTTTTACTGATAAGACTTACATTCCATATTAAATAACCCAACAATTGTTGGTATCTTGTTAATTTAACCTGTTGGTTCTCAACTGGGCTTCATACAACATTACTGGGGTTCCACACAAAAATGTAACAAATTGTGGGTCCAGGTTAATATTTTAATGGTCCATAGAGCAATTTCATTTTGGAACAGGTGTTCAACTGAGAATTGGAATTTCAAAAGCATGCCATATTAAAATACTAAAAATAGAAAAAACAACTCTAAAACTAGCAGAAAACGAGACCAAATGATGTAAGTTAACATCCCCCTTACTCTACCAGATGTTTTGATTATAAATGGTGAATAATAACTTAGAAGGATATATATATATATATATATATATATATATATATATATAATATCGCAATCAATTGAGTGGCATACTTGGGCGATCATGTCTCTTTCGATCTGTGACAAACTAGGCAGAAGATTTTCCTGTTGTAGATTACCATTTCTTTTTGTGGTAGACTAGTTACCAACTAAGGCTGTAGAACCCAAGTTGCTCTGCTATTCAACTCATAGCTGAAGGGAGAAGAAATGGATTAATACCTTTCCCAAGAGTATTTGTGTATAAATGAATACAATAAATTCAACTGGAATTTGAACTTAACTCTCCAATTTCTCATTCTGAACCAATATTCATTGCACCAGAATGTGCACACACACACACACACACACACACACACACACACACACACATAAAAGGAAGAATTATATAGTGATAATAATTATATAATTTAATGTATTAAAAGCAAATAATATTAAATATTAATGAAATGTATTAAAATATTAATATAAATTAATATAAAAAACAATAATAAAATGAATTTAATATATAAATTATATAAGGATTATATATAAATGAAGCATATACATTTACTATTTCTATAATACAATTGCTAAACTTGTCTGTTAGTAAAAAATAAGCTTTTTTTTCTCATATTCTCTAACACTCAGTAAACCCATTGCATCTTAGTGGCTTTATTACCTTACTTGGGATGAAAAGTAAGAGTTAAGGGTTAACAGTGGGTGTATGCATAGTGTCGTAATTGTCACTAGAGAAAAGTGAAATTGGGATATCAAATTCAAATTCCAGTTGAGGCAATCGCAATCACTTTTGCATAAATACCTTTGGAAAGTTATCAGTTCATCTTTCCTCACCTGAAATGATTATATAAAAGGAAAAAAACGAAAATAAGCTAATGAATGAAAAATGAATTCTGTTTACTTAAGGAGGCTGAACAGTTTTACTTTGATTATTTTGGTTATAATGATGATGATAATTTTAAACCACATTTGTGTTTTAGAGCCTTTTAATTTTTTGCCAGGTCATGGCAGTTTTTAATTGAACTCTTAATTGGCTCTGGAGTTACTATTTTTCACCAATTTAGCTGCACCTGCTTGTACTTAGGAAATAAATATATGCAATTGATTTCTTCTGAGAAATAATAATACAGTGACTTATCAAATCACCAGTGAAGAGAGAAAACTTGATTGATAGATTCAGTGGTATATTGATCTGATATAATTATTTTTCTTTCATTATATTAATCTTGAGAAATAACATCTTACAAAAACATTAGCAAAAATAATATTTGTGAAAATTTTCTGACATATTAAGATATACATATTTGGAAAAATGTGTGTGTATATATATATATATATATATATATATATATATAATAATAATAATTATTAAACCGACTCTGCGTGTATTCTAATCTCAAAATTTTATAGAAGGGACTTTCTAAGACTATGAATGACCAGCAGAATCTAAATCCGTTATTGCCCTCGGCTATAAAGCTTTGGGCAAAGAGGGGGAAAAAAAAGAAAACTGCGTGGGACCGACAATACATACGGTTCCTCCCAGTAAAAAGAAAAAAAACCCTCTAACGGAACAAACAACCAGAAAAGAAAAGTGCTCGATACACACAACCGAAAAGTATTTAACTAGAAGGCAGTAACGCAGAGCAAACACACTAACAAAATAGCAAGATCGCCAAGACCGACCGCGGTTTCGCACAACGGCTCGTCAGGGCAAAGGCAGATCATGTACTAACCAAATAAATACACACTACTAAGACTAACCCATTTGCAGATGAGGTTGGATGGAAGGAAAAAAAAAAAAAAAAAAAAACCTGGGAGGGGGGTTTCTATAACTTTCGATATCCTAAGTAAGAAACTTCATTTTATACATTCTACACTTATTTAATATCTCAGTTCTAGAGTTAATAAGCCTAGTAGCGGGTTCAAATTTAGCTATAGCTAGCTTCTCCTCATCACAAAGTTTGCAAAATTTATTATTCTTATTACTGCTAGGGCACTTTTTTATTATTTCCCATTTCAGAATTGGGTCCTTTTTACTTTTGGCTTTTATTTCCCATACATAGGTAGATAACGCCGTGCTATGTTTATATCTAGCGTTTTTGAAAGAAGTTTTATGATTATAAAACCTACTTTTAAAATTATCGTGTGTAGATCCTATGTATGTCTTGGGGTTTTTGTCATTTTCGCTAACATAGACCTTAACTTTGTAGACTACACTTGTCTGATTACAATTACCCTCAATCGGGCAGTCCTTTTTAGCTCTACAATTACACTTATGCTCCTTAACGTTATTATTGCCGGAGGCCGCTGTATTCTCTTTTAGTTTACTTTTGTTGGTGTTATTAATGATTTTACCTATATTAGGCATACAGGAGTAACTCAACTTAATAGTATTTCTGTTAAATATCTGCTTAAGTCTATTATTTGAGTTGAAATGTCTATCTATTAAATTAAAAAACATTTTTCCTATCTTGGATCTGACTTCCTTATTATATGGGGGGTTGAACCATATAATTTTTCTTGATCTATTCTTACTGGCTTTTTTATTTAAACCTTGGTTCGAAAATTCTAACTTTTCTTGGTGCCCACTTTTTTTTAAGGCCATTTGAAAAATTTTTTTGTGTTTTTCAAAAACTTCCCTATTTGACGAGTTTGTAGACAATCTAACCTCTATACCTCTAGGAATACTTTGCAGAATATGTCTAGGGTGGTTAGACTTTTTATTAACGTAAATTGGGGCATAGTTCCTTTTGATGTATGGTGTTATTATCCCATTGGCAATGTTTAACGTTATGTCTAAGTAATTGACTATTTTCACGTTATGTTCTATTTCTATTTCAAGCTTATGGGACTTAAAAAACTTTTGTACTTCTTTTCTCATTTTGTCTCCTAATTTAGGCGTGCAGTTTTCTATCACTATCAATCCATCATCCCGGTACAGGCCGTGATTATGGAAATCTATTATTTGGTTTAATTTGTGTAGTAATAGGCACCCTATCAGTTCAGCCACTTCCGCACCATCATATGCCCCTATTGGGTTATCAAACCCTTGGGCATCAGTCTTTTTTATCCAAATTTCATCATTGAAACTTATACTTAGACTTATAAATCCTACAAAAACAGAACTTGGTAGAATAAGTAAGGTTATAATTCAAAACATTTGTAGCAATCTACGTATGTATCTTAATATTAACCAGTGGAAATCCACTGGAGATTGTATCAATTGGTTTAAAGATACAAATCCCGATAAAAGATCTGCATTCATTAAATACGATATTAAGGAGTTCTATCCATCAATAACGGCTAAGTTACTCTCAGAAGCGTTAGAGTTAGCGAAAGAGTATAACGAAATAAAAAAGGAGGAACTAGAAATAATCTGGCACTGCCGTAAAACGTTATTATGGTTCAATGATGAAATTTGGATAAAAAAGACTGATGCCCAAGGGTTTGATAACCCAATAGGGGCATATGATGGTGTGGAAGTGGCTGAACTGATAGGGTGCCTATTACTACACAAATTAAACCAAATAATAGATTTCCATAATCACGGCCTGTACCGGGATGATGGATTGATAGTGATAGAAAACTGCACGCCTAAATTAGGAGACAAAATGAGAAAAGAAGTACAAAAGTTTTTTAAGTCCCATAAGCTTGAAATAGAAATAGAGCATAACGTGAAAATAGTCAATTACTTAGACATAAAGTTAAACATTGCCAATGGGATAATAACACCATACATCAAAAGGAACTATGCCCCAATTTACGTTAATAAAAAGTCTAACCACCCTAGACATATTCTGCAAAGTATTCCTAGAGGTATAGAGGTTAGATTGTCTACAAACTCGTCAAATAGGGAAGTTTTTGAAAAACACAAAAAAATTTTTCAAATGGCCTTAAAAAAAAGTGGGCACCAAGAAAAGTTAGAATTTTCGAACCAAGGTTTAAATAAAAAAGCCAGTAAGAATAGATCAAGAAAAATTATATGGTTCAACCCCCCCATATAATAAGGAAGTCAGATCCAAGATAGGAAAAATGTTTTTTAATTTAATAGATAGACATTTCAACTCAAATAATAGACTTAAGCAGATATTTAACAGAAATACTATTAAGTTGAGTTACTCCTGTATGCCTAATATAGGTAAAATCATTAATAACACCAACAAAAGTAAACTAAAAGAGAATACAGCGGCCTCCGGCAATAATAACGTTAAGGAGCATAAGTGTAATTGTAGAGCTAAAAAGGACTGCCCGATTGAGGGTAATTGTAATCAGACAAGTGTAGTCTACAAAGTTAAGGTCTATGTTAGCGAAAATGACAAAAACCCCAAGACATACATAGGATCTACACACGATAATTTTAAAAGTAGGTTTTATAATCATAAAACTTCTTTCAAAAACGCTAGATATAAACATAGCACGGCGTTATCTACCTATGTATGGGAAATAAAAGCCAAAAGTAAAAAGGACCCAATTCTGAAATGGGAAATAATAAAAAAGTGCCCTAGCAGTAATAAGAATAATAAATTTTGCAAACTTTGTGATGAGGAGAAGCTAGCTATAGCTAAATTTGAACCCGCTACTAGGCTTATTAACTCTAGAACTGAGATATTAAATAAGTGTAGAATGCATAAAATGAAGTTTCTTACTTAGGATATCGAAAGTTATAGAAACCCCCCTCCCAGGTTTTTTTTTTTTTTTTTTCCTTCCATCCAACCTCATCTGCAAATGGGTTAGTCTTAGTAGTGTGTATTTATTTGGTTAGTACATGATCTGCCTTTGCCCTGACGAGCCGTTGTGCGAAACCGCGGTCGGTCTTGGCGATCTTGCTATTTTGTTAGTATATATATATATATATATCTTTTGATAAATGTCTTAGTTTATACTGATTTTTAGCATATCGCTGAAACTTTTCTTAAATCTTTTTTTGACAGGGTGAATATTTCCTTTATTAAAATTTCCATTAATAAATTTAATAAAAATATTTTTTTCACAACTACTTTTTCTCTTTTACAATATGAAAACATTTTGGCAATGTTTAGCCTTTGTGCCTGCAAAAAAAAAAAAAATGGTGTGTCAAAAAGACAGTTATTTCTTTGACACTGCTATTGTATACACTTTTGGCTGCCTCAGCAATGTTTATTTACAATGTGTGAATCAAGTACAATGCAATATTTATTTACCTTTTATAAAGATTTATTAGTATTTTACAAAGAAATAAATTTGAGAAGAAAATGTTTGTTTAAAAATTTATAAAAATATGTATACCAACTACAATGCAATATTTACAGTAAAAATTATAGCCCCTTCAAGGAAAACTTTATCCACCCAGTGAATAGGAGGATTCAGAGTTTGTGGTCTTATCTAAAATTAAAAGAATGTTTCGTTCAGAGGAAGAGATGCTCTAAACTTATTTTAGTGAATTTGTGACAAGAGTAAATTAAAGAAATTCCCAGAAAATGCCATTTTCCAAAATTTATTACCTGTTGTTATCTGTTTGTTTAAATTTTCTTTTTCAAACATTTTTATAAATTTATGAATAAAAAAATTATTTTCATATTTATTTCTTTGTAAAATGGTAAATAATAAATATTTCATTATAGCTTGTTAACCTATTTTTATAATCTTGTAAATATAAATTTATTCTTGTGAATAAGCAATCTAATATCTTTTTCAATTCTCAAGACTAAAGGAATGTATAAATTCACTTTCATATGTTTAAGTTTTATTAAAATTCTAATCCTCACTGTTTAAAACAAATAGTGCTGAGGGAGTCAAAAAAGTATACAGTAACAGTGGTGTCAAGGGATAATTGTCCTTTTTATACACCATCTTTTGTGGGCATGAAGGTTGAAAATTGTGAACATCTTGATATTAGTAGTTCTTTCCTTTTTTTTCATTTGTGATAGAGCAAGAGGTCTTGGTAGTCAGTCAGTTAAGTGCCATACGTGAAACATGCTTGAGTGATCATGTCTCTCTTGAGACATGACTGACTGGGCAGAAGATTATCCCGCAGTAGGTTGCCATTGCTTTCTGCAGTAGACTGGTTGCCAGCCAAGGCTATAGAACCCAATCTGTCCTGTTAATCCATAACTGGAGGGAAGAGAAGGATTAATACCTTTCCCAAGAGTATTTGCACGCAAGTGAATGCAATGAATTCAACTGGAATTCGAACTCGGCTCCCTGATTTCTTGTTCTGAGTCGATATCCACTGCACCACATCTTGGTAGTAGTGATCTCATATTTTTGGATGTCTCTCTATTGGTTTCTTAGACAGTAGAGAAACATTCAAGAATATGAGTGTTGAAGGACAAAGGCTTTAGACATACTATGATAGAGTGGTGATCTTATGTATCTTATGTTTTTTTTTCTTAACTTGCTAGATAATATTTTTTAAATTGTAAGAATTTTTCTTCTTTTCCTTTTCTTTTTTTTTTTTTTTTTTTTTTTTTTGAGATAATGATTTAGTGATACAAAATTTACTAATTAATCCATAATCGGGGGATAAGGGGTTGATTGATATCTTTTTAAAGGATATTTGTGTGTAAGTGAATATAATGGATACAACTGGAAATTGAACTCATGTTATATACTGCCTGTTACTGGATCTTGACGAATGGCAATTGTTTTGATAGACAACAAGGTAACTCTGGTGTGGATTAGGAGGGTAGCCAGAGAGAATCACACACCTGCAGGCGCTGTCTGGGAGTTCTCTGTTCTCTTTGTGTGTTCTCTTCTCCTCTGACTTCTATCTCTTCAGCTAGAAATTCCAGACTTATATAACCCCAAATTTCAATGCATTTTTGCTTTTTCGGGTTGTTGCTTAACTGACGTCAACCGTATCTTTGCCAGCTATTACCTTTCAAGCCTTTGTTGTTGCTTGTGTTTTCTGCCTTTTGTCAATCATATCTTTGTTGGCTATTGCCTGTGTTTCTGTTTTTGATGTTGTGCCCTGTTCCCAACATCCATGGCCACAATATATTTTTGTCAATCATATTTTCGTCGGTCAAGGTAATATATTACACTCAGCTCTCTGATTAATAATTCTGAGCCATTATCCATTATACCACCTGCACGTCCAATCTTACAACACCTGATATTTCCAGGTAGTTACCCATCAAGATACTGACCAGGCTCCACATTGCTTAAAGTCAGTGATTGTACAAGAACTAGTGTTTAAATGTAATTTGGCTGCAAGCCTTTATCTTTCTTAATTTACTAGAAAATTAGTTTAGAAAATGTTTAGGATTCTAAACATTTCCATCATTAATTATCAATAGAAAAAGTTTGAGTTAATGACAAATATCAGTAAGGAGTTCAAAATGGTGACACACAAGATCTTTTTCTAAAAGAAATTTTTTATTAAACAATGTTTCATGGAATCTAAATAATCTTATTTCTTGATGTGTATTAAAAAGCTCTTTTAAAAGTAGTTAAAATAGAGAAGGAAAATATCTGTGTGTATATATATATATATATATATTTATATATAATAAATTAATAAGCAATAATAAAAAAGATTGTTTACACCTAACAAAACCCACTGACCAGTAAATCATTGGATAATATGTTCAAGGTAAGCAGATTTTATGCTTAAAGTGCTAAATATTTGAAATGGAGCATTAATAATGAATTAATAAAAAGTTCAATGACTTTTCTTTCAGAGGTAAGTTTCATTGAGTTAAGATAAAACTCTAAAAAACTGATTTAACTTACTTCTGATATGTGAATTTACTTTTTATTTATTTATTTATTCATTATATATAAATGGGTGTGTATGCGAAATTATACTAATACTGCTTAAAAAATCAAATACACATGAAGCCTGCTTACCCAATGAAAATCATACAACGCAAAAATAAAAATACCAGAATTTTATCCAAATTCCAAGGTTTCAAATCTCATCATAAATGATTTCTCAGTAAGGTAATTTCTTAATGTTATAATTCTATGGAACATGAGGCACCTTGGAAAAGTGCCTGAAAACCATACAAGTTGACCTAAGCTTTATATGTTAGATAGTACTGCTCAAAAACATTGATAATTGTACTAGCATAAAGTCACAAGTCATCGTGACTGAGGTTTTGAATGTATTGGCATTGGTCAAACTGTTGACTATGACATATATGCTTTCTCTCAGAAACTGTAAGTAAGTATGCATGTTTGTGTGAGATGGCTTTATAGAAATAAGATATGTTGTCAAAAAATTCTAGTAGTCTTTGTAACAATCTTAGATATCCTATAACCCCCAAAAAGTCCATACATTTTTAAAACTGAATGTTTCATAAAAAAACAGATATTTTGAATTTGTTTTTGTTCAATGCAACTTATTTTTGTTACTGTCTAACAATATTTCAGATTTAACTTCTTAATATTTCAACAATTTGCTTTTGAGTAAAAGTCACCAAAAGCAATTTGTTCAGACAAAGGTTGAACCATTCCGTCTCACAATGGCTTGAAGCCTTATTGCCCAGACCAATGCATTATATTTGCGAAACAAATGAATTTATTTAAATAAAGACGTTTTTCTAAAATTTTCTTTTTGTCATGTATGACTTCCAGCGTGCATTTTTTCGTTTTGATAATTTCACTCCCAAGCAAGGTAATAAAGCCACTAAGACACCAAGAAATACTGAGTGAGAGAGAATATAAGAAAAAAAACTTAATTAAGCAGAGATTACAAAATTTAAAAAAAAACAAGATAATGATTGATATTGCATTTAAATTTTTGAAGATCAAAGTTGACTGAGAATCAAGAAACAAAAAGCCACAAGTGAAAAGTGTAAAAGAAAAAACTGTTAACATAAAACTTATGGTTATATCTAGCAATTTCAACTGTAAAATAATGAGACCTAGCAGCCAATCTAGTACTGTGCTTAAAGTCAAAGTATGAAAGAGGAAAGCTTATCAGAACAATTACCATGAACATATTTATAGAAAAAGCACAGGGAAGATGGCAGAACAGAATGTGGGAGAGATAGCAAAAAGACAATATTTACTAAGAGCTACAAAAGACAGGAAATTGTAGAGAGCCATGAATGTCGACATCCTGAAGGGTCACAGAATATAGAAGATGTTACAGATATATATATATATATATATTTATTGATATGATGTTGTATATAATGTGTTAAATTGTGATGATGCTTAGTACCAAAATAAATTGCTGTTTATTTTTCAAGAGTTTACTGGTAGAAAGGCATTTTTGGTAAGCAGATTTTTTGTTGTAAAGTGCTTAATATAGAGATAGTGTTAATTATCAGAAGAAACAAAAACCCTTGAGTGAAGACATCACAATAATGCCTTCATGCAACTTTGAAGTTGGCTCAGCTAAGTGACAAACTGCTCCACATTATATATATATATATATATATATATATATGAGGGTCATTCAATAAATAAGGAGAATTTTTCGCTATAAGGATTTCTAAGACAAATAGAAGCTTTTTTTTTTTTAATTTTTCCTTTACTTCTTTTTCAAAGGAATTTAATTTTTTTTGCAGATTGAAAAAAAACTTCGAGAGTTTTGGAGATTAACAAAGATGGCCGACCAAGAAGCATGCTCCAGGATTGAATGGCGGTCAGATATCAAGTTTTTGGTTGCTGAAGGGTGCAAACCAGTTGAAATTCATAGGAGAATGTCAATTGTGTATGGTGCCACATGTTTCATCCAAAAAAATATCTACAAGTAGGCTAAATTGTTTAAAGAAGGATGGCGCAGTGTTGAGGATGAAGACAGGCCTGGGAGGTCTACAGAAGTGAGGTCTCCTGAGGTTATTGAATCAGGCAATGACCTCATTCAGTCTGACAGAAGGGTGACAGTGGATGACATTGCAAGGACTTTGAGCCTATCTGTTGGACAGCACACAGAATTGTCTATGATGACCTTGCCTACTTGAAGGTCAGCTTCAAGGCCTCACACAGCAGCCCAAATGGTGCAATCCATCAACAAGCTTGGCTGGGAACTGTTCACTCATCCCTCTTACAGCCTAGACCTTGCCCCTTCAGACCTTAACCTGTTTGGTCCCTTGAAAGCATTCACGAGAGGCACAAAGTTTGAAAGTGACGATGATGTCAAAAGTGCTGTGAGTCATTGGCTGAGACATCAGTCCAAAGATTTTTACACTTAAAGAATACGGAAGCTTGTGCACAGATGGGAAAAGTGTATGACACTGCTGGGAGATTACGTTGAAAAATAAGTAAGCTTCTATCTGTATTAGAAGTACCAAAAAATTCACCTTATTTATTGAATGACCCTCGTATATATATATATATATATATATATATATATATATATAATAATAATAATAATAACTACATAGACTCTGTAAGTATGCAGGCCTTTGCCCTGACGATCTGTAGTGTGAAACCGTGGTAGGTTTTGGCTCACTCTAGATTTTTGTATATATATATATATATATATATATATACGGAATTATATGGAAATTTACAAAACTGGCATTAGCCAACATTGTCTTCTGTTGAGCTTGTTTACATTCAATACAATCTGAGCAGATATTAATCTTAATCATTTCATAAAAGGAATCGGGAGAATATCTATATAAAGTTTAGATTGAATATTGCCTACCATGAAATCTTTCACGGTTGATTGATAAGACATGTCTGATCTAAAGATGGCATCTCCCTGGCGTTGGGAGTATGCAGGTTCGATTCCTGCCAGAAGATAAATATTTTTCAAATGATTTCTCGAACAATTAAAGTCAATGGAAATTGTAATGTACTGTTTAACTAATATATATTTTCTACTCAAATACAAGTATCCTTTAAAAAAATAATAATGTTAAACAAATAAAAATTCATTAGGTATTAATCCATCTCTTCCCTCCAGTTATGGGTTAAATAACAGGACAGATTGTGTTCTATAGCCTTGGTTAGCAACCAGTCTACTGCAGAAAGCAATAGCAACCTACTGCTGGAAATCTTTTACCTAGTCAGTCATGTCTCTTTCGAGATATGATCGCCCAAGTGTATATCACATATGGCACTCAACTGACTGATTGAAGCTGTAAAAAAAAAAAAAAATCTTGATCAGTCTCTATAATGTGTGTGTATATATATATATATATATATATATATATTTTCTAAACATATGCTGTTAAATATAAGAGACAATGAATGTTTATTATGTTTCATCATGAGCCGTTCTAAACGTCGTATTTTTGCTTTAATTTCAGTTGAAAATAAAGACAAAAATTCTCCAACATTTGGATAATTATTTATTGGTTTTCTTCTAAGTTCCGGCTCACATGAGCCATCTTCAGAAAGGTTGTTTAAACTGAAATATTATAAAATCCACCATCACCGACGATTTTATTTTGTGTTGACATAAAACTCCGCTTGGCAACGGCAATAGTTACCAAAAATAATAAACGCAGTTCTTAAGTTTGCGATGCGGTTTTATGACGTCACACCACGTGATAGCGCAAAATGACAACAAAACCATGTAGTCAAATGCAATGTAATATGTTTTTTCCGGTTTTAAAGTTTTTACATTGCATTTGACTACATGGTTTTGTTGTCATTTTGTGCTATCCCGTGGTGTGACGTCATAAAACCGCATCGCAAACTTAAGAACTGCGTTTATTATTTTTGGTAACTATTGCCGTTACCAAGCCGAGTTTTATGTCAACACAATGTAAAATCGTTGGTGATTGTGGATTTTATAATATTTCAGTTTAAACAACCTTTCTGAAGATGGCTCATGTGAGCCGAAAGCTTAGAAGAAAACCAATAAATAATTATCCAAATGTTGGAGAATTTTTGTCTTTATTTTCAACTGAAATTAAAGCAAAAATACGACGTTTAGAACGGCTCATGATTAAACATAATAGACATTCATTGTCTCTTATATTTAACAGCATATGTTTAGAAAATTACTTGCTGCCTCGATATACTAAATATATATATATAAATGCTTCAATTTTTAATAATCCACTAATCCAAACTCCAGGTTCTTAAATGTTTTTTCCAAGGTCATTTCTTTGGCACAATAACTCTGCCTTAATAGTGTATATACAAAAATATATTTACTTATTACAATTAGCTAATAAATGCAATTTAGTACTTGGTAATGTTTATGTTGGTGTATGGATTTTTTTTTCTATGTGCTGCATCTATTCAGAATGTGATTCTCCACAGCTTTCTATCTCATGTGGTACTTAAGTTTTTCTCCTTTTGCTGTGGCTCCTCTCTTGTTCTGCCATCCATTCACGCAAGCTCATTGAGTAGTTCATCCTGTATATCTCTTACTTTTAATATGTCTTGTTAGGATTTAGTTTCCAAACCCTCCTTCCTCAATGTGTCAAAAGAATTTCAGCTGTCTTTTCCTAATTCTGATTAAGAGTGTTTCTATTGCTATTTTCTATTTTAGACTTCCTTGTTGCTTACTCACTCTGTCCATGGAATTCTCAGTATCTTTCTGTAGAACCAGTTTTTTTCTTTATACGTGGGGAGGTTGTTCAGTATTCACTGCTATATAAGGAGAGCCTGTTGATTGGTTCACATTTTGGTCTTGTTTTGTGGAGTAGTGGATATCAGCTCGGAACAAGAAAGCAGGGAGCCGACTTTGAATTCCAGTTGAATTCCTCACATTCACGTATGCACAAATACCCTTGGCAAAGGTATTAATCTGTTTCTTCCCTCCAGTTATGGGTTAAATAACAGAACAGATTGGGTTCTATAGCCTTGACTGGCAACCAGTCTACCGCAGAAAGTGATGACAACCTACTGTGGGAGAATCTTCTGCCCATTCAGTCATGTCTCTTTCGAGATCTGATTGCCCAAAGTGTGTATCACGTATGGCACTTAACTGACTGACTGAATTCTCTGTTGTGCATACATGGATCTGTTATAACAAGAAAAGGAAATTAAATATAGAATAGATTGTACTAGAGGTAGTTTTGCCCAGCACCATAAATAGTATTTTACCGTTACACCTGACTCATCCTCGACTATTATTTTATGCTCTTTAAGTAGTCAACTGGTCAATGACTGTGAAGTAAGGGCGAAATTGATCATGCACATTAGGTCAGTAAGACAGATGGGTTTAATGGTAAAAATTTACCCTGAACCCTTTATTTCATCCATTGGTGGGGGTAGAGTTTTCCCATTTTGGTTTCCTTGTTTTGCAAATATTTCACATCAATCAGTACTCACCTGTCTTATTTACCTTTGTCCATTCCTCTGGATTGAATATCAAAGCATAAATCTTTATGTAAAAAGTGAGAAAAAGTTCTGCTTTACCTGCATTTGTGGTAGACTAACAAGTGTTTGTTGTTTTATATCTATGCACATTTTTCTAACAAGATTATCTCAACAGAGGGAGTTATTTTTATTAGTATATTAAGAAGCAGGGTGTGTGAGTTTGAAGTTTGTATAAATAAAGGCCACATTCCAGTTTCTCCAGAATTAAAATTTATCCAACATTTGAGAAAGACCTTAACCCACACTTTGAAAATATTACAGCACTCCTACTTTGTGAAGTGCTTCAGATTCATGTCTTGAATGACATTTTTATCTTTCGATAATGCCAGTTGAAATTGTTTTGTTTTTTGTTTTTTTTGTTTTTTTTTTTACAGGCTAGAATTTTTTTTTTTTAGAGGCTAGAATTTGGTTGATTAATTGGTTTGTTTTTACAGCTCATTAGTCTTTCTGAGATTATTTAAAGCCAAAATATATTTTTGGATTCTAAGAATATTTTGGTAATTATGATTTTCTGATACAGTTTTATAAATTTGATACTAATTAACATTAAAAAAAATAGATTGGATATATAAGTTCCACTTGAGGTCTTGGGAGAAATTGAATCCCAAAAAACATTCAAGACAAAAAGTTTCCTTGAGAGAACACCCATTCATTATTAGTGAAAGTTTAGGGTCTGTTCGGTAGTGGTGGAACATTAGTAGTTTGGTTTTGAATCCTACAAGCCAGTCCTTCCATAGAACCACCAGAGCATTGTCAGCAGAGGGATGAGCTGCTGCGTTCTGGTTTTCCAGATTTTTGGAGGTGCATCATTGCTAACTTTCTGTAAGAAGTCTCTACTATTGCTGTATCAGTTTTAAAGGTTTTCTCAAAGAAGGTAAACATTTGTAATAATTTTAAACTGCTTAAAAATTATGTATATTAATGAAGTGTTTTAACAGATAATAGAGAAGGTAATGCAAAAATTTGACTAATGAAAGATGCCTTTCAAAAGCTAAGCAAAATACAAAGAAATGGAAAATTTTCATTAGAAGCTAAGAAAAGTGCTGGATTGCTATGTGAAATCCATTTACTTGTGTGACAGTGAATACTAGACAATCTTCTGGTGGTTAAGGAGAAAACTGGAGGCAACAGAAATGTAATTCTACAGAAGAATACTGAGAATTCCATGGATGGAGTAAGCAAACAGGAAGCCTTAATGAAAATTGCAATAGAATACTTATATTCAAAATTATGAAAAAGGCTGCTGAAATTTCTTGGACATAATGAGGAAGGAGGGCTTGGTAACTTAACCCTCGTAGGATATATTGAATGTAGGAGATATAGAGGAAGGCATTGAGCTTCTTACTTGATGACCTTGTGTGAATGGATAGTGGAAGTAAGAAAGGGCACCTTAGCAAGAGTGAAAAAAAACTGCTATGTATGGGCCATAAGGGATAGGATGTTTTGGATAGCCATGATCGTCCATGTCTTGAAGAGGAATGGCACATAGAAGACTTTTTACTTGTATATTTGTTTCTTTCTTTGTCACAGCGGTCATCTTAAAATGGACAGACAAGTAAACAAGTAAAGCCTGTTTTGATTTGATGTCTGTCCTGCAGATAAACAGGCAAGGAACATACATGCTATATAAATGTCCTGTTGTGTGAACAGCATAGTAAAATTAACTGAGGATGTGCATTGTGGTGCAGTGGATATCGGCTTGGAATGAGAAATAAGGGAACCGAGTTCGAATTCCAGTTGAATCCATTGCATTCACTTACGCACAAATACCCTTGGAAAGGTATTAATTCATCTCTTCCCTCCAGTTATGGGTTAAATAGCAGGACAGATTGGGTTCCATAGCCTTGGCTGGCAACCATTCTACCGCAGAAAGCAATGGCAACCTACTGCAAAATAATCTTCTGCCCAGTCAGTCATGTCTCAAAAGAGACATGATCACCTAAGCGTGTTTTATGTATGGCACTTTAACTGACTGACAACAAGTTAGACAGCGCATAGACTAATCCTTGGTTGAGGGTTGGGAGTAACACTTTGATCCTTACCTGAGCAGGCAAATACTCAAGTATCCATATTTTTTAATCATTTCACCCCCAACAAGGCATTCCACTGCCACTATTGTGCAAGGGGTTATATAGGGGAAGGTAAAGAGAAAGAGTGGTTAGATATAGGAAATGTCAGCAGGAGGGTGATAGATGGGTAAGGATACCGAGGCCATATGCAAATGTCCTGTAATAATAAGATCTGGGAAAATATAACAGGTTTTAATATTTTGATGAAACTTAATTCTTAAATGAATGATAGAGTAAGCTCATGGTGAGTTCTATGGCAATAAAATATTTGTAGGAATTTGTCTATAGCATGAATATTTGAGCTTAACATCTTTAACAAAACATGGAAATAACAATCATAAATATGAATGCTGGTTGTTATTTTAAGAAGTAATGAGGGGGTACAAATGAACCGATTTGAAATTGACAACGTTTTTCCATTTCACTGAAACACATTAAATACTTCTGTCTTCCCTTTCTTTCATTCATTTTCTCAATGAACCCAAGTAGTACATCTATGTGTTTTATTTCTCAAACCATTATTATTTATGAGTTATTAACAGGAGACCTCAAACATTTCTATCTTCGTTTCTTTCTTTCATTTTATCACTGAAACAAAGTAGTGTCTTTCCCCTATTTCCATGCAATAAAAAGGAGATAGTTCATTATTTGAGGTATTGGCAGGATATAACGATCATGCAAACTAATGAAGGGAGGAGCAAACACAATTACAGGGTGACCCCTGCCCATCAAAAAGAGAAAAATAGAACCCTTATTGTAATAAATCCTACAAAGGTCCAGTTATTTTTAAGAAACTTGGTGGATTTATACTTCAATCTGTGTGTACGATCATTTCTTAAAGTTTTGTTTAAACTGGTCGCTTTGCATAAAAGTCATGATCTTTTCAAAATATGCTCCAAATGGACTCTGTGTCATTGGATGCAAACTTGCAGATGTTGCATAAAATTTTTACTGTGATTGCTGCCTTCAGTTCACCAATCAATTATAACAGTTGTTCTGGTATTCATTATGCTTGAGTGATACTCCCACAAATAAAAATCTGGGTGGTTTAAGTCCGGTGAGTGTGGTACCCACTCAATGTCAGACTTCTTGCTGATCAGTCTCTCCTGAAATCAGTCTCTCATCCAGACTAGGGAGTCATTTGATGTGTTGGGAGGGGATCTTGCTGGAACCACTATCTATCCCTCTGCATTGTCCCAGTGATTAAAAGTTTTATTCCAAAATTTGTAGGGTGGGGTTGGGAGGGGTCGGGTCACCCTATATAATAGGATAAGCATATGTTAAAAAAAAAACATTACTAAGAGCTACAACAGGCAGGAAATTATGGAAACCCATAATTGCCAATGTCCTGAAAGGAATACATAGAGGAAATTATGTAAAATACATATAGCACAGGAAATACAGAGAGTAAAATCAGAGCAAAAAACATATTGCTCAAGATGAAAGAAGGGACTGAAATATACAAGGTGTTCACAAAATCATTAGCATTGACTGACATGCAGGAGCTTGTTTTCTATATTTAGTTGTGAAATTTATTTGTGTTTCAATGTTTGTTTCAATAAACCAAGACACACATTGTGTCTTTTCTTGCAGAGTACTAATTGTCATCAAATTTTAGGAATAATGCCTGGTAATTTTTTAATTGTAGTTTGAAACATTAAAAAACAACTAATATCATTAAACTAATTTTAATAAAGTATTAGCATGCAACAAAATTTTAATTTTTTGTAAATACTTTTTTAAAAATTGTCTAAAGATTTTGTGCACACCTTGTATATTAAAACAAGTATATCTTCATTCCTTATAAGATCCTACTTAAACTAAGTAGCATTGTATGATTAATAAGGATTTACTTGTTTTGGTATATAAAGTTGATAAATTAATAAATGTTCAAAGGACTTCTTTTTGACCAACTCCAGAATTTTATCTAACAATGCTCATCAGAGTTAGAGGGCCCAATAAATCAATTTATCAGACCCTCTGACTCTGAAGAGTGTTGTTATGCAAATCTCTAGAGTTTGTCAATAAGTCTTTTGGACATTTACTAATAAATTTATAGACTGTTCAGCACTTTTAACAAAAGTTTTGTGTACTTTAAGTACATTAAATTCTTGCAATTTTTTCTATATTTTGTTGACAGATATCATTGAATGTATATATATATATATATATATATATATACATATATATATATATATATGTATGTGTGTATATGTGTTTATACATATGTGGTATTTGCACAGTAATCTCTCTTTTATATCAGTTTCATTAAAGTCAACTGATAATGGTACTGCGATTGAAACAAACGGATTTTTTCTGAATATTATTCTGTTACTTTCAGTGTTGGTTGCCTGGTCATATAATTTAATAGTTGTGTATTTGGACAGCAGTCAATAAAAGTAACATGACAAGATTCAGACAAAAAACTTGTCAGTTGTATTTAATGAAACATGAATAAAAGAGGGATTGCTGCCCAAATACAAAATTATTAAATTACATGACCTGGCAGTCAACAAGGTAAGTAACACAACAATATTAAAAAAAACTTGTTTTAATTGCAGTACCTTGTTAATCATCTTTAATGAAAACACACACACACACACACAAGTTTTGTTAAATTCAACCAACTTGATCTGTCTATTTAACTTTTTTCTATTGCATTTTGCAAACTAGATAACTATGTAGATTGTATATAAGTACATAATGTTATCTGTCTATCTGTCAAATTCTGTGACTTCTGTTAGTCTGCCCGTCAATCACAATATTTTCCAGAAATCAGTCTTAGAGTTTCAGTACAGACAACTGAACATTCGTTTATTTCAGGTTTCATTCCCAATTGCTTATACCAAAATGTGTTTCCCAAGTCTGGATATGTCTACATATCATTTTCCTCACAATATCACATACTTCTAAGTTCTTTGATATCAATGTGATATATAAGATGAGAAATAAAATTTATTCATAGAATATAACAAGTAACAAACTAAGGTGACTATCTTAATCATTTTGCAAATCTAACAAAAAAATTACTTCAGATATAGTAATGAATAAGTAAAAACCAAAACAAATAGCACAGATGTTTATATTTTTCAATAAGTTCTTGTATATCCTTTCAATAAAAAATTAGCATTTATCCTTTTTTATAAAGAAATCAATGAATCCCTAAGCTATGATTAGCAACTTAAATTTATCTGAATTTAAAATAGCAATACATTTACCGATCAAGAACCAAATTTTTGGGAGGAGTGTAAACAGGTAAAGGAGCAAAAAGTACAGTTAGTTTTATGAGGGTGTGTGGCTTAGTATAATAAACTTCCATTAATATTTTTGGAAAAATTAAGTTTTATTTAAAATATAAAATACTTCGATTAGAAACAGTATAAATGTGGCATGATGTGTCATACAAAGTGGTTTTCGTTAAAATGTTATCTGAAGAGGCCATAATGTGTTAATTCTGATATGCGGTATAAGCCGGAAGAGAGATAGAATGGAAGACCTTTCCCCTGGTGATGGGAAGTGAGGGGAGCCATCTGTATTTCTTATTTCTTGGGAATTGGGACGGTGTACCAATCATTTTTTTCTTTATTATTTATCAAGAATCTGGCATGCAGCAAAACAATCGAAACAATATTGCAACTTCATTGAGAATTTGAGAAAATAAATATCGTTTGACAAAGAGAGAAATAAGTGTGGTTTATATTTTTGCTGAGCTGAGAATAAATACTAGGGAGGAGACGAGAAATAATTTTATCTCTTCATTAAAGAATTGAGAGGACACATGTTGTTAGTGGAGAAAGCTGGGGCTTATATTTTTGCTAATGAAAACACAGAAGATTTCAACAAAGGATGACCCACCCCCCACCTACTCTTTTCCAGTGTCAAGGTCATGAAAACAGGTGCTGTTAAGTTAGTAGTCTGATAATTTTATCTCTTAAAATTGAAAGAATTGAAATTAATAACTAGAATAGAAACTGGCTCTTTCATCTACATGCTTTAAAATTGAAATTGATCACAAAGACAGTTATAGCTGATGTTGAATGCTGAGAACAGAGGAAAAGGGAGAATTTATCACTGCCCATATAGAGTAATGGTGTGAGATAGGAGTAAAGCAGGTGGGAGTCGAAGGGAGGAGTGATCCTTGTGACTAATCTCAAGAACGGTGGCAAATTTTCTCTAAATTTGGAAAAATGATTAAGGAATTCAGAATTAAGAGAACAAAGAACTCTACAGAGATTAATGTGAGAATCCCCTTAATCATCAACCCCTTACAACAGTTTTGCTGGAATGCATATAACCAGACAGCTTTGGAAACTCAGAGACTTGCACAGCAAATCCTTGTATCAATTGCCACTGGTCTTCATGTCGACTGCCACCAAATCTCCTGGTTCTAAATAACTTGAATCCAGCTCCAGAATTTTTGACAAGATCAAGTATGACTATAAAGATTGACGTGGGAAAGCTTAATTTTTCTTTTTACCAAGAACTCAGTCAGTTAAGTGCCATATGTGAAACACGCTTGGGCGATCGTGTTTCGAAAGAGGCATGACTGACTGGGCAGAAGATTATCCCGCAGTAGGTTGTCATTGCTTTCTGCAGTAGACTGGTTGCCAGCCAAGGCTATAGAACCCAATCTGTCCTGTTATTTAACCCATAACTGGAAGAAAGAGACAGATTAATACCTTTCCCAAGGGTATTTGCACGTAAGTAAATGCAATGAATTCAACTGGAATTCGAACTCGGCTCCCCGATTTCTCGTTCCGAGCCGATATCCACTACACCACAATGCACATCCTTTACCAACAACTACATAAACAATTTGAAGATCAACCCAACAAATCTTTTGTTTTTATTTCTGTTGGTAAAGATATTTCTTTCTTTGGTATAGCTTCTATCATGGCTCGATCCAGCACTTCAATTACCAGTGACATTTGATCATTCGTTGCTCTCTGATCAAGAACACAATGTGGGCAGAATAGGTGTCAATCAAAGGGGCCAGGGACCAACAACCAACTTGACCAGTGATGCAGTGGTTAATACGTCATTTTAAGACCCTGAGGAATCAGACCGCTGAATGTGGTTACATCATCTGGTTTAGAAATTACTAGGATCTACTCTTTCTACCATTTCTACAATGCTCTGTTCATTCAATTTCTATCTAATATAAAATATTTGGTTCCAAACTAACAAAAGTTGATTAAGAAATGTAACCAAATTTCATTTTCTATTATATTCATCAATGCCTGCACAAAAGTAAACTTACTGCCTAAATATGTGTGTGCATACATATATACATATATAATAGAAAAAAAAACTATTTAAAATCTTATTAACACCCATATGCACACACACGTTAAAATAACACTATACATCACCTCTCTAACAATATTAAAATTGATAAATCCAATAGCCAAAACTAGACTAAAGTTTATTTAAGCTGTAGACTGTTCTTTATTCCACTTCCATCCAACAGGTCAATAACCTAGTGGATTAAAATGTTAGTTCATGAATTTGGTGACATATCAATGGTAATTTCAATCCCAGGGCTGGGTAGTATGTACTTGGACATAGTGGAAACGGCAAGCAATAACTGAACAATACTACAAATAAACACTAGATGAAATATACTAAGTCATGGGCAATGGAAAGAGAACAGTCTACCCTGGCAGATTAAAGGCGCCACTGCTGTTCGTTTCAGTGTTCTCAACAGGTTCTAATGAAGAATCTGTAATGTGATTGGTCTCGACTTGGCAGTTTGACTCCAGCCACTTTCTCACTGGCAGGATGTGGCTTCCCTCTGTCTCTTCTACAAATATTTTCATGGCTTCTGCTCTGACAAACTTAGGTCACTGGTGCTCCCTCTGCAGTAATTCACTCATGTAACCAGACTGGCAATAAGGCCCTGCCCTTTTGCAGTTAAATCAATCAAATGCAGGCAACAATTCTACTCCATCAGCTTCTTTTCTCGCACTTCCCACCTGTGGAACTCTCTTTCATATACTTGCTTTTCTGATGGTTACAACCTCCAGGAATTTAAATGCAATGACAATTCCCATTGACTCAAGTCCTTTCTACATCACCCTGTGTATCTTCTCTTGCCCTTTCTCTGTCACCCCCTGTAGCTGGTTCGTCTCTCTCTTCACTCTCCTCTTTCCTAAAACCTTAACTCTCTTATGTAGTCCCCTGCACATCAGTGGTGGTTCTGCCTTGCTTTGGGTAAAATGATAAAAAAAAAAAAATGAAAAAAAATATCATCAAGGTTAAGCAATGTTGAGCTTGGTTAGTACCTGGATGGATAACCACTTTGGGATATCAGTTGTTGTAAACTTGGATGTGTGGGTGGTGTAATGGATAATGACTCAGTTTTTACTCAGAGAGCTGAGTTCCGATTCCAGTTGGGTTCAACACATTCATTTATGTGCATATATCCTTGGGAAAGGTATGAATCTGCCTCTTCTTCCTCTACTATGACTTAAAACTAAATCATTATCTCAAAAAGAAAAAAAAATACTTACAATCTAAAAAAAAGTCTTTTCTGGCTTTAAATAACATGCAAAGGTTGATAAGCCAAAGAAAATGAATTGATTAGTTTTGTGAAACTAACATTTTTAAAATAGTGATCAGACATGGTATCCCAATTGTTTGTCTACTTGATAAATAGAAAACAAAGAGTGGTGAGGGTTAATTCTAAAGCTTTGTCAACCTAAGAATGTGATAATAAATGCTTGAATCTAGCAAAGTTCTTTAAATGCTAGTATGTCTAAAATTATATGACAGGCTAAATTTAGCTAGTTGGACTTCTCTGATTCTGGAATTTTGACAGATGAAAAATAGGAACTTTAACCTATGCCAAAGTAGCATTCCATTTGAATTAACCTAGAAATATGAATATTCTTTACCAGATATCACGTTCTTACCTGCTCACTTTGTTTACTTGTTAAGGCAAAATTTCAGATAAAAATACAACTCTTTAGTGAGTAACAATAATGTGTGGGGAATTTAGCAAGTTAGCACATGATATTGGTGACAGAACAAGTGTCCCAGCCAACGCGAATTCTTTTCAACTTTCGTCTTATGTAATTTATAACACTGGATCAGCTATTAGCAGCATTTGTGCTAAGACAGAGGTCATGACAAACCAATTTTGGTGTTAAAGATATTAAAGTATTGACCCTGTAAGTTAAAAGGATTAATTCTGTTACTAATATATATATATATATATATATAGAGAGAGAGAGTTTTGTAATTTGCTTGAAGCATTGTGTATATTTGCTGTAAGGGTAGTTTTTGAAGGCTATCACAATGTGTTTAGAAAAATAAAGGAAGGCAATGAAGGTGTTGGGTTTTACCTATTTATTAATCATTAATATCTGCAGACAAATCTAACATCAGATCATAAAACGGCACCCACTATCACTTTAACAGAAATGCGAAAACACCAAATCCTGCTATCAGTCAACACGTACATATATAAACCATAAAAACACACATACAGGCACACATGCATACACACTACAATTAACAATGGCAGTAGCAGCGAAAGATGACAATTCAATAAAAGGTACAGACCACGAGCGGACGTGAAATTAAGCTCTCCAAACATTCTGAAGATGAGACTATAATCTCGAAATATTAATGATTAATAAATACATAAAACCAACACCTTCATTGCCTTCCTTTATTTTTCTAAATGCATTATGATAGCCTTCAAAAACTACCATTACACACACACACACATATATATATATATATATATATAGCATGCAAATACTTGTATACACAAATATCCATAAGAGTGGATCAATAATTCCATAGCCTGACATGTTTATTATACATTACAAATTTATCTGTGTTCTCTAAAAATGAAAAACAGTTTTTAGTGCAACTGCAAAACTAATTAAATACACATGCTCTGCCTCTTTTTTGTTTAAATAGTCTTAAATATTAAAAGTAAAATTAAATAAAAATAACTATTGATTCCCAAAGGGAAAAATACAGGTCTGCATGAACTCTGAAATTTTATTTACAAATTATTTATTATTTATTTATTTTTTTCATTGTCTTGAAGAAATGTGCTCCTGAACTCTCCTCTGTCCCCTCTAAACTCTATAATTACTGCCTCTCTGCTTCCTGTTTTTACTGCCTGCTGGAAATCATTCTTTGTGGTTTCTGTATTTAAGAACTTGGAGAACCCTTGGACCCCTCCAATTATCATTCTCTCAGCCTCCTACCAATTTTCGGCAAAGTGTTTGAGGCTATCATCAATGCTGAAATAGTTCAACATCTTACCGCCCACAAACCATTCTCAAACAGACAGTATGGCTTCCGCTTTCCCAGGTCTACTGTTGATATGCTAACGACCATCACTGAGGACATATACCAGTTCCTTGATAAGTCCAGTGAAGCTCAAGCTGTTTGCCCTGGATATCTCCAAAGCATTTGATACGGTCTGGCAAGCTGGCCTTCTGTGCAAACTACAAAGTTATGGTATCACTGGATGCTTGCTTGGTTTGATCCAATCTTTTCTATCAAACCACATAATGAAGGTCGTCTTTAACGTGCATGCCTCCACATCCTACCAGATAAATGCTGGTGTCTCACAGGGCTCTATCCTAGGCCTGACGCTCTTTCTGGTCTTTATAAATGATCTCTCTGACATGATCAAATCTCAAGTAGGCATCTACACTGATGACACTATCATTTACTTTTTTCTCAGTAAGAAATCTGTTGAGATGGTCAAACATAACCTCACTGCTGATCTCGAAGGACCTCCACGCTGTGGTATACTGGGGTAAGAAATTACTTCTAAATTTTAATACTTCTAAAATGAAGCTGCTGTCAACCACCACAGGCAGCCCCTCCTATCCCTCATCAGCATGGACCAAGTGAGTCTCCCTGAAAGCAGTACACTGCGCCTCCTTGGCCTCACCCTCTCTTCTGACCTCAAGTGGTACCATTACATTGAGTCAATAGCTAAATCCACTGCTAGGAAAGTTGGGTCACTGTCCGGCCAGAATGTTTTTCCCACCTGAGTCCATCTCGCACATGTACAAATCATCCATCTGATTGTGCCTTGAATACTGGGGTCGTATTCCTTGGTGTTCTTGACAGGCTCCAAAGTAGAATTTGTAAAGTGATCGGTCTTGACTTGGTTGCTTAACTCCAGCCACTTTCTCACCGATGGGATATGGCTTCCCTCTGTCTCTTCTACGAATATTTTCATGGCTTCTACTCTAATGAGCTTAGCTCACTAGTGCCCCCTTCACAAGAATTTACTTGAGCAACCAGACTGGTAACAAAGTTTTGCAGTTAAATCAACCAGTTAAATCAACCAAATGCAGCTGCCACTTCTACTCCATCAGATTCTTTTCTCACACTTCCCGCCTGTGGAACTCCCATTTGTATACTTGCTTCCCTGATGGCTACAATCTCCAAGAATTTAAATTGCCATCTCTTATCCTCTTGACTCTAGTCATTCTCTCATCCTTTCCCCATCACCCCATGTATCTTGTTCTTTTCCTTTCTCACTCTACCCTCATAACTATCTTCACACCAGTATTCCCATCCTTCTCTTGACCTTTCTCTGAAACCTCTGTAACTGGTTTGTCTTTCTCTTTGCTATTCTCCTGCTTAAACTATCACTCTTCTCTTGTATAGCCCCTGCAACAAATGACTGTATCACCTTGCTTGGGGTGAAGGATTAAAAAAAGAAAAAAGATAGGTTCACTTATTGAATGGTTCACTCCTCCCTGGTCTTTTGAACAGGAGTAGAAGTTTATCCCCTGTTTTCTGTTTAGGATTGGATTATCAGTTCCTTCTGAAATCTACCATGTTTTGTGACTTATAAGATGCTCTTATGCATTAGACACCCTCCCCTATAAATTTTGAAGAAGAAATTTTAAAGAAATGTTTTCCTTGTATTTCATGGCTCTCCCCACCATCCCCTATTTAATTTACTGAATAGCATATTTCAGCATAAAAACCTAACTAATCATAACAAATTCATCACAGACAAAGAAGTGCCAAATTTATGGTAACTATTTAGAATGTAATAATTATAAAAGAAGTTAACTCTGGTCACCGACCCTTGATTTATCGGACACTGGTTGGTTTTTGTAGATATTTCATGAGGAAAAAAAATGAGTCGCATAAGTAGAAAAATATGGTTCTTCAACTCTGTACTCCTAACATCTTTGCCTGAACTGAAATTTTATTTACTAATTATTCATTTTTTTCCCTCTTCAGCAGGAGTAGATAAGTTTGTCTATCATCCACTTCACACTCCTCTCCAGTCTTTTGAATATGTGTAGATGTGTTTATCTCTTATTCACTGTTTAGTATTGGGTTTCTGGTTCCTTATAAAGTTTTTTAATTCTCTTTCTCTCTCAGTAGCTTTAGTGGCATAATTTCCTTGCTTGGGGTGAATTGATTAAAAAAAAATATCTTTAAATATATTTATTTTAAGAGTTTATTTATATATAGAGCCTATTCCAATTGATGATTATGTGCCTTATATTTACATACTAACATTAGTTGTTAGTATAACAATGTTTCAGCTTTTGTGCCTTCCAGTCTTTTTCAAGTATCTATTGTTATACTCGTTAGTCTTGAAACTTTGACTTGGGCTCTTTATTAAATCCAGGATGGATAGGTTGTTCTTGTTCTAATTTTTATGCCTTGGAAATATTTTGTATCAGTTAATACTCTTCAAGCTTATTCATCTTTTCTGTCATGTGTCTGTTTCTTCCACTGAACCAGAATATGTAATTTTTCAGCATTAACAGAACCAGGGATTGAACTTAAAACTACAAGGTTGATTTGTTAGGAAAGTGACTTGTTGATGTTATTGGCCTGTAGAAACAACCCCAACAAAAGGTACCTTTGGAAAGTACCTGAAAACCAAACCATGAGTTGACCAAAGCCTTTTGAATGAAATTAAGTAAACAAAACTATTTGGGTCTGTCAATGGTTGTAGTTGTACAGTCACAAGCCATTGTGACTGAGGGCTAGAGCATACTGTGGTGGAGACTTACCTCGCCGAAGCAAAAGAAGGCGGTTTGTTTGCACGTGCGTTCGTAGACGTAATGGAACCGCGAGGCGAGCTCATGCGAGGCAGTTTTTCGAATGACACGGCGCATGCGTCATTGGTGAAAGTGAGGCTCTCGGAGAGTGGGAAATTATGAGACCAAAAAACACATAAAAAGAGCCTACTTCTGTTTCGGGTCACTTTTTGCTATTTACGACTCGAGAAGGCTACACCGGTGGTTGGGAGACAGCGTTTTGCTTACGGTGCGCAGGAAACGGAGTCCCTGGTGAAGCAGTGTTCCGGGTTCTACGAGTAGCAGCTGGTCGAGTGGTTATTAATTCGGCTACGAACTACACTCTGAGAAGACACAAATACCCACAAGCTATTTCGGCATCTATTACGATTTCCATTATGGACGGCAAAGTCTTTGATGTCCGGTTGATTCCTGAGTTCAGTGGCGCTGCAACTGATATGCCAATCGTCGAGTGGATCGAAAATGCAGAGTTGGTCTGCGAACTCTGTGCTATGGACAAAGTTGAGCGGATTCTTCCATTACGCCTCCGAGGCGGTGCTCTTGCCGTATACAGGCAGCTCAGCAAGGAACAGAAAGCGGATGCGGAGCAAATTAAACGGGCCCTCATGACCGCGTATGCGACCGATGCATTTGATGCATACGATCAATTTGTTACTCGGCAACTTCGCTCGGGAGAAACAGTGGACGAGTTTCTGGCCGAACTACATCGTTTAGCTCGGCTGGTTGAGGGATCGTTGCCCGAACGATGGATGATATGTGCGTTCGTTTCGGGGTTGCCACAATATGTTAGACAGCTTCTTCGTGCCTCGTCCAGAATGGAGACCATGACATTGGAGCAGCTTTTGACTCGAGCACGGGCTATCATGACCGACAACGGAAGCTGTAAGGAATCGGTCGCTGCATCCACTGGCAAAACACATTCGAATTCAGAGTTGCTCCCTGATAACTCGCGCAGTGAGACCTTTTTTTGCTACAAGTGTTCTGGACCCAACCACATGGCGAAGGATTGTATGCAGGGACGCCAAGTGAGGTCGGACGGTCGAGTGCGGAAGTCTCACCGTGAAACCCGATGCTTCAGATGCCATAAACTTGGACATACATCATCAAGATGCCAGGGAAACGCCCAAGGGGTGGGAGACGTCAGCGCCAGTCTCCTCCCTGAGCAAGTGAGAATCAAGAAATTGCCCGCCGTAAAAGTGCTCGTGGATGGGCGAGAGTGCACAGCTCTGGTGGATTCCGGCTGCTCACAGACGCTGGTGAGCAAAGCTGTGTGTCGCCATTGGAGACAGAAGGAAGTAGGAGTACTGACGGCCAACGGGAAGACTTTGAAGTGCCGGGGGCACGGCAGAATAAAATTGGAAGTTGAACAGTCTCAGCCCGTGAACATTGAGGTCCTGGTCGTGGATGGACAATTGTTGGGTTTTGACCTGCTTATTGGCATCGACGCGATCAAACAGCTAGGAGGTGTTCGCCTGACGGAATCTGGTGAGGCATACTTTGGAAACCTGGATGGATGTGCCGCCATTTCTATCGATGAGCCCGATTTCAGTGTGACATTCGATGAAAGGCAAAGAGCGTGGACTGCAACATGGAAATGGGCAAGTGGTCGCTCGCCCGGCGAGCTGACAAATAACGTGCAAGAGTACACTGTGCCAGACCATGCCCGGGATGCGTACGAGAAAGAACTCTTGCTATGGCAACGTAACGGATGGTTGCTGCCATATCCCGAGGAGGAACTTGGTCCACCCAAGGGTCTAATTCCCTTGATGGCAGTCGTGCAGGAACATAAGCAAAAGGTCCGGCCGGTACTCGACTACCGAGAATTGAACGGATTTGTAGAAGCATTCACTGCCGATGCCGAAGTGTGCGCACAAAAGCTCAGAGAATGGCGACAGCAAGGAGTTGATGTGTCGCTCTTGGATCTGCGACATGCCTATCTACAAATTCACATTGACAAGAAGCTGTGGCCATTCCAAACAGTTATTTTCAAGGGCAAGCGGTTCTGCCTTACACGATTGGGGTTTGGACTAAATGTGGCACCACTCATCGTGAAATCTGTCGTCGACGCTATAATGTCCCAAGATCGTGTGATCAAAAGTGCCACGTCGGCTTACGTTGACGACATTTTTATCAATGAGAGCCTGATTTCTGCATCGCGCGTTCGACAGCACCTCTCAGATTACGGCCTAGTCTGTAAAGACCCAAAACGGCTACGAGACGGAACTAGGGTCCTCGGTCTGCAGGTGTGGGGAGAGAACGGTACCCTCCGATGGAAGCGGAGTGGACAGATCCCGGAAATTCCCGACGTGGTGACTCGTCGACGTGTGTTTTCCATTTGTGGGAAACTCGTGGGCCACTTCCCCGTGTGTGGCTGGCTAAGGGTGGCGACTGCATTCATCAAGCGCCGAGCAAGTGCGGTAACCAAGAGATGGGACGAGGAAATCAAAAATGCCAATCTGCTTCGTATGCTGGAAGAGACGATGACCAGAGTGTGTGAAATGGACCCTGTTGGAGGAGACTGGTGCATGAATGGCAACGAGATGAAGGTCTGGGTGGATGCAAGTTCTGTGGCCACAGGAGTGGCGTTAGAGGCGAATGGAAGCATCGTTGAGGATGCTTGTTGGTTGCGCCCGACCAATGATGCCAGGCATATCAATCTGGCTGAATTAGATGCAGCAGTCAAAGGCATCAACCTGGCCCTTCAATGGCAGGCTACAGTGTTGCATCTGGTCACCGATTCAGCATGCGTACATCGGTGGATATCCGACACCTTGACTGGGAAGGCACGTGTGAACACTAAGGCGGCTGGTGAAATGCTAGTGAGACGACGCTTAGGAACACTGCGGGCATTAATGGAAGAATATAAATTGACCATGGATGTCACGCTGGTGAAATCCTGTCAAAATCGCGCAGATTGCCTCACCAGAGTGCCACGCAAGTGGTTGAATCTACATAAGGAGGGAAAAGAGCCAGTCCCGGAGAGTTGCGCTGCAATGAGGTGCCGACTGAATAAAAGTCAGGTGGTTGACGTCCACCGAGAAAGTGGACATGCGGGCGTGAAACGAACCCTATACTTCGCCAGACTTATCGACCCACTAGTGTCGAAGGAAATCGTGCGATCGGTTATCAAAGCCTGTGAAGCCTGCCAGTCTATAGATCCGGCGCCAGTTCATTGGAAAAAGGGAAAATTGAGCGTGGAAAACAACTGGAGTAGAGTAGCAATGGACATAACCCATTACAATGGCGTGCATTTTTTAATGCTCATTGATTGCGGTCCCTCCAGGTTTGCAATTTGGCGGACATTGCATCGACAAGATGCACATAGTGTCATTCACCAGTTGAAGATGATTTTCTTTGAACGGGGCCCACCAACCGAGATATTGACTGACAATGACCCTGCGTTCACTTGCAGACACTTTAAAGAGTTTGCAAACAGCTGGGGTGTGCAGTTAAGATTCCGATGCGCATATTCACCGGCTGGTAATGGAATTGTGGAGCACAGCCACAGGAGCATTAAGACCATCGCAGCAAGGAAGGGTTGTTCCGCGTTGGAGGCCGTTTATTGGTATAATGTCACGCCAAAGGACGATGTCTCACCTTCCACGGCACCGGCTGACGTGCTGCATAATTACCACGTCAGAGTAAAAGGCATTGAAGCCAAACCCCCACCAGAACCACAGATTATCGGAGGGAGATATGAAGAAGGTGACGTTGTCTGGGTCAAAAATCCGCACGGCAAATGCACAACCAAGTTCAGGACCGGGCGGGTAACCGAAATTGTCAGCCCACTGACAGTGCGAATTGATGGGGTACCACGCCATGTCAAAGACCTACGGCCATTTTCAGGACCATATGCATCGTCGGGCGATGAAACCGACACAGAAGAGAGTGAGCGATTTATTTACTTGGGGTCAGGTCAACCAAGTGATGGCTCCGATGGTCCACTAACAGCGGATGCTGACGTGCATGACGAAACCTCAGGTGACAGCCCATCTGAGGACGAACCTTGTGTCGTACCCCTCCGAAGGAGCACCCGCCAGAAGAGACCCGCTCCCGAATGCACTTTTTGTGATGATGAGATCAGGGGGGAGTGTGGTGGAGACTTACCTCGCCGAAGCAAAAGAAGGCGGTTTGTTTGCACGTGCGTTCGTAGACGTAATGGAACCGCGAGGCGAGCTCATGCGAGGCAGTTTTTCGAATGACACGGCGCATGCGTCATTGGTGAAAGTGAGGCTCTCGGAGAGTGGGAAATTACGAGACCAAAAAACACATAAAAAGAGCCTACTTCTGTTTCGGGTCACTTTTTGCTATTTACGACTCGAGAAGGCTACACCGGTGGTTGGGAGACAGCGTTTTGCTTACGGTGCGCAGGAAACGGAGTCCCTGGTGAAGCAGTGTTCCGGGTTCTACGAGTAGCAGCTGGTCGAGTGGTTATTAATTCGGCTACGAACTACACTCTGAGAAGACACAAATACCCACACATACAGACTGTTGACCACACTGGATAATGTGCTCTTTCTCAGAAACTAATGTCTGCTTAACATAGTTGCAGTATAAACCACAGATAGGCTGTGTTGGTGTTGAGCAAATACAAATATGCCTGAGCAGGTATCTGCAAAAAGTATTGGCTAGATACCCTAGTAGACAGGTATACTTGGATATGAGTGGCCAGCCATTACCAGGGAACTATATATTTTAACCAATACTTTAATGTGTATCTTTTTTGGAGCCTTAAACATAATGTCTGTACCTAAGTGGTGGAATTTTACAACTATCCTGACTCATATGAATGTTTGAGTGTCTTTTTTTCTTAATCAGAGGCTCCCAGATAGCATTTATTTCCAGAGCTGTGGAATCTGGACACAAAACTTTTGATACCTCTTTGTGTAATTAAGTGATTATGTCCTATATATCTCATAAAGTTTACAGGGATTGTCTTCGTGAATATGTTTATCGAAATTATCGGCCTATGCATCAAATTGAAAGAGGTTTAGGGGTTGAGAGGAATGGCCACGAAGATAAGAGGATAAGATTTATTCCAATTCTTAATGAATATACAATTTTTTTTTTTTTTAAATGATTTATTTATGAGGATGTGCATTATGGTGCTGTGGATATTGATTTGGAATGAGAAATATGAGAGCTGAGTTCAAATTCCAGTTGAATTTGTTGCATTCACTTATGTGCAGATGCCCTTGGGAAAGGTATTAATCTGTCTCTTCTCCTTCTAGCTATAGGTTAAATAGCAGGACAGATTGGGCTCTAAAAACTTTCTGTTAAGTTAGTCATGTCTCAAGAGACATGATCACCTAAGCGTGTATCACGTATGACACTCAACTGACTGACTGATTTATAAGGGGTGTGCACTTTATACCTTTATAGAGCCTGTAATATAGACTAAACCATGTTTTAATGTATTGAACGTTGTTAATATTTTCTTTGTTCCTTATTCATTTGGAGATATATATACACACACACACAAATATATACATATTCCTAACTAGGTATATATGCAGATGACACAACCATTTACACCTGTCTTAGCAACAAACCCAACAAAATAAATTTAGCAACTGCTCTTGAAAAGAGACCTCCAATATTGTAGTTAATTGGGACAAGAAATGGCTTGTAAATTTTAACCCCTGTAAAACAAAACTGCTTTCATTTAATCATCCTATAGAACATTCTCTACTTGCTATCATCATGGCTGATGCTAAACTTGAGGAGAGCAACACTATGCCTTCTTGGTCTCACGTTTTCCATGGACATGAAGTGGAGCAACTATATCAAATTAATTGCCTATACCTACTGCAATGAAAAGTTGTTTCACTGTGTCATGCCAGAAAGCAGTAGAATCCATCTTGCACATTTATAAATCTACCATTTATTCGTGCACTGAATACTATTGTCATATCTAGTTTAGTGCTCTTTGTGTACATCTTATGATTCTTGGTAAAATCCAAAGAAAGGTCTGTTATGTAATCAATCCTGACCAGGCATCTCAACTTCAGTCACTTTCTCACCATCTTGACATAGCTCTCTGTCTTTTCTATAAATATTTTCATGGCTACTGCTCTAATAAGCTTTTTTTCAAGGTGCCCCAACCATATGAATTTAAACGTGCTATTAGATTAGCAACTAGGTCTTTCTGTTTAACTGTTGAATTAACTAGATGCAGTCATCTCTTCTACTTTAACAGTTTCTTTTATCACACTTCTAACTTGTGGAACTCTCTCTGGATTTTTTGCTTCTCTGATAACTACAATCTTCAAAAATTTAAATCCAATGTCAATCATCATCTTTGAGCTTCTTGAACTCTGTATCTTTTTGTCCTTTCCTCAAATCTCTCAGTCTTCTTATTCTCTTTCACTGCCTGAAACCGTCTGTGCTCTAACAGCATTGTTGCCTTGTTTAGGGTGAAATGATTAAATTTAAAAAAATTAAAAATGTTTTATATCCAGTGCAAGATGGTCAGATGCTGAAATTGGTCTACTTGCAGAAAATATAATCCATGAATTACACTTGATATATTGAACTGATCGGATATTTAAAAAAAAAAAAAGACAGGACAATGCACCCAGCTAGGGTACAAAGGTGTGGTTAAAAAATATTCTGTTTAAAAGTACTCTTCAGTTTATAAACTACCAAAGATCTCACTGATTTGAATGCCACTGAAAATTTATGGCAAGAGGTAAAAACTTAAATTAAAATATGAAAAGCCAAGGAAATGTCTGATTTATGTTTTACAAATTCAGCAAGCATGAAATCTGATCTTTCCCAAGGCATATAGGGGTCTTGTAGGTCTCTATGCCAAGTTGTTGTCAGGAAGTCATAAAGCAAAAATGAAAAGCTACTCGTTATTAAATCAGACAGAATAATATTATGTTTTAAAGAAGTGTTTAAATATTTTTAGTCCAGATTTTTTCAAAAGATCAATTATCATTTTTTTATATTCTTTTGTTATTTGAACCAGCATGATCATCTTGGTTTTTATATTCAGTCAGTTAAGTGCCATACGTGATACATGCTTGGGCGATCATGTCTCGAAAGAGACATGACTGACTGGGCAAAAGATTATCCCGCAGTAAGTTGCCATTGCTTTCTGCGGTAGACTGGTTGCCGACCAAGGCTATAGAACCCAAGTCATCTTATCCACTATTGTTCTTAATTATCTTAACAGTAGGATTTTTACCATGGTGCCTTAAATACAATAGACTTAGCATACAGATGAAAACCATCTGAGAGTCTCTAACTAAGAAAGAAAGGAAACTCAAAAAGAGGCTCTTAGAAGGTACAATGGCTGAAACATTGAGAGTATGACTTCATGGTCATGTTATGTTTTCTTTCAAGCGGGGTTTCATTTAGATATAGAATTGAACTGCTTTTAAATACCATCCTATGTTGTACAGACTGCAGATCCATTGAATCTCTTCCTATGTACTCCTCATGTATAAGAGTCAGACTTATTATTCAAAAATCAAAAAGAAAAAAAATCAGGTACAACTGATCATATATGGAAAGAAAAGAGTAGGTATTGACCCCTGTGGTATTAAGTCAAGCTAACATAGTACAAGAGAATAAGATAATTAAAACAATGAGCACACATTGGGCACTGATAACCTCTTCAGTAAAACCTAGAATAGAAATGAACAAGGCTGTAGAGTTAGAAACAAGAGGTTACTAGAGTTAGAAACAAGAGGTTACTAGAGTTAGAAACAAGCAGAGGTTACTTACAGAGTTAGAAACAAGAGGTTACTAGAGTTAGAAACAAGAGGTTACTAGAGTTAGAAACAAGAGGTTACTAGAGTTAGAAACAAGAGGTTACTAGAGTTGAAACAAGAAAGGTTACAGAGGTTACTTAGAGTTAGAAACAAGAAACTAGAGGTTACAAGTTAGAGTTAGAAACAAGAGGTTACTAGAGTTAGAAACAAGAGGTTACTAGAGTTAGAAACAAGAGGTTACTAGAGTTAGAAACAAGAGGTTACTAGAGTTAGAAACAAGAGGTTACTAGAGTTAGAAACAAGAGGTTACTAGAGTTAGAAACAAGAGGTTACTAGAGTTAGAAACAAGAGGTTACTAGAGTTAGAAACAAGAGGTTACTAGAGTTGGAGTCAGTATAATTATTCCAGTTGAATTTACACATCTACCTAGGCGGGTCTTTTGCAGACCTTTTTTCCTGTATTTGGTTCTTCCAAAAAGTGTGTGCTTATCCTGACTGTTCGGTTCTAAGAACTGAACTGCTGAACTCTTGTATATAGAAAATAATGGAAAAGTGTGTGTGGGTGTATATATATATATATATATATATATATATATATATATATATTCTAAACATATACTGTTAAATATAAGAAACAATGAATGTCTATTATGTTTAATCATGAGCTGTTGTAAACATTGTATTTTGACTATAATTTCAGTTGAAAATAAAGACGAAATTTCTCCAACATTTGGATAATTTTTTATTAATTTGGTTCTAAGTTTTTGGCTCACATGAGCCATCTTCAGAAAGGTTATTAAGATGGTAACACAATAACATTTACCATCACCGACGATTTTATTTTGTGTTGACATAATGGTGGAAAATTTTTGTCTTTATTTTCAACTGAAATTAAAGCCAAATACGACGTATAGAATGGCTCATGATTAAACATAAGACAATCATTGTCTCTTATATTTAACAGTATATGTTTAGAAAATTATTTGCTGCCCCGATACACTAAATATATATATATATATATATATATATATATATATATATATATATATAATTCAATATTATATTTAGGCTCTATTGACTTTGACATTAAGCTTTTATTCTTACTAGTTGTAAATGCTTACTTTCTGATGATAAGATCCATGTTTGAATCTCGTTATGGATGATTGGTCTGGAAGATGTTACTAGTTTGAGAAGATGAATTTACTGCATGGAAACTTTGGACAGTGCTAGAAAACCACACCAAGGGTTGACCTGAATTTTGTGAGTAAAATTGTGTAAATGTGATTATTCAGAATGGTTGTCAGTGGTTGTGCTTGCTCATAAGTCACTGATGGTTTAAGCGTATTGGCCATGTTAAAAAAATTAAACTGACCAGGTTATGTGTTCTCTCTCTCTCACCCAGAAACTGTAACTAAGGCCTGTTCAGTATATACAGTATTTACATTATTCGGACTATTTTCTTCATCTTTGGTGCCATTTGTACGATATTTTGGCTGTTGTACACTCTGACCTTCTTCAGGTGTTAGGAATTTCAAACCGAACCCTTTATTATAATCACTGGGGTATATCACTCATTTCTTGCATAGTAATGCCTCGATTGGAAGTCATGAGTTATCTTCCTCTAACCCTGCAAGTTACTTGTTCACCACTGCTGTAGCCTTGTGTTGAACTCACAACTCTTTCGGTCAAGTCACAGAAACTAAACAATGTATATCCACTGGGCCATGTCCTTAAGGACAAGAATAACTGAATTTTTGGGATTTATAAACCTAATGTCCAAATAATGTAAATACTGTAAATGCTACTTCATATGTGCGCTGTGGTGCAGTGGATATCGGCTCGGAGCGAGAAATCGGGGAGCCGAGTTCAAATTCCTGTTGAATTCATTGCATTCACTTACGCGCAAATACCCTTGGGAAAGGTATTAATCTGTCTCTTCCTTCCAGTTATGGGTTAAATAACAGAACAGATTGAGTTCTTTAGCCTTGGTCGGCAACCAGTCTACCGCAGAAAGCAATGGCAACCTACTGCGGGATAATCTTCTGCCCAGTCAGTCATGTCTCTTTCGAGACATGATCGCCCAAGCATGTTTCACATATGGCACTTAACTGACTGACCTGTTCAGTATAGTTAAGTATAAACAACAGGCATCTGTAATTGGATTTGGCTTGCCGCTCTGGTAGATGGATGTGCTCAGAAACCAGTAGTAACTGGCCGTTATTATCATTATTATTTATTTTTTAAAACCTAATTGCTTGCAACCACCTTTTGAACTGTCTCCCTGGATATGTTAGCATTGGAAAGCTGAGCTTGGCAGTTCCTTTCTGATTATTAGATTAGTTGCTGTTATTAATGGATCTGGTGGCAGGTCAGTTTTGAATGATCTGCTTGCTATAGTATATGGTGTATGTTGATGGGTTCTGTACATCAACCAAAGCTTATGTGTAGCTATATTAATGATAGGTTTAGTTAATATTCTCTGCAATAGTAAAACTCCTTACTAGTAGTCAGTTTTTGCTAGTAGTAATTGTCCTTGCTGCAGTTCATATCACTAAAAATAACCCTTATCTTCACAAAGGTAGTAAAAACTGTACCTTCAGTGAAGCAGTACCAATCATTGGTTTGTTTGGAGAATTTGCATATCTTGTGATGTCCGGCTATAGTATAGGTAAAAAAAAAATGCATCCTTGATTTGCACAAAGGTGGCAAACCAGTGCACATTCTACACTTGGTTGCTATTCCTGTTGGGAGAGTGATTGTGCAGGTGGTGTAGTGGATAGCAGCTCAGAATAAGAGAGCAGAGTTCAAATTCCAGTTTGGATTGCTGCATTCACATACACATAATCATCCTTGGAAAAAGTATGAATCCATCTTCTTCCTCCAGCTATGGGGTAAATAGTTGGATGTCTACCTGTAAAAATATTTTTTATTCTAAAAAAAATTGTTCATGCAATATTGACTTGCAAAAATTACAAAATAAAATTAATTATTCTTATAATCCAAAATATATCTCAGCTTTAAATAACTCACAAAGGATTTTATCTTTGTTGCCATATTCACAACGTTTCGGCTGTTGTATACTCTGACCTTCTTCAGGCGATTAGAATTTTGAACTGAACCCTTTATTTTGTTCACAGGGGTAGATTGTTCTCATTCTATGAGACATGCAACTTCCAGATGTTCCAGTTATCTTTCTTTAACTCAACCCTCTAAGTTTTTGTTCCCCACTACTGTAGCCTGGTATTGAACTCACAACTCTAAGAGTCAAGTTAGGGACTAACCAACAAGGATGATACACCCTAGTGATTGTAATAAAGGGTTTGGTTTGAAATTTCTAGCACCTGAAGAAGGCCAGAGCGTACAACGGCCGAAATGTCATACAAATGGCAACAAAGATGTGAACAATAGTCTGATTAATGTAAATATCTGCAAAATTTGTCTATAAATTTTGGGAAAAAATGTTTATTTTTTTACTTTTAGTATTAAAGCCAACAGTTTATCAAAACTACAATTTTAGCTCTTGCGTCAGTTCATTGCTCTTAGCCATTCTTGGATCAAATTTCTGATTTAGATTGCTATTTATATAAAAAAAAAATTTTTAAAATCTAAATAGCAATCTAAATCAGATTAATCAGATGTCAAGTTAAAGGAGGCCATTCTGTGAATACTTTTGACTGATGTGTAGATGGAGGAAGTGAAGTGTAATAAGTGCCTTTCCTCAAACCTTTTGCAGACACAAAATTGAAATGGACATAGGCCAAATCATGATTAATATTCATCAAATAAGCTCAAAGATTTGAGGCTTATGGCCATAGTATCTGTTGGGGCACTCTCCACCTTTGTCTACAATAATGGACTGTTCCAAGCACTACATAAAGTAGTAGTGATGATACCTTGGGGTAGACCACGGAAGTCAGCTGAGTAACAAGTTAGTCGAGTATTTCCGGTAGTGAACCAAAAGTGTGCTATTGGTCAGACTCTTACGTCTCACGACAATACGTTCAACTAAACCCTTGGTCCTGTATTCTACTAACCACCTCTTTTGTAAATATTACTCTTCCTGGTAATATACCAATTTACTACAATTCCGTTATTTGTATTTATTGCACAATAATTCTGTTATATGCAACATAACAGTATCTTGAAACACCAGTTCTCATATGATCACCAAAGTTAAGCAATGTTAAGCCTGGCCAGTACCTAAATGGGTATCTCCCCATGTACCCATATATTTGACGAGTTGCCCATTTCTCGGTATTGGATTCCCAATAAAAGCTGTTTTACTTTTTTCAAGAACTGCTATCCCTATATGAAGCCATCGAGCCATTCAAAGTAGAGGGTTACTGAATGTGGTTGCTGTAGAGACATCAGAAGTCCAGATTATGAAGATATATAGAATAGATAATGGTTGACATTAGACTTGAAAAGCTTAAATTATAGTGATCAGGGAAGCATCCTCTTGGGAGTCTGTTACATAATGTAGCAGTTCTCTGGAAGAAACTGTCTGAATGGAAATTCCTTCTTCCCAAAGGAATATGAAGGGAATTAGAAGGATTTGGCGTCTGTGTATGTGATATGGCATGTTTAATCTAAAGGTCTGAACTAGTAGAAGTTAGGAATGTAACTGGTTTGAACATTTGTCATGGAAATAGTGATAGGGTGCTTATGGGGTTACATCTATGGGAAAGAGTCTATAGGGTTGTAAATAATTCATTGATCACAATGCCATATTTTAACCTTTTTACCATATTTGACATTTTTTCATAATAAGTCATAAGTGCCATATGTGCTTGGGTGATCATATCTCTTTCAATTCATGACTGACGGGGCAGAAGGTTTCTTACAGTAGGCTACTGTTTCTTTCTATAGTAGACTGGCTGCCATCCAAGTCTGTAAGACCCATAACTGGAGGAGAAAGGATAAATTCATGTCATTCTCAAGTGTATTTGTGTGTAAGTGAAGGCAACAAACCCTGGCTGGAATTTGAACTTAACTTTTCAATTTCAAACTGTTATCTATTACAGCACCTGCACATCCATACGATAAAAAATTGATTGAAACGATGTTAAGTTACAACTTAAGTCAAGTGTTAATGTTGTGGAGTAATAAACCAGCAGTGATACAAATGAACTAATTTAGACACTTAATCAAATCTAGTGATTCTGAAAATTCTGTTGGAGTCAGTTTTCAGGATGTTTTTTACAGATGTCATGGAAAGTACCTAAGCAAGACTTAATATTATAGCTTAAAGAAAACTAGTTATAACAGTAGTGATGAGAATTCGGAACTTGTATGAGTTATAACTTTTTTTTATTAATAATCATTTCACTCCAAGCAAAGCAAGGAAGAGAGTGACGAGAAAGAGGAACAAGTTATACAGGGTGTCAGAAAATGGATAAGAGAATAAGAGAATTAAGAAGAATTAAGAAGAATTAAGAATTAATAAGAATAGAGAATAAGAGAATTAGCTTTATAAGAGAATAAGAGATAAGAGAATAAGAGAATTAGAAGAATAAGAATTATAAGAATAGAAAATAAGAGAATTAGCTTTATAAGAGAATAAGAGATAAGAGAATAAGAGAATTAGAAGAATAAGAATTATAAGAATAGAGAATAAGAGAATTAGCTTTATAAGAGAATAAGAGAATTAGAAGAATAAGAATTATAAGAATAAGAATTATAAGAATAGAGAATAAGAGAATTAGCTTTATAAGAGAATAAGAGATAAGAGAATAAGAGAATACTGGTCTGAAGAGAGCTGATGAGAGTAGAGTTCACAGAGAAAAGAACATGAGGGAAAGGGTGCGAGTCAGAGGTATAGGAGATGGCAATTGACCTTATATTTAAATTCTTGGAGATGTAGCTGTTGGAAAAGCAAGTATACAGAAGGGAATTCCACACTCGGGAAGTGCGAGAAAAGAAGCTACTAGAGTAGAAGTTGTGGTTACATTTCATTGGTTTCACTGTAAAAGAGTGGGACCTAGTTGCTATTCTAGTAGCTCAAGTAAATTCTTACACAGGGGACACCAGTGAGCTAAGCTCGTTATAGCATGACGACGTTATTTGAAACTCATACTGAGAAATAAGAAGTGGAAAAAAAATACTTGTTGCTTTGGTGCACAGGATACGAGTGATGACGAGAATTTGAACCACATTTGTTTAAATTTTTCTCTTGTGTGTAGAAAAAAGGATCTTTGCAAATATGGAGGAAATATTGGTGTCTGTGGTAAAAATTCAGCAACAACAACAACTGTTGGAGCTCCAGAAACGACAAAAATTGATTGAAATAAAATGAAGGAAAACGGAAAATTTCTGTAATTTCTTTTACTCTCAATGTACTCACAGATGCCATGTCTGAATTTACGTACATTCCAGATGATGTGATTACTTTTTCTGCTTATATTTTTGAAGATACTAACAGATTTTCAGAGAAGAATGCAGTGACTGGGAAGACGAGAAACAAATGACTTTTGTTAAAGTTAGCACCAGCAGAACATAGTTACAGTATTTTTCTACTGTAACTTTTTACTACTGAAAAGACCAGGAGAAATTTGTTTTGAAGAAACAGTGAAATTTCTGTCAAAAACTTTTAATGACAAAAGCCCTTTATTCAACACTTGTTTGAAATGTATGAATCTGACAAAAAAGATTTTGTCACATATGCTGCAATCATTAACAAGGAGTGTATCAAACTAATTTTTGATATGTTTAAAGTTAATGGTGAAAAAAGATGCAGAAATATGGGCAAAAATTCTAATGAAACTTGAACAAAATAATAAACTTACACTACAGAAAATAGCAGACGAATATCAGAATCCTGAATCTGAGAGGCAATGTTGAAGAAATTTAGGATAAAAATGTTCATACCTACAAGCAAACAGGGAGTGTGTAAAAAAGAAAATGAATCCGATGTGGAAGGTTACATCAGATGTTCGTTGTAGGGCAGTGGATATCGGTTTGGAACGAGAAATCTGAGAACGGAGTTCAAATTTCAGTTGAATTTGTTGCATTCACTTACACATAAATACCCTTGGAAATGGTATTAATCCATTGATTTCCCTCTAGCTATGGGTTAAATAATGGGACAGATTGGGTTCTATAGCTTTGGTTAGAAACCAGTCTACAGCAGAAGGTAATGGCAACCTACTGTGGAAAAATGTTCTGCCCAGTCAGTCATGTCTCTTTCAAGACATGATCGCCCAAGTGTGTATCACATATGGCACTTAACTGAATGACTGATCTTATACTATAATCACCAGCATCTGAAGCCATTACGATTTCTGCTCTTGGTTCGTACTGTGCTAATGATAAGTCTGACATTATTTTTCTTATTTCTTTGAATGCATTTCTGATACTTATCAGTCCAGTTCCACTTTACAACTTTTTTGAAAATGTAGTAAAAAAGCTGCAGAGGTTGTGTTCTGGTAGCAAAATTACCGACCCCAGATTTACAATATTGGCCAAAGACAGATACACTGTGGTCAAGACTGCACATTGATTTCACAGGTCCAATAAATGGATCTCATTATCTTGCAGTAGTGGATAGCTTTACTAAGTGACCTGAAATTTGTAAGTGCAGAAAAACAACTTCTTCAGTAACAGTTATTTTTTTACACAAACTGTTTGCAAGATATAGCATTTCAGATACCATAGTCTTTGATAATGCTACACAATTCACTGCTCACAAATTCAAAGATTTTTGTAAAATGTTCTTCATTATTTAACCCATAGCTAGAGGGAAATCCATGGTCAAACAAGCTGAATGGTTTGTGGGTACTTTCAAAAGAGCACTGAAAAAAAAACAAATTATGAAAAAGTGAATGAAAGAAGCACTGCAAAAATATGTAGGAATTTACCATGTAACACCAAATCCCAATACATCATCAGGCATGTTTAAATGCAGAGTTAATGTTCGTAAGAAAAATTCATTTGGTGTTTGACAAGTTGTTACCAAAAAATAGGAATGGATAACAAAATGTATACTGATAAAAAGATTAATGAAAAAGTGTTTTTGGTAAATTTTCGTTTTAAGTCCCAACGCTTTTCCCCTTCAAATTTATCCAAAATAGCATTCTCTCTCTTTGCTTGGTGTTTCTCTGGGTGCTTCCTCACGTTGTTGTTCCACTTAGTAGGTGAACTAACAGGTGAAGCTCTCAATAATGGTTGTCTTTTTGCTTTCACTCTCACTCCCTCACTTCTTCAAACCTATTTATGCAAGCTTGTAGGTTATTAGCTATTTCCCTCTCTCTTGTAACACCAGATCCCGTATGTTCACCAAAGTTAAACAACGTCAGTAAATCTTTGTTTTAAGTCCTGACGCTTTTCCCCTTCAAATTTATCCAAAATAGCATTATCTCTGTGCAAATGTATATGCTGAACTCAAATCAAGTGTTAGTTATTGAAAAAACTTACCTTTTTTTATCTAAATGTCCATAAACAAAAAACGAACTATATCTTGCACTTTTTCTCTCCCGTAACTCTCACGAAGTCATGTAATTAACTGCAGAATGACGGACTACGCATGTGATCGAATTTTGGCAGATTTTTTGTCGATTTTTTTTTTTCTTCATTTACTGATACTTCCGGTGATGTACTTCCGGAAATTAAAGTAATGCGCTATTGTATTTCTACACTTATTACTCTCTAAACATGAAGTACATCACCAGAAGTTCCAGTAAATGACGGAATTCGACAAAAATTGCTGCCTACATAGAACGTCATTCTGCAGTTAATTACATGACTTTGTGAGAGTTATGGGAGAGAAAAAGTGCGAGATATAGTTCGTTTTTTTTTTTATGGACTTTCAAAGCAAAAAAGGTAAGTTTCTTCAATAACTAATTGTTGATTTGAGTTCAGCACATACATTTGCACAGAAATAATGCCATTTTGGATAAATTTGAAGGGGGGGGAAAAGCGTCGGCACCTAAAACAAAAATTGACCGTGTTTTTTTTTTTTTTTTTTTTCCAGAGTGTATAAAAATGGACAATAAATGTAGGAAGACAGTGTTATAATGTCATGAATCAGAAAGATGATACATATGGTAAAAGGGAAAAAAATTGGAACATAAATGACATTGCTAAAGAAAAGGTTTACCGAAGAAAGGCTTGGAAGAACTTATGAAAGGACTGTATGATACTATTGATGTACCTACATTCCAAGAATTTGTTGAATGTACAAGTATGATTTCAAGAAAAAGGAAACTTAGAGAAAAACTGGAAGTTGATCTTAACCGTAAAAGATACAAAATTAAGTACATTGGTGAACTTGCCAGAAAGAGGAGAGAGGAACTAATAAATAAAATTAAATATTTTCTAATTAAAAAGAAATCTCGAAAGTTAGGATATTGTGGAGTAAATCCCCCCTCCCTAATACAAATGGACCAGTCTTGATGCTTAAATAAAAAAATCCATTCAGTCTTCTGAGTATTTTTTTTACAGATGTCATGGTGAATGCCTAAGCAAGACTTGAAATTATAACCACAAGAAAATCTGTTAATTGGGGCAGTGTTTTTTTTTTTTTTTTTTTTTTTTTTTTTAATCTTTAAGGTCTCTGTTACAATGTTGACATTTCAGTGCATTAACAGATTTCATGTATTTTTACTAAATTTTATAATGACTAACCCTTGAGTTTCAACTAGTTCATCTTTAATCAATCTATTGATAGGCCATAAATATTTCTTTAACAAATTGTTCGATCTTTTCTTGACTTGCAAGTTTATTTCTTGTTGCTATAGTTAGACTTGAATTTGGGAGTTTTATTACTGTTTGTTTGCTAATTTTATTTTGTCATGTTCACTATTAAGGTAAATAAAGATTGAATCAAAGAGCTATCTTATAAAGAAATAAGGAAAAGAACTTTACTTCCTTTCTTTGTTTCCAGGTATTAAAGACATTCTTCTTTTGAAGTCAGTGAAATAGTTATTTATTTTTTGTTTCATAAAAATAATTTTCTTTCTTTTTCTAGCATTTTATTTCAAGGCTTTTTTAAAATTTTTATTTCTTTTAATGTAGTTGTTTTTTGATCTAATTTTTAATGTGGGAGACAACAATAATTTTGTTTGTGAAATCAGTAACTCTTTTAACCCATATCCTCCTGGTATCAGTTTAAATTGATAATTTTTTTTCTCTCCATATATCAAAACTCTATACTGTATTGTTTGAACTATTGTTCTGATCTTTGTCATATTCACAACAGTTTTGGCCATTGTACTTTCTGGCCTTCTTCAGGTGATATATGTTGGGATTTCAAACCAAACTCTTTATTTTGGCCACTGTTATAGTTTTCTGTGCCATGCCTTTTCTTGATATCTCGGTTTCACTTATTTCCCTTTAATAACTCATCTTTCCAAGTTTTTGTTCACCTTTGCTGAGAACAGGTATCAAACTCAGCTCTTTGGGTAAAGTCACTAGATTACTTCAACCAATGCTTTTATTCATTGGGCCATGTGTAAATAGTTACAATACCTTATCTCAGAAATATAGACAGATATCAAAACTCTAATTTTGTAAAATTGAAAAACCTTACTGAAATATGTTTTCATTGGAAATAAAAAGAACTTTAAGCAAAATGATCAATATATAGGGGGGAGTGTGTCAGTTTAAACTTATGCCAGGAGGTTATGGGGGTAAGTCATTGAATTGAAGTAACTACCTTTTTTACAATATTTGTTTTGCCAATATTATTTTCTAAAATCTTTTCATATTTTTTTTTTATTCTGTTTTAGACTTACCATATCAACATGTCTCATGTAAGGATTGCAGATCCCTGCCTGCATACCACATAAGTCCGTGGCTGGCAGCGGCTGTACCAAATATTCTCGATGCCCCGAAAGCAGTCATGAATACAGGTACAAGCATAAACTTTGATGCCAATGCTTTACAGTCACAGGATGAAGCAGAGTTTCAGAAAGAAGAACAGCAGCAATTAGAAGAGGTCAGTTTATTTCTTTTATTTTATATAATATATATAGTCAGTCAGTTAAGTGCCATACATGATACACGCTTGGGCAATCATGTCTCGAAAGAGACATGACTGACTGGGCAGAAGATTATCCAACAGTGGGTTGCCATTACTTTCTGTGGTAGACTGGTTACAAGCCAAGGCTACAGAACCTAATCTGTCCTGTTATTTAACCCATAGCTGGAGGGAAGAGACGGATTAATACCTTTCCTTTGCATGTAAGTGAATGTAATATATATAGGGTTTCTCAAAAAATGCATGCAATTTTAATTTAAGTTACATTAAAACTGGTAAAATATGAATAAATTCAGCCTGGAAAGGGTTAGAAAATTATCTATGGGGACAGTTGTGTACATAGATCTCTGAATGATTATATATTTTATTTCAGTTCATCCACTAAGTTCATAATTTAAATTTTTATTTGTTGAATAGTATGTTTTTGTACTAGTTGAACTTGTGAAAATTCTGCTAGTGTTAACAACAAAATTTGCCTGTATCTTCTCATTTTATCCCTTATCCTGTTTCATCTTGATTGCTTCTATCTTTTTATCTAAATGGTCATACAAATATTAGTCCAATATGTGAAAAAGGAATAATGAATGTGTATGTATTTACTCGTGCTACTAGATTGGCATTTAGGTTTCACCCTTTTACGGTCAAAATAGTTAAATGTAACTGCCTCTTCTATTTTAATAGTGTTATGTTGCATGTACAGAAATATTGTGAAATAAATACAAACAATGTAATCGTATAAAATAGGTGTATTACCAGGAAGAGAAGTATTTACAAAAGATGTGGTTAGTTGAATCCAGGGTTTAGTAGAACATATTGTCATGAGACGTAAGAGTTTGACAAATAGAACACTTCCAGTCCACTACCGGTAATACCCGACTGACTTGTTCACTTGGCTTACTTCCTCGACTGACTTCCGAGGTCCTCCCCGAGGTATCATCACTACTACTTTATGTAGTGCTTAGAACAGTCCATTACTGTAGAAAAAGGTGGAGAGCACCCCAACAAATAGTTTCTTTTCTTTCACTTCCTGTTTATGGAACTCTCTTCCATTTGCTTGCTTACCTAATAGCCGCAATCTCCAAAAGTTTAAATACAACGTAAATTGTCATCTATCTTCTTGAATCCCGTCCATCTCTTATCATTTCTTTGACATCTCCTGTACCTTGTTTTTTCTCTCACTGTAACTCCCTGTGCACTGGTGTTTGTTCTGCTTTGTTTGGGGTGAAATTATTATAAAACAAAATATTTTTTTCTTTTTACTGTTTCTTTCATTTTACTTGTTTCCATAGCAAATTTCAATCTATCACCATTTTTAAGGCTTTTTCTATTCCTACCTTATTTTCAATAAATTTCTCATTGTCTGTTGGTATCTGTGCACTGTGGTGTAATGGATAGTGGCTTGGAATGAAAAATCTGTGAGCTAAGTTTTAATTCCAATTGGATTCATTACATTCACTCATGTGCAAATACCCCTGGGAATGATATGAATCCATCTCGTCTCCCCTCAGCTATGGCTTGAATAGCAGGGCAGACTGGGTTCTATATCTTTAGTTGGCAACCAGTCTACATCAGAAAGAAACGGCAAACTACTGCAGGAAAAATCTTCTGCTTAGTCATTCATGAATCAAGAGACATGATCACCCATGCATATAGCACTTAACTGACTGACTCTTGATATTTAGTGAACAAGCCTGTCTTGCTTTTTTTATTCCTTCCTTCTCCGTTTTTCTTATACGTATTTATTTTTCCTTTCACCTAGATTTTTTTCATTTTTTTTTCTTTCGTCACTTTCTCCTATCTTATTTTCCTTCAATTTATTCCCATTTAGTACGTAGCAATTTATTATTATCTCCCCTGTCACTACAAACCTAAAATAATCTAGTTATGAAGAGTCAGTAGTCTATTGTTAAATATCCAGGTTTACAGCATTATCACTCTGAAATACCAGTTCTTGCAAGATCACTGAAGTTAAGCAACATCAAGCCTTGTCAGTACCTAGAAGGGTGACCACTTGGAATTACCAAGTGCTGTTAGCTTGGATGTGCAGGTGGTGTAATTAATAACAGCTTGGAATTGGAAATAGGAGAGCTGAGTTCCAATTACAGTCAGGTTTGTTATATTCATTTACATGCAAATACCATTGGGAAAGGTATGAATCCATTACATATCTTCCCAGCTATGGGTTAATTAGTAGAAATTGTATCAGTAAAAATCATTATTATTTCAAAATCTTCTTGCAATCAAAAATATTTCCTGGCCCTAAAAAACCTGCAAAAGGTTGATAGGCTGTAAAAAAACAAAACAAAATAAAACAAACAATGCAATTAATGTTAAGTATTTACAATGTAGAAAAAAGCTTAACAAGGCGAACAACAGTGCAAAAAGAAATGAATTACAATTTTACATTTCCTTACTGGGGTCCTTGAATGTCCCACAAGAATTAGGAAAGTTTGCAGCATGAAAGTTGCAGCCTTAGTAGGCCTCGTAAAATTTCCAGTGATTTCAAGACAATTAAAATTGGACATGTAAGTCTGGCCAGTATGGATTTCTTTTCTTATTAAGTAAAGAATTTCAAAGCATACCCCCACATGTGAAAGATAGGAAATAACTTGGGTTAACTGGGATGACAGTTTGGAATCACTTGTGTGGTTTGCATTGCTGGGAGTGAGTTGAGCCAGTTTGTATATTAGCTCCTGTTTGTACTAGAGTTACAAAGGTAGATGTGGATTCAGCTTATCCTCTAGTCTGCAAGTATTCACCTGGAAGGTGGCCTCTTTTGGTGAAGGTAAAGTCTTATCTCTTTGGTGTCAGTATTTACTAAGCCAGTACTACTCAAAGTGTGGTATGCATACCAACCTCTGCCAGTAGGCTGAAAATTTCAAGGAAACAAAGAAACAGGAGTCATATTCCATGTCGTGTGAGACTTTTGGGATATTGATTAATTTTTCTCTCTTTTTTTTTCTTTCTCTTAACATTTTCCTTTTATTATAGTTAAATTTTTCAATTACTCTTGTTAAATCATTGCTATACAATTAATGGATGTGACATAATGAACAGAAAACCATAAACTGAAATACATATGAGAACACTATCATGATGTGGTGTGTGACTGTGTGGGAATCATACCAAGGAATAGCAAAAGGCCATTTTCATGGATATATATTTCTCCTAAATCAATAAAAACAATGATGCAACTTTTATTAAATTTTTTTTTTGTATAAATGAATAATAATGCTAAAATGCCTGTTGGAAGGTACCTACCTCAATCTGTGCATGTTCATGTAGCGTGTAAGGTCCTGTTACGAGTGAAAAAGAAAAGTAATATGGCAGCTGCGCCTGATTATATGCTGGCAGGTCTCACAAAGTAACGTGAAATCTCGTTCTTCCTATGCAAATAAGATGCTGCCAGGTTGCATAAAAAGCCCCTACTTTCAAAAAAGTGTTGTTGTTCATTGGAGTTCTATATGTACAATATTGAGACGTGATGAAGAAAAGAACAAAAACCACGAGTTATTTTGGCAAATGAAGAAAATGGGCGAATGAGGGAAGTTAAGCAGTGACGTCTTGAGGCCGTTTATGGGAGATGGTGATGTGGTCGTGTGGCTTAATAAACTGAAGCTGATTGCGAAGCTGCAAAAGATCGATGACTTAGCAACATTGATGTATTTGGAGGGTAATGCAGTAGCCGTTTATCTGGAAATAGGAGAGAAAGACCAGACCGATGATGAGAGAATTGAGAAAAGATTAAAGACAGCATTTTCGGAGGGTGCTTTCCAGGCCTATAACAAGCTGAGAAGAGTTACCTGGACTGGAGAATCAGTGGATGTTTATGCAGCAGAAATAAGACGACTAGCAGGATTGGTCGGATACATGGGACAAAGCCTTGGGAAAAGTGTAAAAACATCTTTCGTGAATTGTTTTCCTGATCGCATGTTGATGGAGCTTCAGCGATTGACTGGAATCGAAACCATGGAGGTAGAGGAAATTTTGCGGCATGCTAGGGTGATGGCAAAACATCCCAGTGAACTGGGGGCATTTGTAACCTCTACCACAAACATGCCCGGCGAAGAAAAGCAAACAGTGAGGAGACAAAGCTGTAAATTCATCAAAAAATGCTTTAGATGTCAGGAGCCCCACCTGAAGAGAGATTGTAGAGAACCAAGGCCGGACATTATCTGTTTCTGGTGTGGCCAGGTTGGGCATATTAGTTGGAATTGTCCTTCACCTCAAGGAAAACGAGTAAAGTGGTGCTATTGCGCCAGTAATCACCCCTTTAATTCTGAAAAGGCGTCTGATAGTTTGTTGCCACAGATAATGGTCACTGTCAACAGGAAGAGGGCTAAAGCCCTTGTTGATACTACGCTCATCATAAGTGTCGCCAGCTTTTGGAATGGAGCCAGAAATATTAGAGCGGTAGATGGCAGAGAGATGAAGTGTTGTGGAGAGACCACCGCCAAGATTGTGGCGAGGAATATACCACTACAACTCAGTAATGGTGCTGGATAAACCTGTCCCGGGAATCGATGTGATACTGGGCCTAGATGTCATAGACAGGCTGGGAGGAGTTACAATTGCTAAGGGCCAGGTGAAGTTCATCAATCAGCATATAACTAGAATGGCAAGAAGCATGAACAACTGACAAAATGCCATCCAGCCGACAAAACCTAGGCCATGTCAGATTGAGGATGAGGACTTCTGAGCCCATTTTGATGGTGACAAGTGGACAGTAGAGTGGCGATGGACTGCAGGATCACCTGTGCTGACAAATCGGGTTGGCTGCTATAAAAGCACGCTAAGAGGAGAGATAAGGCTGCAGTTCGAGAAGGAAGTTCAGAGGTGGATCGATGAAGGAATTTTAATGCCATGGTCAGGGAAAGTTGAAGGAATTTTGCTACTCATGGCAGTGGTTCAGCCTACCGAGAAGAAAGTCAGGCCAGTGTTGGACTTCCGAGAATTGAACAAGTATGTGGCCTGCCACACCAAAGATGGAATCGACGGATGTGAAGAAGTCATGAGGGAGTAGAGGAGAACGGAGCAAACAACCAAGATCGTGGATTTAAAGTCAGCCTAGCTTCAAATTCATGTGGACAAAAAACTATGGCAGTATCAGGTTGAATTAAAGGTCAGATTTATTGCTTGACCATATTAGGATTTGAACTGAATTCTGCACCTAAAATTATGACAGCAGTACTTAAGACCGTGCTGACCAAAGACGAAGTGGTGAAAAGAGCCACCTGCTCTTATATCGATGATGTACTGGTGGATGAGACAGAGGTGATTGCAGAAAGGGTAAGAGACCATGTCAAAATGTACGGATTGATGACTAAACCATCAGTCATTGGAAAACGGAATGGCTCTGGGATTGAAGTTACAGCGGAATAAGGCAGAAAAGTTGATGTTTGGAAGAGGAAATGAGATCCCTGAAGTCAAGGACGGCCTGACCAAGTGAGAACTTTTTCGGTGTGTGGGAAATTGGTTGGTCATTACCCCGTAGTCGGACGGCTGCGAACTGCATGCAGTTTTATTAAAAGGCAGACTGGCATGAACCAATGGGAGGATGAAATTGACCAAGAAGTGTTGCGTATGATACAGGAAGTTATTGTGGAGGTGAAAAAAGAAGACCCTGTAAAAGGAGAATGGCACATAAGAAGGACCCAGGAAGGGGTAATATGGAGCAGCGCTAGCAGCCTGGCGCTAGGGGCATTGTTAGAAATAGGAGTAACTGCTGAAGATGCTGCTTGGCTACGGAAAATGAATGATAGCGCCCACATCAATGTTGCGGAGCTTGAAGCCACGATGAAGGGCATAAATCTGGCCTTGAAATGGGGGCTACAATCAGTGGAAATTAAAACGGACTCGGCCACAGTGGCATTGTGGATTAAGTCAGAAGTCTTGGGAGAAAAAAGAATCAAGACAAAAGTGGGCAGCTGAGATGCTGATCAAGCATCGACTTAGGGCACTTGGAGGCTTGATCAGAGAATTTGGACTAAAAAATAACTGTCACATTAGTTCCATCATAGAAAAACAAGACGGACATGCTGACCAGAGTGAAGAAAGCCTGGCTACAGGAAAAGAAAGATATGGGTCTGGTGTGCTGTGTAGTAGAAGATCTGAAAGACCTGTATAATATGCATCACTTTGGGAAGAAAAGAACTTTGTATCTGGCATGGAAAGTGAATCCAAACATCACAATGGAAGATGTTCAGGAGGTGGTAGAGCAATGTAGGGAGTGCTAATCCATTGACCTGTGCTGTCAAGGCACGAAAAGGGTAGTTGAATGTAACAGAAAACTGGAGGAGACTGGCCATCGATATTACACATTATCGCCATGAACCGTATTTAACTATGATTGACTGTGGTCCTGGGAGAGTAGTGACATGGTGAAAAATTAGAACAGAAACGGCAAAAGAAATAGAAAGAGTTGTTGAGGAGGTGTTCATGGAGAGGGGGCCAGTAGAAGAGGTCCTAATGGATAACGGTGTGTCCTTCCACTTGGAAGTCTTTAGAGAGCTGTGTGAGAAGTAGGGTGTTAAGCAATACTTTAGCTCTGTGTACCGCCCGAGCAGCACTGGAATAACAGAGAGGCACCATCGAACTATAAAAGTCGTGGCAGTAAGAAGCCAAATCTCACCCCAAAAACTAGTCTTTTGGTATAACATCGCGCCGAAGACTGGCCAAGAAAAATGTCAGTGCCGCATCGATCTATTTTCATGTACGAATGGTGAGATCCACTGGCCATAATGGAAAGAGTGGAACAGAGGCAAGTTAAAATCAAAGTAGGTGAAGAGGTTTGGGTGAAACCGCCTAATGCTCACTGTACAACTTGCTGGGGAAGAGAAACAGTAACTGAAGTACTATCTAAGAACAAAGTGTCAGTTAACAGAGTGCCATGTCATGTACTAGATATACGGAAAGTTTCCTTGCCCTCAGATGAAGAGGTTGTTGATGAAGTCCCCCAAGAAGGACTCGTACCAAATTCGTTGCCATCAGATGAAGAGGTTATTGAGGTCATCCAAGAAGAACTCGTACAAAGGTCACGACGTTAGTGGAGATGCCTGGCATGGATGGCGGATTATGAAACCAATTATTGATTTTGAAGATCAAGGGGGCGTGTGATAAAATGCCTGTCAGAAGGAACTTACCTCAATCTGTACACGTTCATGTAGTGTGTAAGGTCCTGTTACGTGCGAAAAAGAAAAGTAATATGGTGGCCGTGCCTGATAATATGCTGGCAGGTTTCGCGAAGTAGCGTTAAATCCTGTTCTTCCTATGCAAATAAGATGCTGCCAGGTTGCATTACATAAAAAACCTCTGTTTTTGAAGAAATGTTGTTGGTCATTGGAGTTGTGTACATACAATATTGAGACGTGATGAAGAAAACAAAAACCACAATTATGAATGTTCAAATAATATTTTTTTTATCTGAAACAAATATGGTACTGGTACTTGGCACATTGGAAAGACATGTCAATAGTGACTGGGCCTTAGTATGAATAATACACCATGTCTTCATGTTTAGTACAGTCTCAAAAATACCCTGAAATACGGGGCTTATGGCCTATCACATTGAATACACTGGTTCTCACTCGATCACCGAAGTTAAGCAACGTTGAGCCTGGTCAGTACTTAGATGGGTGATCGCTTGGGAATACCAGGTGCTGTAAGCATATAGTGATGGATGTGCGTTGTGGTGCAGTGGATATCAGCTCGGAAAGAGAAATCGGTGAGCCGAGTTCGAATTCCAGTTGAATACCCTGCATTCACTTAAGCACTGGTACCTTTGGGAAAGGTATTAATCCGTCCATTCCCTCCAGTTATGGGTTAAATAACAAGGGTAGGACTTACAGACCCTGCTCTTAAAAACAAATCCCAATGAATCGTGAAAAAGAAAAATGTAAAAATAAAATAACCTTACCCAAAATATTGGTTATGACCTTAAATGATCCCATAAGGATTGATAGGTCGTTAAGCCTCAAAAACAAACAAACAAACAAACAAACTGAAATAGGACATATCTCAAAAATAAATTTGGGCTGGGGGACAGAGCAACCGTCAGATTCCCCAGCTGGATTGGAAAGCTTCCTTTGCCATTCCCTCACACATTGAAAAAAAAAAAAAAATGTCAGTACACCACATGAGATAGTTTGAGAAGCATTGTACTAAGCCTCACTGATGGTAATTTTATTGGCCTAATAAAGTTGATGCTCCAAGTTTTTGACAAAAGACATTTATACAGTTAGTTTGGAATAAATGAATAAAGCACCTTTTTTTCACTCCTTCCTTTATTGTTGTTTTCAGCTGCGAGAGCTTCTGTCTAATGCTCTGGACAACCTTACAGAGGATGGATTATCTGTTTCCTCTAACGATGAAGATGAAGAAGGTGAATTAAGCCGCGAAGGAAGCTTTAAAACTGGTAAAAAGCAGCGGTAAGTCTTTACTAATTTTCAACTAAATTTTTTTAGTCTTGGTTTCCTGTTTTTGTCTATGAATGCGGAATCTAAAAAGAAAAATGCATTTCTTTAGAAAAGAACAAATGTCAGTTACTTGTGATTGAATAGAATGTTTGGTTTAGTGTGACGTTTTTTGATTGGCTGATAGTCTGCATTTCCAGATTGGTCATTAAGTGACCAAAAATAGAGTTGATGAGTTTTGTTTTCATTTTGTTGTAACATCTGTATTTGATCTTCATCAGTGGAAATAAAGGTGTTTGATTAAGCCTCATTTATGGGAATGGAAAACTATATTGATGCAAAAAGTATTGAAAAACAAATAAAGATTCTTTTAAGTAAATTTCGATTCAAAAACTATAGAAAAGTCCATGAATGAAAGACTGATTAAGGTTACTGAATGTCAAGGTGCCAATATTAACATTTTAATATAATAATTAATTCAGACATATTTTGTTAAGATTTTGTTTATCAAATATAATTTTCTATTATATCCTTTTGAATTATTTCTATGTCTATTGAACAGGTTAAGAGGCTCATCCCTTGTTCCCTGTTTAGGATGTGGTTTCTGGCTTTCTCTTTACAAATCTTCTCACTTTGTTTTTTTTGTTTTTTTTCATTTGGAGTAGATAGATCTATCTATTGCCCGGTTCACACTCCACCCATCTTGGAATATCTACCTTCATTAAAAATGTCGATAACTTCTTGTGGGCGTCTGGTTTTATTATGCAAATAGACAGCAACACTTATTCTTTTTTTTTTTTAATTGTATCACCCCGAGCAAGGCGGTAACGCCACTGATGTGCAGGGGGCTACATAATAGTGAAAAGATTGGAAAAGAGAAAGCCGGAAACCACATCCTAAACAGGGAACAAGGGATGAGCCTCTTAAGGGAACAAGGGATGAGCCTCTTAAGGGAAAAAGGGATGAGCCTCTTAAGGGAACAAGGGATGAGCCTCTTAAGAGAACAAGGGATGAGCCTACCTGAATAATGATACTATGCATATTTACACCCTTGTCATATGTATATTTATTAATTTACGCCATATTGTTCATTCAGCAATGAATTAGAACACTCTCAGCTATTGGGCGTGTATAATGATAAAATACACGCTAAAAGGTCTGTCTCCTTCTATCGAGCACAGAGGTAGAATCGTCAACTGACGCCAATTTGGTTGGGTTTCAATCCTCGGTAAAAGGCAATCGGCTGTCTAACCGTACTGATGAGCTGTGATATAGTGAAACAGATCTGTCTGCGGATGACTATACACACACACACACACACACACATATATATATTAAACAAATCGTGTATATATATGGTGATTTTCCAAGTGTAGTGTAGATGTGGCACAAGGCCAAAAGTAAGTACTGACTAGTAGCTGTCATCAATTGCTGTTAACTGCCTTCGTTAGCTGCTCCATTAACTGATCCCTGGAAGTCACGCAAGTAATTACATATAACAAGAGGAAGAGTTCATTCCTTGTAGGAGGGCACTATAACACTATGAAAACAAGGTTTTTAAGGCAAGACCCAGTAAAAGTTAAAGACATTGTGTAATAATAAGGAAAAGTTTACACTATATTGATGTCTTCATCTTTATTGTCATATTCATAATGTTTCGGCTGTTGTACACTCTGACTTTCTTCAGGTGATATTTCTTGGAATTTTCAAATATGAACCTAAATAAAAATTTGCCCATCCAATGAATAAAGAGAAATGCACAAATTTTTTATTCATAAACAATAGATAGATGAAATGCTGAAATAAATTTTAGATAAAATAATGGCAAAATTCAGTGTTTAACCATCTTTTTCCAATCATCTCTATCAAGTATCTGGTGTGTGTCTCAAAAGATGAAATTGTTTGAATGAAAGTATTGATGTATTTGTTGAATAAACTGGTAGTTTATACTATAATTAGAATAAAAATATTTTGTCGACAGAAATGTGGATATGTTGGACTGAACTATAAAACAAGAAAATTTGCATAAACATATTATCTATTTTGCTTTTTAAAACAATGAATAATTGTGAGTGAGTCAAGTACAAGAGTTGCTGATTATTTGTCTGTCAGAATCAGTTCTTTTTACTTTTAATCATGCTGTCTTGTCTTTCTACTCAAGGGCAGCTGTATATTCCTTCTTTTGTGAATTTTTTTTGTCCATTATTCTCACAATTTATTTTTCAAAAAAGTTTTTTTATTACCTATAGTTTTCAGTGAAAAATAATTTACTTATATTTAAGATTAATATTTATTTAGACAATAAATTTTCATTTAAATTTATTTATTTTTTTGGCTAGTTTTTTTTTTTTTGTTTTTTGTTTTTATACAAAATAATGGGTATATATTCCAGTGTGGATAAAAATTAGTCTATATGTATATCTTCTATCACTTTCAATCAGTATTGGTTGTTTTCAGGAATATGTTTTCACATGTTATAATTTAAAAAGTTAATTATGACATTTGCAAACCATTTTCTATAGATGCAAAATTATTATTGACTAATGGCAATTAAAAACAACAGGGCATATACCTATGAACAGTTATTACATATCTGTCATTTTGTATAAAAACCAGAGAAAATTTATAATAAGTGTGTGTGTGTATATATATATATAATTATCATATTTATTTTTAATCATTTCACTCCAAGCAAGGTAATAAAGCCACTAAGATCCAAGAGATTACTGAGTATAAAAGAATATGAGAAAACAAAAGACATTATTATGGAGAGAGAACAATAAAAGAATTAAGACCGAAAATAATGATTGACATTGCATTTAAATTTTTGAAGATCACAGTTGACTGGAAAGGAAGAAACTGGAACAGAGTTCGACAAGAGACAAGTACAAAAGAAGAAACTGTTAACATAGACCTTATGGTTATGTTCAGCGATTTTTGACTGTAAAATGAGACCAAGTTGCCAATCTAGTACTGTGCTCAAATTTGTAAAGTTTTGGTAACAAAATAGAAAGTTTATCAGAATGATTACTATGAAAATATTTAGAGAAAATCACAGGAATCTGTTAAAGTGTTTGCAAAGTGACTAAAGCTGAGATGCCATGTCAGGACTGATGACATTGCATACATTTTTGTATTTTTATCAAGAATCTCTAAATATATAGCACTAGACCAGATTTAGCAGCAATATTGAATACATGGATGAATGGTTGATTTATAAATCTCTAAGATAGATTCGGCAAGAAAAATTGTCTCGCATGGCACAGTGAACCAACTTTCCTATCAGCAGTCCTAGCAATAGATTCAGTATAATCTTTGCACTTCATGTCAGAAGAAAATGTTAGTCTGAGAAAGCAGAATGAATTGCTCTCTTGAAGGTTAGCATCAGCCATGCTGATAGAAGGCAAAAGGGCTTCTCTGAGACAATTAAAAGTGAGCAGTTTCATTTTGAAGATGTTAAAATTAACAAGCCATTTCTTGCTCCAGTTAACAGTGGGTAATTTTTTATATTAACTGACAATTTGACCTTGTTGAACTGATCAGGTGTACCATACTAAATTAATTGATAACCTTGGGAAGGTTATTGATGAGCAGTGTGAGAAACGTAGGTTTAAGGATAGAGCCCTTTATTGATTTATTAAAAAGAATTTTATTGATTTTTATTGATTTTTATTGATTTATTAAAAAGAATTTTGCTGTTCTAAAGAGAACCTACTTGAATATTTTTCATTAAAATCATTTTTTTTTAATTTGAGTTGTCAAATTATTTTTTTATATGATGCTTTTTTTCCCATTTTTGTAATTATTCTATAATGTATTAAATAACTTTTAATTTATTTACTCTGTCAATGTTACAGTCACATCTTATAACTTACATATGGATCTGAATATATTTTCAGAAATGTCAAAGTTAGACATTATCTATATCTATCTCTTGTGGGAGTGGGGGGAAAGTAGTAGCAGGGATCAGTATTTTTGTCATCAGTAATGACTTGATTTAATGGATTTACTTTTGCTTGAATTTATTGAAAACGTATTCTGTGTTTCAAAATCTGACTGTGGAATGTTAAGCTTAGAACTAATTTTAGTATAAGTAACTACATTCATCAAATCATAAGAATAAAAGTATATATATATATATATATATATATATATATATATATATATATTGTATACATTTTTGAAGAAGTAATTGATTTTTTTTTTGTTTATTAATCCAACAGATTTTTATTGTTTGAACATTATTTTTAGTAGATATTCATTTAAGTAGAAACTTTATTTTTAAACGATATATTTATTATTGTCTACTGACCTGAATATTTAAGAGATTTTATGAAAGAAAATTTGTTGGAGGATGAATATTTTTCTGCCCAAATATGGGTAACCACTAAAAATGTTTAACTGATTGTGTGTGTGTGTATTCTCAGTTATAATCTGAGGAAAGAAAAAACTTCTCATCTAAACAACATTCAAATAGTTACAACCACTTTCAAAACCATTATGGATATAATCAAATCTAAAAAAAACCCAATAACAATAATAACTCGGAAGCAGGCATTTATAAAATAAGTTGCCAAAACTGTTCCTCACAATACTTTGTTGAAGCATGCAGAAATTTTAAAAAACATATCTATGAACAGTAAAAGAGACCTCATAAACGACAATTTAACAAATGCATGGGTCATACACTGAAATAAATTTGATCACAATTTTGACCTCAAAAATACCATACATTTAAATGAGAAAATAATTTACTCAGAAGGAAGATCCTTGAGATTGTCACTATAAAATATTACCAAAATATTAATGTTTTTTTCCTAATAGAACCAATTTTCCCAAGCCAACATATACAACAAACATGTCACAAAAAAATTAAAAGAAAAAAGAAAATATAATTTTCCTCTTGTTTCTATTTCTTAATCACACACACACACACACGCACACACACACAATTTAGTCAGCAAGAATTAATTCAAACACATTAAGTTCCATAGATAAGTGGCTTCCCTCTGTTGTTTCTACAAGTATTTTCATGGCTTCTGCTCTGACGAGCTTTATTTCCTGGTGCCTCACTCTCATGAGTTTACTTGTGCAACTAGATTGGCAACTAGGTCCCACACTTTTACTGTCAAAATAGGCAAATGTAAATGCTAATTCTACTCTATCAGTTTCTTTTCCTGCACTTCCTGCAGTGGAACTCCTTTTCCCATGCTTGCTTCCCTGATTGCTACAATCTCCAAAAGTTTAAATGCAACGTCACTTAGCATCTATCTCCTTAAATTCCATCTCTCTTTCTCTTACTCTTTTTGCGACATCACCAGTACTGCTTTCTTTTTTGTCTTCCCTCTCTTCTCATTGTAACCCATGTGCACCAGTAGCAGTACTGCTTTGGGATGAAATGATAATAAAAAAAAAATTAAGTTTCGTCCATTCAACTTTTTATTATATCTTTCCAATGCCTGAATGGGATTTTGTAGATTGGGAAATTAAGTTAGGAATAAATTGTCAAAAGCTTATTTCTTTCTTTTTATATTTACTTTTAACTATCATGGTTATTGTCAAGAACAGTTGATATGGTAAGCAAGTTTGACTAAATTCTGGTGTTTTATGTTGCTGGAATTAGTTCAAATTGACATCATTTGTAATGTTTGAATGGAGAATCATATTTCTAATATCTATTTTTTTTATTATTCATAACTTCAATCTTGATATACAACTCCTCAGTTTATAATTGAAAAGATTAATGGTAATATTAGCTGTTTCCTTTTAAGGAAAATTTGACATTTATTGACCGAACTTTTAGTACTTCTCTCAGTTGAAATTTATACAATCTTTTAATTAAATTGGTTTCTCAAGTCCAGTAGCTGTTATTACTTTTTCCAGTATTAATAGGCGTTTCCTTATTAACCTTTTGTTTGAAGTAGTGTGGAATGTTAACATCTTATGTCATTAATTTCTGTTCAAGTTAAATGTGCTATCCATTTTAGTTGTTGTAGTTAAGTCCTCAATGATGTGCTTTCTGTTATCTGGCACAGTTCTTTGTGGTTCTGTAGTACCAGTTCACAAAGTCTGAAGAAGGATGCTCTTAACTAAGAGCTACAAAGTCCATTTGCTCAAAGCCATCTTAAAGACTTTTTTTTTTAATTTTTTGGGGAATTGGTTGTGCAAAAATCTACAAAAAGAAAAAAAAAACAAAACAAAAAAAAACATTGTCCCTATTCTATTTCATTGCAAATCCTTGATTTTCATTTATTTGTTTGTTTAGTGGCATATCAACTCCTTATGGGTCATTTAATGCTGAAATTTAATTTTTCTGGGAGCATTAGTAATTTCTTTCGCAAAAATGTATTGCTGGTAATTTTTTGACTCTGAAAATGTATCTAAACTTATTTATAAATGGAGCTTTGTGTGTGTGTCTCTGTGTGTGTGTGTATCCATTACCTATAGACTCCGAAACGGCTGAACCAATTTTCTTGAAAATTTACACAGTTGTACTATAAGCGTCTGTGAGTGTTCTTAACTAGGTTTTGTGTCACTGTACCCCTGATAAATATCGAAAATCGATAATTGAAAAAAATCGAGTTATAGAAGGAGTGGTCAGATTTTAATCAAATTTGATACACTCATAGACAAAGACATAAGAAACGATATTCAGAAGTTTTAAGGTTGCCGTTCTTACAATAGTGCAGCAAATTGATCCCAGTTCACACTCCATCCACGTCTATTGAACAGGTTAAGAGGCTCATCCCTTGTTCCCTGTTTAGGATGTGGCTTTCTCTTTTCCAATCTTTTCACTATTACTGCACATCAGTGGCGTTACCGCCTTGCTCGGGGTTGATACGATTAAAAAAAATATATATATATATACATATATAAATCGATACCAGGAAATCAAAATTTGACTTACATCCATTCATTTTTCTTTCAGTCTACAGTTTCGCTTTAACTGGAAACTTTTTAGTCTTTCGTACCAACGTCCAAAGAGTCTGAGCTCCCGAACCATGGATTAGTTTTAAAGCTTTCATTACACCTGGGCAACACCAGGCTATACTGCTAGTTTTTACTATAAAGAAGTTCATACTTTTGTTGTATACCTACCTGTATACAGTAATGGTATGTTCCTATCCTCTCAAGTACATGGACACTATTGGAGTAAAGAGAAGAGTAGAGTGGTTATAATGACTAGCAGTTTATCTATCTTATGTAGTGTGCGAGTCTTGCATTTGTTGATATACTATTATTCCCAACCTCCATTTTGGTGATTACTCATACAGTAGTTTTTTAGGGTTACAACACTTTTATAGTGTTTTTACCCCAGTTTGGAGGTTAATTATTTGCCCATAGCTGGGACCCTAATAGGTGCTACCACCTCTGAGCCAGAGTGGACCTGTGAACAACAGCAATTAAGAGATGGTTCCAGACTCTTCAAAACCACCTGAGAGGTGGCTTGCTGCCAGATGTAGTTTATCCTACATACCCAGGACAACCTAAATTTTGAAGTGATAACCATTATTCAGCCAGAAAATAAGTTTATCTTCACGTACTTCCTTTGATGAGTGGTGAGGCATTAACAATTGGCATGGTTCCTCTAGATTACAAATGTATGACAATTTGTAACAGTGATAACGCTATAGACCTTTTTGAGAGGATGACTTGCTTTGGTACGTATCATTACTAATTTAGTGAGTTGATTCTTACAGCATACCTCATGCTTGCATCTTTGTGCCATACTAAGCTTACTAAATCATAATCTCAACCTTTGGATACTTGTTGGTGTATCTCTGTCAATTATGTTTTTATGTTTCAGAATTATTACATCTGCAGTTGCCTGAGAAATTGTTTTTGGTCTTAGTGATCACTTTTGGAATATGTTATTTGTCTTTAGTTATTTTTATTGGTTAGACTTTTGAGAGGTATGTCTTTCCTAATGGTGAATGGGATGTGCAGGTGGTACAATTGGAATGAGAATTTTGAGAGTTGAGTTCAAATTACAGTTTGATTTATTACATTCACTTATATGCAAATTCCCTTGGAAAAGACTTGAATCCCTTTGCCCTTTCTAGCTATGGTCTAAATTGTAGGAATTGTATCTTGAAAAAGTACTGTTATACCCTTCTTCTTCTATGTGCCCTTGTCTTTTCAGGATGTTGGCAATCATGGCTTTCCATGTCTCCCTATCCCTATGTTTTCTCCTGTTACACCTCACAACCCGCGTTCTGTCATCCACCTGATCAGGCTTTTCAAATATGTTATCCGCTGCCTTCCTCTGTCTCTTTTTCCTTCTATCTGGCCTGTCAGTATCAGGTTCTTCAAGCCCTCCTTCGTCATTGCATGTTCCAGGAACTTCAATTGTCTCTTCCTGATGCTCACTATTAATTTTCTTTTCGTTGCTATTCTTTCCAACACCTCATCGTTGCTCACATGCTTGGTCCAAGATATCCGCAGCATCCTTTTGTAGAACCACATTTCTGCTGCTTCAAGTTTTTTCCTCATCTTCGACGATATTGTCCAGTATTCACTGCCATATTGAAGAACTGACATCATATAGCAATCCAGTACTCTCTTCTTTGTTTCTAGCGAAATTTTCCTGTTTCTTAATACTCTACTCAGCTTCTGGAATGCGTCTTTCACCATGTCAATTTACTTTCGGATCTCTGTGTCGCACTTTCCATTTTCTGTTAGAACACTTCCTAGGTATGTCTTGCTTGATTCTAGTATCCCCCATCTGTATTTGGCATTTTGGGTTGCTCTTTTTACTGATGATCATGCATTCAGTTTTCTTACAGTTTATTTGTAGTCCTTTTTCGTCACTCTCCGCAGCTACCTTCTGTAGGAGGTCTTGTTTTTTTTCCATGTCTGCAATCAACACTGTATCATCTGCATACCTTATTTTGTTCTAATTGTGGCCTCCAATAACAAATCCTGGTGTAGCATCTAGGGTCCTCAAAATATTCTCACTGTACAAGTTGAACAGATCCGGTGAAAAGACACATCCTTGTCTTACGCCTATTTCTATCTTTGTAAATCTACTGAAATCGTTACCTGTCTGTATGCAGGCAGTTTGCTGCCAGTAGAGTTTCTTGATTACTCTGATGTCTTTCCCAAAAATGTCGAGGCTGCTGAGCATCTCCGTCAATTCTTTGTGTCGTATTTTGTCGAATACCTTAAAAATTGTTAATAACACTTGATAAAGAAAAAAAAATTTACTGTCCAAAAAATGTTTTGGTTTTGAATAACCCACAAGGAGATTATAAGCAGTAAAAACAACAATGGTGAATGATTTTAATGACCAGTTGTTAAACTTAAAATTGCACCCATTGACTTCAAATGCCAATGTCTTTACTTGGTTTTATCACTATCACTTGGGTGGGGCTCTTCTTACCTCAATTTGTAGTGTGAATAAGTGAGATGGATAGCTCACTGTCTACTTGTTGTATAAGGCTGGCTACCAAAAAAGGCTACAGCAGATGAGCTGGTTTTCCCCCAAGTCTGGAAACCCAATAGCATCCATCAAATTGTTTATAGTCCTGTATATCTTACATGGATGTGTGTTTTGGTGCAGTGGATATTGGCTCAGAATGAGAAATCAGGGAGCCAAGTTTGAATTCTAGTGGATTTCTTTGCATTCACTTACACACAATACCTTTGGGAAAGGTATTAATTCATCTTTTTCCTCCAGTTATGGGTTAAATAACAGAACTGATTAGGTTCTGTAGCTTTGGCTTGCAACCAGTCTACCACAGGAAGTAATGGTTACTGCGGGATAATCTTCTGCCCAGTCAGTCATGTCCCTTTCAAGACATGATCGCCCAAGCGTGTATCACGTATGGCAATTAACTGACTGACATCTTATGTGATACTGTGTGGACTCTCAGCATCAGACAGCCTTGATCCAATAACAAGATAATTGGAGATTACCTGTGCTAGGTATGATTCAGGTAGTCTGATGTTAGCACACAGGTGGTATTGTTAATGTTTGGATTTTAAGATTATATATATCAACACTCTTAACAGCTACCTATAGTTTCACTATAATTTTTATATTGAAATATATAGTGTTACTGTTTTAGTATTCCTGTTTATATGTCTGCATAATGATCATATCAGTCATTTTTATAGATTTAAGCCAACTGTATAGACTTAAATATTTCCAATAAATTTTCTCACCAATGGGATGTGGCTTACCTCTGTCTTTTCTACAAATATTTTCATGGCAACTGGTCTGATGAGCTTTTTTCCCATATATCCTGTCGACGTAAGTTTAAGTGTGCTACTAGATTGGCATCTAGGTTCCATCTTTTTGCTGTTAAAATAGTTAAATGCAATCCCCTCTTCTACTCTAATAGTTTCTTTTCTTGCACTTTCTGCCTGTGGAACTCCCTACCATTTACTTGCTTTTCTGATAGCTACAATCTCTAAAAATTTAAATGTAATGCCAATTGTCATCTTCTTTCTTCTTAAATACTGTTCATCTTTTTATCCTTTCTTCAAGACCCACTGTACACAATCTTTTCTTTTACTGTAACTCCCTGCACACTAAAAGCAAGGTGGGGCCACCACTAGCCCCACCTTTCTTGGAGTAGAATGATTTAAAAAAAAGAAAAAATTAGACACAGGCTGTACCATGTTTAGCTAAACAGGATTTGGACAAGAAGTATTAATCCAGTTAACATGTGTGATTTTTTTCATTTCACTATTTCTATTCATTGATTCTTTCAGAATTCAACCCTTATCTTTTTTTTTTGTTTTTCTCACAGTATTTCAGCCAATATTCTATGCGGCCATTCTCAGAGTTATGCTACACCAAGTTTTTCTCCTTTTTTGTCAGTGTAATTGAACAACCTAGGGTGTGCATTGTGGTGCAGCGGATAATAACTTGGAACAAGAAATTGAAGAGCCAAATTTGAATTCCAGTCGAATTCGTTGCATTTACTTACATGCAAATATCCTTGGGAAAGGTATGAACCTGTCTCTTCCCTCCAGCTATGGGTTAAATAATAAGGCAGATTGGGTTCTATAGACTTGGTTGGCAACCAGTCAACCGCATAAAGTAATGGCAGCTTACTGTGGGAAAATTTTCAGCCCAGTTAGTCATGTCTTAAAAGAGACATAATTACTCAAGCATTTATCATGTATAGCACTGACTGATTTGTACAACCAATGACTGAACAGACCTCAAGAATTCAGTACTCTTTGCTGACTGCACTATTGCTGTTGGGTTACATTTACTTGTAGCAAGCCTTACTGGTTTTTGAGGTAATGTCTAGTTGTGAATGCTGTCATAATCTGTTCCACTTTATTGCAACTAGCCGCACTTCAATCTGTTGTCTACTATATTGCAACTAGTGTGGTGTTTACCTGTCAAATTTGATATGCAACGAACCTATGATAAACCTTTTAGCAGAAAATGAATTCAGTTACAAATCAAATTGACAGCAAAATATTTATATCAATATGCTGTTTAAAATGAATTGTGCTATAAGCCCAATTCTGGCTAAAAGTACTGATTTGGGCTGAAAGTTTAATTTTGGCTGAAACTCTGACATGGGCTGAAATTTTAATTTATGATAAAAATTGCATTCTTCAAATTACAAACACTCTGGAACTTCAAAACCTTACACTTTAACTCTGATTCTTTAGCATTTTGAAGAAATAAAATTGATTTCCTCAATTCACAAAGTTTTGGAGATATCTTAAACTGGATTTAAAACAAATTTACAAAGTTTTGTGTTACTTTAAGCTCAATTAAAAACTTTTAAAATCAATAATTTTTTTTCTTGGTTATTTTAAAATTTGAATTTTTAACTGTTACCTCTTCATCTGGGAATATATCCCAATGCCAGATGTTCAAGTATGAGATGAAGGGCAGATTTTAAACCCAGGATCATCCTGATTACAAAAATGGTATGATATGTCTATGTAGAGCAAGTGTGGCCCAAGTTAGAGCAGTTTCTGACACATGAGCAGACAGACAGAATTTGCCGTTTATTTATTTAGATAACTACTCTATTCACTCCAGCCAGGAAACATTCATACACTATTAAAATCTTGGGAGAGGTGATAATACTGACACATATTTAATTCTCAATAATTGATTCAGAGCAGTGACCTTCCATGTTATCAACTGCATCGTATCTATTAGAGAAAAAAGAAGCAGCAGAAAATTGCATTGATTTCTTTTTCCTTTTATCCTCATTCTTCCTATTTTTTTTTTTTTCCCAAAGTAGACATTATTTCAATTGAATGGCAAGTAATGGGGGCTTTGCATGAGGTTTATTTAAAGATTCAGCCCACAAAGGACTGATGAATAAAGTTTTTCTCAAAATATTTGTTTTTTTTTTTTTTGCATTGACCTGACATATTCACTGATATTTTTATATTTCTGATATTCCTGTTGTTTCTTACTTTTTGTTTTCTTTTTTAATTATTACATTAGTGATGTTATTTTTACAATGTGACAGCCTTGAGGCATTGTTCCTGATTTTATCATATCACTTGAGACATATTATCACATCTGCATTATAACACTTTTTTTTTTTTTTTTTTTTTTTATAAGCGTTTCACCCCGAGCAAGGCATGTCACTGCCACTACTGTGCAGGGGGCTACGTAGAGAGGAGAAAGGCTGATTAAATATAGGAAATGACAGAGGGTGGGTGATAGGCGGGTAAGGATACCGAGAATGAGGGTTGGGTAGATGAGAGTGTTGTGAGAATAGTTGGGAGTTAGTGTGATAGGAGGTGTCTATTGACCCTACATTTAAACACCTGGAGATTGTAACTGTCGGGAAAGCAGACTTGTGGAAGGGAGTTCCACAGGCGGGAAGCGTGAGAAAAGAAGCATTTTTATTGTGTATGTTTAATGTAATACAATTCTTACTATTAATCTTGTAATAAGAATTTGTATTTTAAGTCTACAGCAAATTTTACTCCAGTTTTTTTCTACTGTTTTGTCTTATGAAATTAGTAACCCTCATTAAAGCATTTAAATTGGTTTAATATAGTTTTATTTTTTTCTTCAAATTTTATTTATTTGCTGGGGAGGTTATTTATTTTTAGATTTGAACTGCTTTTATACCATTTGATAAACTAAATGAAAAAAACACGAGATTCAATATGGACAATTAGTTAATATCTAATTTGTAATATTATTTGTTTAAAATTAATTTTTATTAACTTTGAAAAGCATTTATAAACAAGTGAAACCTTTATATAACACTTCCAGTACAGTAACAAAGATTATTTCACCAAATTAAAAATAGATTGTCAACCAGGGTATTTCAGCAGTCTTTGTAATTAAAGAGCTCATTATCAACAGATAAGCAGCTAAACAAATATGGTTATTCACTAAAAATAAAAATAACATTTAAATTGATAAAAATCTATCAAATTAATAAATAAAACAATACATTACCTATATATATATATATATATATATATATATATATATATATATTGCTACTTTCAAGTAGTGTTTCCTTTCTTACTGAAAGGTTACATTGATTACTATTAAGATTATTGCCATGTTCTTTGTTGAATAAATTTTATCAGAACCTGAATTTATCTCTGAGATTTTATCAGCATCATCATTATGCCTGATAATGTTATCTGATGTATTCAAGTTGTCACAGGTTAAGACTGGTTCCTGAATTTCAGACTGGTTATTTCATAAATAACGATAGTTGTATAATAGCAGTATATGACATGTAGTAACCCTTGTGCTCCAATTCACAATACTTGCCTGTGACTGATTGGAAGCTTGTCGTACAGGATGCATCGCTTAATAAAGACATCTAACCACTTAAAAGCAGAGAAAAAAAAATGTTGTAATGCATTCTATTGATGAGACAGTTTCTTTTGTTATAAAGACAGATGTGTCTAATCACACTATCCTTGCCATGCAAGCTGGTTGACCAGTGACTTTCTGTGTAAGGACATTAAACACTCTAGAACAAAAACTTGATAACAAAGACATGTATACTTTAAATGGATGCTCAACGCAAGTGTACAGACTGCTTAACTGGATACCACTTTATTTTTTTTACTTATTAATCAGTGGTTTTCATAATCGATTCTAAGCAGTCTGTTAGAATTAAAAATCATAACATTTAAAGCTTTAGTTCATGAATTTGGTGGCATAGTAATTGTGAGTATAGACACTCTGTTGAAATAGGAATAACAGGAACTGAGTCGTAACATAAAAAGAAGAACAAGGCAAGATACCACTAGACAGAGAAATGTGAACAATCTACCCTTGTAAATTTAATAAAGGGTTCAGTTCAAAATTCCTTAAAGGTTACCAGGATTAACAGACATCTGAAGAAGGCCTGAAGGTTATGATAACAACAACAAAGACAAGGACATTAGTGCAATTGTAAATTATGCAAACTCCTCATCACATAAATTCAGACAGAAATTGCTTGCATTAGTCTTGACAACCTGAGAAGTGTGGGTGGTGTACAATGTTACTGTAGATATTTTCTTTTTAATGCATACACTTTTGTTGGTAGTTTTGATATTTTAGTCAAATTGCTCAACTCGCTTTGTCATCTTTGATGGACAACTGATTGAATTTCAAATGTAAATTGTTTATCCATTTAAAATACTATATTTATTAGAAAATATATTTAGTTAAGTACAGTAGAAGTCATAAAAATAGCTTCAAAGTGCTGCACATTTTAGCTTATACCTGTTACCCAGGGGTTGTTATCAAATAGAGAAATTAGCCTTTATGGCACAGATTTTAATTTCATTTTCATCCAAACTGTATGTATATATGCACTTTTGTGTTTGTGCAAGAATGTTCTAATTTAGTGACAGACCTAAAAATATTTGTACAAAACTTTTAAAAATATTCCAAAAATAGTTTTATTTGTTATTAATTTCTGAAAAGTTCAATGAAACCATAATTATCTGAATATTCTTTTTGCTTTTACTAGAAAATTTTGTCTCTAACTTTGGCTTTATTTCTCAGCCCAAGGTAGTTGTCCAGTGTCAGTAGGAGGGGGAGGTCTTATTATTATGTCCAAATCTTTCTTTGTAACAGCAATGAGAAATCGGTATCATTCTGAAACTAAGTTCCAGCAGTTTATTTATTTAATAGTTCAGTCTGTCTAAAATTCAGCATCTTGTTCTAATTCTTGACAAACTGTATACATTTAATAATGATATCAATCTTGATGCAGATTCTGACTGATGCACAATACCGAATGAACTTAAATCTATTGCTCTTGTGAGTAAGTCATTGATTTTTCACCTGAATGATACTTATTGATGTGATAACCATCTTTCATTTACGCTCATCTGATTGTGTATGCAAGCCATCTGGTAAACTGAATGTGTGAATTTAATAATGTATTGAGTTTATCTTTTGTTGATAATACTGGGGTGTTCATTTTATAATCTCGGGCTAAGAATTTTATTCATCAAGGGAGAGTGTAGTAGTTTTTATCTTTTATCATGCATGCTTCTTCTGTATTGTAACAACATTTCTGATTATTCAGTGTAAAGTTACAAGCATCATGGCTTGGAAGACATATACTTTGCTGCTTTCTTGTATGAAGTCAGTCAACTTCATTTCTATTGAAAAGCTACATAGGTGGCTGTTATATTCATTGTCATGTTTTTTAATCAATAAAGCCTGACAGGTAAACTTGTATTATATATTTATGTATGTATCTGTATTATATTTCCCAATATAATTTTAAAACTAGTCCTTCTTGTTTTAAGAATAGTTCAGAATGCTTGTCACCATTTCTTTTATGTTGCAAACCATTTTTAATGAAAAGCAACCATTCTCTTTCTTTATAGATTGAATTTTTTAAATAGAATAGATCAACAGAAACATTTTATAAGCACAAAACAAAATAAAGTGCATTTAAGTGTTACTGGATATTATTAATGTGTATTTAATAGTTAAGCATTTATATAAATATATTGGGTTGTCTGGAAAGTTCATGCTGATTTTTAAGGGAAATTAAAACACAAAACAAAATTATGCCATTCAACTAAATATGATCCATTTTTTGCCCAATTTTTCACCATTTTTTCCTTCAAGTAAAATTCCATCTTCCCAGACTTTTGGTGGTTTCTTTGCAAAGAACTCATTAAGGTTTTTTTTTGTCATCCAAAGAATTAATTTTTTAGGAAGGATGTGCATTGTGGTGCATTGGATATTGGCTTGGAACGAGAAATCGGGGAGTCGAGTTCGAATTCCAGCTAAATTCATTGCATTCACTTACGCACAAATACCCTTGGGAAAGGTATTAATCCGTCTCTTCCTTCCAGTTATGGGTTAAATAACAGGACAGATTGGGTTCTATAGCCCTGGTTGGCAACCAATCTACTGCAGAAAGCAATGGCAACCTACTGCGGGATAATCTTCTGCCCATATCATGTATGGCACTCAACTGACTGACTGACTGAGGGAATTAATTTTTTTACCATTAAGATTATATTGCAAGGACCTGAATAAATAAAAATCTGAAGGAGTAATGTCTGGTGAATATGGCAGGTGGGGTAACACATCTTAGCCAAGCTGCAACAATTTTTCCAAGGTCTGTAAAGAAACGTGAGGTCTGGTATAATCCTGACGGAAAACAACACATTTTCTGTTCACTAATTCTGGGCGTTTTTCTTGAATTGCTGCCTTTAGCTCCTCCCAGTTGAGAGCAGTGCTTTTCAGAGCCAATTGACTGGTTACTTGGCAGCAGCTCATAGAACAGTATTCCTTTTCAATCTCACCAAATGCACAGCATGACTTTCTTAGGATGAAGACCTGCTTTTGAGATGGCTAAAGTTGACTTATGTTGCTTACTCGAGGATCTTTTTTGCTGAACATTATCCACGATAGAAATGGGATCCAAAGGATTCTTTTCACTCAGATCATGTTGTATCCAAGCTTCCCTAAGTGCTCATGGTTGGTGCATTTTGATAAATTTAGTGTTTCTGATAGTTCCCACATAGTGTAATGCAGGTTATTCTTAATGAATGTCTTGATTTGGTCATCATCTGTAGTATTGGTGGGTCTGCCTGAGTGTTCATCATCAATTCACAATAACCAACTCTAATCTTGGTGAACTACTCCCGTAAACTTTTGTCAGCAAAAGCACCTTCACTGTAAAGAGTACATGTCTTTTTTTGTTGCTTGTTAGGCATTTTTGCCTTTACGGTAATTAAAAACATCAAGTGTCTAAAATGCACCTTATAATCTTCCATTTTCATAGAGATGCAAAATTGACGCAAATCAAGTAATTTCAAACCTTCTTTCTCAAGAGATAGTTTAAAATGTGCTTTTATCAGAAATGTAAGCATATATCTGTCAATAAATTTAATGTGTTCTCACATGAATGACTAAAAATCGACATGAACTTTCCAAACAACCAAATAATCTTATTGGATATTATCTGAACTTAGTTTATAACTGATAACTGTGATATATAATTTTGTGTTTATATGTGATAAGTAAGCATCTGTTTATCTCATGAGATAAAGGTAGCACTCTTTTTGGTTAAAATTCAGTTCCTTGGTGATGAAATTGGGATAACTTTTCCAGGGTGCAGGCCTGGGCAATGATATATGGAAGCTATGCTCTGCCCAGCCTATATGTTTCCTCTCTTGATTGTACCAATAAGCTACAAAATAGTATTGGGCATTATATATGGATCTGGCTTTGCTTCAGGAGTTGTTGAATGTCATCTGTGTTGAGAGCAAATGGCCTTGAGGGCTTTGGTCTATCTAGATTTACTTCCATGGCCTTTTCCAGCATTGGTTAAAAATCAAGATTTTTTTCCTTCTAGATGGACTGAATTTCTGGGCTGGAAAGCTCTATGTCAAGCAGCTGGTTATGAGGCACCAGTTGTCCGCCTTTGCACATTCTCTGGCTTGGAACTATAAAATAATATATAATGTATGTATATGTGTTTATAAATACTGATATGAATCATATTTGATATCATTATATTTTAATAGATATTATAGATGTTTTTGCATATGCATAAGTTAGGTAATTGAATGAGAAAGTGTAAAAAATCTGTCTAGCACATTTCATCCTCGACAAGAACTTCATTGGACTGATGTAATGTTTGTGTCGATGGAAATATGTGTAGGGGAAATGGGGATAAATTAGGCACTGAGGAGATGTGCTTCAGTCAGGTGAACTCCTTTTAGAGGGTGAAAACACATTAGGCAAAATTTTTCTACTTTGTCATATACTTACCTAGCATTATTATGTAGATATTCTCTCTCTCTCTCTTTATCTATCTATTCAGGGAAACACTTAAGTGACTTGTTCACCATAACACTGGATTTTGGTATGGAATATTCTGACCTCAAAATGAGGAAAGAAATATCATATTAAACTTCAAACAATTGGTTCTCATCCACAACAATGAACAGGGGACAAAGTTTAATTCCAAGGATCTATTTGACATCGCCATGTGATCATTGGATTTTGCAGAATCATCAGATCTTGTAGGTCTATTTATTTTGTACAATGTAACTGCACATTGTGATGTTGATATAGCTGACATTGGGTTATATACAGATGATGGTCTCAGGATTGTCCATAATTCTACAAACTCTGGAGTAGACAGAATTCATAAATTAATACATAGCCTAATGAAAAACTTTCGTCTTAAAGTAATAGTGTAAACTAATGTAAAAAAAAGTTGATTTTCTAGATGTTATTCTAGATTTAGTTAATAACACTTACTCACCCTACATAAAATATAATGCTGACCCTATTTACATACATCCTAAATCAAATCACTCACCATCTATTATTAAATACTTACCATATTCTGTTGAACACAAAATAAACAACAATGCATTAACTGAAGACATTTTTATGAACACAATCAATATTACAATACTGTACTAAAAAAATAACAGCTATAAATGTAATGGCATTAAATAATATAAGCAAAATAATAATAATAATACCAAAAATAATAAAAAAAATAATTTGGTGCACACCACCATTTAAACAAATGGTTAGTACTAAGTTAGGCAATAAATTCCTTAACCTAGTTCAGAAACACTTACCAAGTAATAACCTCCTTAGCAAAACTTTTAATAAGAATACACTGAAACTTAGTTATAATTGCACTTATAATATTGAAATGATAATAAAAAACACAACTATAAAATTCTAAAACAATATAACAATATTGACAATCATAATCACCATATTATAAATAATGACAATGATACCAATACTTGCAGTTGTCATAACTCAAATGAATGTCCTTTGCAAAATAGATGCTTTGCAAATTCTATAGTATACCAAACTACTATCTCCACTACAGAAAAACCAAATTTTATTAAACATTATATTCAAAATACTAAAAACATTTTTAAGGCTAGATTTTATCAGCATAAACTATCCTTTAATAATAACATCTACAGTAACTCAACTTCTGTCTCTAAATACTATTGGCAATTCAATGATGCAAATAAAACTCCTACAGTAAAACTGACTCATTAAACCAACATAATGAAATTACCGCTTACTGCTATCATAAGATAATTCATACTCTTAAATATATCTAAAACTATCTCAATCTTTTTACTATTTCCTATAATCTATAAACCTACCCCTTTTAGTTAATTATACATACCTTAAATCTAAACTTAATTGACTGTTATATTGCTGTGTATGCTTACTTTCACTGTTAGTCATCTCTAAAATCTAGTAATTCTGCTTTTAAAATGTAATTTTATGGCCTTACGTCTATTTTCTTTCATTAAAATTGTTTTTTATATTAACAAAACTCTTTAAGACTATATATATATATATATATATATATATAGTATATCGAGGCAGCAAGTAATTTTCTAAACATATGTTGTTAAATGTCAGAGACAATGAATGTCTATTATGTTTAACAATATATATATATATATATATATATATATATATATATATATATATTGTTCTTATTTTTTATTTTCTAATTTTCTGTCTCATTGCATCTAAAAATAATATGTTAGCTACATTTTTATTCCATTCTTATTTAAACAACTGAAACTTCCTGTTGGGTATAGATCGCTACACTTTGCCCCAATATTCATTGGTCTACACCCACAATTCTTTTAAAATATAATAACCTCCTATTTCACTACAATCATCTAATATGGTGTTATTTTTTATTTTTAAGTTTAATTTTGTTCTTTTAAATTTCCTTATCAATATATGAGCCAATAAATGAACCACATTTCACTAACTGATCATGATGTATTGAACACTGAAAATTTGATAGCAGTATGCTATTATTATAACAATAATAATAACTATATATCTATAAATGTTCTACTTCTGTATTGAGCACTTTTATAAAAAGTAAGTATTTAACTGTGGACTATATAGCCATTAGTTTAAACCGCTTATATATGAATTGTGTGTGTGCAGCATGTATATTTTTGTCTGTACCCTTTTGTTATACCATAAATATCTTTCATGCACTGTTGATACCAGTTAGCAATGTCTTTTTGGGGGGTGGGGGGGCTCTCCGTTCAAGAATGAATTAAAAGAATAATAATTAGCAAAAATATTTAAAGACTCAGATGTGATAAGCTAATGATAGAAAGGACTTTTACAAATACCAGTTACAGGTATGCTATCATTTTGATAGCATGGATTATGTAGGGTATATATATATATATATATATATCTACATACGTGTGTGTGTACATACACCACAAGAATAATGAAGAGAAACTTTGAATTCTTGAGTCCCTCTATATTAAAAGCAAACAACCAACACTTAACAAAGTTTATTATGAATGTAGCAGCAACATGTTAAATTGCATTTAACTAACATTTAGTGCCATTTTGCATTTCTACCAATTTTTGGTTAGCTCCCTTATATTAAGACGTTTGTTTTGCAAAAAATTCTATAGCTATGATGGATAAATTTAAAATTTTAAAATAGTTATAACAATGTGTAATCGCGTGTTTTCAAAAATCACCATCACAATGATTACAGTTAAAATAAGTTTGTAATTCACTCCTGAGGATGATCTCAGAGGAGATTAAAAGTACCTGGTTAGGAAAAATCTATGGTATCTTTCTTGAATTTCATCTTAACATCAATGAACTGATTAGAGAACTAGAAAGGATTATTATAAAAACAAATAGACATGTGTTCAATGAAACCTGTTTGAATTAAGATGTGCTGCGGAGTTTGTAAAACAGGAGTTATTTACAAAGCAGAAGTACAGGATACAAATGGATAGAGAAAAATATATCTAGGATGTACTGAAGGAAATTTTAAAAACTGTTGGTATAATCATAGATCTACATTCAAGCAAGAAAGCCTTAAAAATTGTACCAAACTAGCCAATCACGTGTGGAAATTAAAAGAAGAAAAAAACAGCAAAGACCCTGATATAACATGGAGCATATTAAAAAAAGGCCAGACTTTTCAATGGTAGTGATGTTTACAGATTGTGCCAAGAAGACAAATTAGCCATAATATTATTTTCACAACGAGAAATGTTGCAAATGAAAGGTCCAAAGTGATGTCAAATGTAAACACCTCAGAAAATATATTTTAGGATCATATAGACCCAGATAAGTGTTTACGATTCTTGACTGACTCCTCCCTTAATTTGAATTTCCAGTTATTTTAAACTTTTAGCTGTCCGTTTTAAAAGTTCCTGTTGTGTGCTTGGAAAAAGTGTTGGAGAATCAGTTGATATAAAACATCTGAAGATACCAAAATATTGAAACCAAGGTTGCATAAGCTACTGACTTTTGAATGAAAATATTTAAAAGCTCTACATTATATATGTATTGAGCACTTTCTAATAGAACTGTATAGTGGTTTAATTTAATTCTGACCAATAAGTGGTTAATATGTATGTATGTATGTATGTATGCATTTATATGTGTGTATTTTTTTATATGGGCAAAAGCATACATGCACACATATAGTGTTACTTTAATAAGAAAATTAAGAGCAGTGTCACTTTACCAGTGATATTTATTATCTTGTATGCACAGAAAAAGAAAATAAAATTCCTTCAGGTTCAAGATCATATTTCAGCTTAAATCGCTTTGGTTGCTTCCTCTCCTCTATAACTAATTTCGGCAATGTTTCTATCTAGTGACCAATCAACCCAAATTTTGTGTTCTGCTTGTCAGCTCAGCTACATGAGTTGGTTATTTGACCAGTTAAGCTCAGTCCAACATGACTAGACATGTCGATGTCAACTCCAGCCTATCAACCTCACTTGTTTATGTGCAAACTGGGTTAATTGCCTACTTTACTGGCTAAAGGTAATATCATTACCATTCCTACTACCACTAACATTTTACATCTATATAAAAATGGAATCTGTGTGTGCATGTGTGCACATCCAGGCTTCTTTATCTTTATAGGACTTATCTCAGTGTTTTTGTATGAAAATATTTCTTGCCTAAACTTGATTTCCATTATGGTTTAAAAAAATAAATAAAAGATTGCAATAATTTCTTTGGACACACTTTGTAGTTGAGCTGAGAACCTGACACTTTCTGTTTAAAATTTTATATGTAATCGCTCCTGTTGACAATGATTTTTGTTTTTGTTTTTTGAATGTATTTTAACTTTTTTTGTTTATGGAAAAATATTTTAATTATTGAAGCTCCAATAATTTAAAGCCACATTTTTTTTTACATTTTGAAGTTAGGCATGCACATCTTTTCCTGACCAATCCAGTTGTGTATTAGTCACTTGTTTAATTTTGCATCAGCAAATGCAATGTAGTTGTTTGCATCAGCAAATGCACTGTCATCTTTTACATCAGCATATGTATTGTAGTCTTTTGCACATCAGCAAAAAAGCTAAAGAGTTTTTTCAAACAAACATGAATCTTTCTTTTGCCTTTAAGTCCATATTGTCAGAAGACCTAACTACTACTTATAGCAATACTTTTTTGAATTAAACTCTCTTGTATATGATAATTAAATTTCTAATATTTAGCATTGTTAATTATTGTGATTTTACTAATATTTCTTTCATCTTATTTCTTTTGTGTGTTATCACAACTCCTAGCTTCTACAATAGTTAAGCAGCTTTTTCTGTAGGCAAACATTGATCTTTATAGAATTCTTTATTATCTGTGAATTACCATACATTCATTCTTAGGAAAGATAGATGAATTTTTCAGTTATCTGGGTCCATGTAACCGTTGTTCAGAATCTGTCCTTCATGAAGTTCATGTACTCCATGGTTGGGAACCCATCTACAGAGTCCACAGCCACTGACTTAGGACCCCTTGCAACTCTCCCTCAGTATACAAAGGTCTTTCGTGTCCTTGAGTTTGATACTCCTGCTATAAGATTAATATTTTTGTAGCCCACATATATTCTGATCTTAGAGAGAAGTGCTGATCCAGATATAAATAACCCCATAATTTTTGACAGGTACTATGTAAGTTACATATAAGGAAGTGCTAAAAAGTTCTTAGCCTTATTTACTTCCTAAAATCTGGCTAAATATCAGAACTTTTCTTTATTTTTATTTTTGTCATGCTTGCTTTATTTCCTGAATACTAGCAATCACTTTTTTCTTGACTTTCATCATAAAAATTGAGTTCTAACTTAAATCTCTAATCCAAGTCTAAAAAGGAAAACTCTGAAATCTAAACGATTATCTTTTCCAAAAATGCAAGGCAATTTACAGATATTAAAGACACATTTGTGGAGAAGTGTGATTGCTTGCATCCTGAAAGAATATGGCATTAAAAAAAAAAAAAAAATGAATTTTGCACAAGCCAGTTTGATATCAAGATTTCAAATTTTGATACTTTTTATCCCTCCTCATCTGTTAGATATATTTAGTTTGCCAAAACATTGTGGATAGAATTGCAGTGAAATTTGTGCATAGTGTCGTAAAGTTTAAAACCTTGTTTATGCATAATGCCATTGGTAATAAAATAAAACTGTGGTTCTCTTTGACCGTATCAGATTTGTTGTTTTATTATCTCTGTATTCCCATCTCTCTCCCCACTCTGTATTCACATCTCTCTCTCTCTTCCCCCTCTGTATTTCTATCTCTCTCTCTTCCCCCTCTGTATTTCTATCTCTCTCTCTTCCCCCTCTGTATTTCTATCTCTCTCTCTTCCCCCTCTGTATTTCTATCTCTCTCTCTTCCCCCTCTGTATTTCTATCTCTCTCTCTTCCCCCTCTGTATTTCTATCTCTCTCTCTTCCCCCTCTGTATTTCTATCTCTCTCTCTTCCCCCTCTGTATTTCTATCTCTCTCTCTTCCCCCTCTGTATTTCTATTTCTCTCTCTTCCCCCTCTGTATTTCTATCTCTCTCTCCCCCCTTCCCCCTCTGTATTTCTATCTCTCTCTCTTCCCCCTCTGTATTTCTATCTCTCTCTCTTCCCCCTCTGTATTTCTATCTCTCTCTCTCCCCCTCTGTCCCCCTCTCTCTCTCTTCCCCCTCTGTATTTCTATCTCTCTCTCTCTCTCTCCCCCTCTGTATTTCTATCTCTCTCTCTTCCCCCTCTGTATTTCTATCTCTCTCTCTCTCTTCCCCCTCTGTATTTCTATCTCTCTCTCTCTCTCTCCCCCTTCCCCCTCTGTATTTCTCTCTCTCTCTCTCCCCCCTTCCCCCTGTATTTCTATCTCTCTCTCTCTCTTCCCCCTCTGTATTTCTACCTCTCTCTCTCTCTTCCCCCTCTGTATTTCTACCTCTCTCTCTCTCTAGGAGTAGATAGGTTTGCTTTCACAGGAGTAGAGATTTATCCCTTGTTTTGATTGGGTTTCCAGTTCTTTTTAAAGTATTTTCTTAATTTTCTATGCTTCCCAAAAGCTCCTTGCATCTTAGTGATGGTACTACTTTGCTTGAGATGAATTGAAAAAAAAAATTCATGGATCTATGATCATTTGACCTCAAGCAAGCTGATAATGTCACAAAGATACAAGGGGTTTCTGAGAATGTGTGAGGAAACATTAATGACGAGAATGAGCAATAATAGATTCAGAAAGACAAAAGATGGTGATTGATATTGCATTCAAATTTTTGAACATCGTAGTTGACAGGAAAGCAATAACCCTAAAGTTCTAAAGGTGAGAGGTGCAAGAGAAGAAACTATTTAAATACAACTTACGGTTACATCTTTGTATTTCAACAGTAAAACTATGCGACCTAGTTGCTAATCTAGTACTACGCTTAGATTCATGAGGTTAGGGTACCAAAGAGGAAAGCTCATCAGAACAATTACTATGAAAATATTCATAGAAAATGCACAGGGAATTTATATTATGGTGATGGGAAAGTTATTGAATCTGAGAGTCCAGGTCAGGACCAATAACATTGCAGATTCTTCATTGTATTTTATCAAGAATCTCAAGATATATATATATTTTTTTCTACCTCTCTCCCCTCTATATTATACATATATATAAAATTATTAGAGCGAATTAAATTTTATATATTTATTATCCTATTTGGAACATCAGCTAGTTAAGCAAGAAGTAAAACATATTATCTTGAAGGTTTTTTGGAATGAATTCTCCTTGGTATTTTAGTCTCTAACCAGACTTCTCAGACCTTTTTAATTTTTTTTTTTATAAAATAGAGGCAATGTGTGAAATGGTCTGACAGTTTGGTAACATTTTGAAGAACATGCAAAGACAAGTACACAATTTTGAATACATAAAATTTTATTCAGAAGCAAAAGAATTTTATTAGGATAGACTCTTAAAAAATAAATCTAGATAGAGGGTCGGCATTAAAAGTGAAAGTGTGTTGATAGGGGGTCAACATTAAAAAAGAAGAAAGGTGTGTTGATAGGGGGTCAACATTAAAAAAGAAGAAAGGTGTGTTGATAGGGGGTCAACATTAAAAAAGAAGAAAGGTGTGTTGATAGGGGGTCAACATTAAAAAAGAAGAAAGGTGTGTTGATAGGGGGTCAACATTAAAAAAGGAGAAAGGTGTGTTGATAGGGGGTCAACATTAAAAAAGGAGAAAGGTGTGTTGATAGGGGGTCAACATTAAAAAAGGAGAAAGGTGTGTTGATAGGGGGTCAACATTAAAAAAGAAGAAAGGTGTGTTGATAGGGGGTCAACATTAAAAAAGAAGAAAGGTGTGTTGATAGGGGGTCAGCATTAAAAAAGAAGAAAGGTGTGTTGATAGGGGGTCAGCATTAAAAAAGAAGAAAGGTGTGTTGATAGGGGGTCAGCATTAAAAAAGAAGAAAGGTGTGTTGATAGGGGGTCAGCATTAAAAAAGAAGAAAGGTGTGTTGATAGGGGGTCAGCATTAAAAAAGAAGAAAGGTGTGTTGATAGGGGGTCAACATTAAAAAAGAAGAAAGGTGTGTTGATAGGGGGTCAGCATTAAAAAAGAAAAGTTATTGAGATATATAATGAGCAATAAGTTTACCTTGAATTCTCAGTAAAATTCGTCTTGATTCTTAGGTTTGATGACATATTTCAAAAGATTGGAAATCCGTAAGGAGTTTGATTGTATGTGGATAATAATATAATCTAGGAAATAAAAATGACAATTACTATTGTTACAAACTGATAACATGGATTTAAAAAAAAAACAAAACAACAGGTATCAATAAACACAGAATAAAAGTTTAAAACCCATTTTATATAACAAAACAATTCAATAGGGAGAGAAAGTAAGATATCGAATGTAAGATCAACAAGAGGCCCTTATTGGATACTGGATATCAGTCCAATTATCTGTACATTAAAGTGTTCGTAACAGATAACAGAAGTTCTTTAGAAAGTCTGAATCAAAATTGGTAATTATCTCTTCTGCAATATGAACTGAGAGATTTCAGAATGGCACTTGTATTTCATTCTATATCTAGTGATCAAAATAAAACCAAGATAAGCCTGGAAAGATTTTTTTCAGGAATAATATTTTCTTATTCGTTACACATCTAGTAATTGAATGAGTCCATAGGTGTATTTCTAATAAGTGCTTGATGAGTCAATTTATTTGCAACTTAACCAGAGATTTTCTGGAAACCTTTTTTTTTTAATAATTTCACCCCAAGCAAGGCATTCCACTGCCACTATTGTGCTTGGGGCTACATAGGGGGAGGTAAATAGGAAGAGTGGTTAGATATAGGAAATGTCAGAAGGTGGGGGGTGATAGATAGTTGGGTGGGTGGGAAGAGTGTTTGAAAGAATGGAAGTTAGTATGTTAGGAGGTGTCTATTGACCTTACATTTAAACTCCTGGAGATTGTAGCCGTCGATGAAGCAGTCATGTGGAAGAGAATTCCACAGTCGGGAAGTGCGAGAAAAGAAACTATTGGAGTAGAAGTTGCAGTTGCATTGTATCGGTTTCACTGTAAAAGGGTGGGATCTAGTTGCTAATCTAGTATCTCGTGCAAATTTGAACGTAGGGGGCACCAGTGATCTAAGTTCATCGGAGCAGAAGCCATGAAAGTATTTATAGAAGAGATGCAGGGAACCCATGTCACGCCGGTAAGAGAGAGACTGCAGGCGGTCTGCTAAGTTGGTATCGATCACATTACAGACCCTCCGCTGTACCTTGTCTAGAATCCCAAGGAGAATAGCAGGGGCACCTGACCAGATATGGCAACAGTATTCAATGCACGGGCAGATGGTAGGTTTATAAATGTGCAGGATAGATTCAGACATAAAAAACCTCCGGGCCCTGCACAGAGAACCGACTTTCATAGCAGCGGATTTAGCAATGGATTCGATATAGTCATTCCACTTGAGGTCTGCTGAAAGTGTGAGACCAAGGAGGCGTAGTGTTTTATTCTCTGGGAGGCAAGCCTGGTCCATGCTAATAGGAGGTAGGTACGATTGTCTATGATGATTAATTGATAGTAGCTTTGTTTTAGAAGCATTAAAATTTATGAGCCATTTCTTACCCCAGTCCACTACGGATTGGAGGTTCTTTCCAAGCTCGGCTGCAAGGTTAGCTTTGTCGCCCACACCAGATTTTTGGTTGAGGCGAGAATAAACTGTGGTGTCATCGGCTTACATACCTACTTGGGATCTTATGGTATCAGGGAGATCATTAATGTAGATCAGAAAGAGCGTAGGACCTAGGATAGAGCCTTGAGGGACACCCGCGTTCATATGGTAGTTCTGGGAGGCATGTCCGTTTAATACCACTTTCAATGTGCGGTTAGATAGGAATGACTGGATTAGTTCAAACAAATGTCCAGCTATATCATAGCTCCGCAGTTTGCATAGAAGGCCAGCATGTCAAACTCTGTCGAACGCTTTAGAGATATCCAAGGCAATGGTTCGGGCTTCACCATTCCTATCGAGTGCCTGATATATGTACTTGGTGATGGTCGTTAGCATATCAGCAGTAGACCTGGTGAAGCGGAAGCCATACTGTTTGTCTGAGAGGAGCCTGTGAGGCCGTGAGATGCTGATAAAAATATATTTAAAAAGTCACACTTGGTGGTGCTTGTTATGTGGACTTGAGTGATTGACTTTTATTTATTCCATGAGGAGGTCAAACTGTCTGGTTGTAAGTGATCCAGATTCTATCCTGCCATCTCTCAGTCTAGACAAGAAATAAAGAAAGAGAAGAAGGAAGAAAAAAAAAGAGGAAACCTGAAAGAAAGAGTGTCCCTTGATAGATTGATAATATGTCTGATTTTAATTTAAATATTGAGGACCATGTCACACTATGTACATGTGACTTCAAAACGGATTTTCTATCATATTTATTTGCAATTGTATGACTGGAGCTGGTTTCAGCCACGTTAATACAATTCAAATAATAGCACCAACTGAATCTTGAAAATAATGATTTAAAATTTAAACTTATAAAAGAAGAAAAAAGCAAACATTTGCAGCCAAATATTAGAACACTTTTCAAAGACTGTAAATCACTTTTATCAAAGGTTTTGATTAATAAAAAGATAATGTTTATTATTGATATTAAGTTTAGCAGGAGGGGAGGTTGCCTGTGATGACTGACAGACAGCAGCTTGGTCTTAGACGCATTGAAATTTACAAGCCACTTATTATCCCAATTCACCACAGAATGTAGATCCTCTCAAGATCAGCAGTGAGATTATGTTTGTCCGCCACGCTGGATTTCTTACTGATGCGGGAGTAAATTGTGGTGTCATCTGCGTAGATGCCTACTTGGCACTTGATCTCGTCTAGGAGATCATTTATGAAAATAAGGAAAAGCGTAGTGTTGAGTTGTGATAATGTTTAGTGCCAAGGTTTCACTCTCTTCTATTTAATCTTTTTACTCTTATGTAGCCCCCTGCACATCAGTGGCGTTACCGCCTTGCTCGGGGTGATATGATTAAAAAAAAAAAAAGTTTGGCAGCAAACTCTAATAATGAGGATTGACCTTTAAACTAAACTAACATTAATTTGGTTTGCCAAACAAACTTGCTAGCTCCTTGCTCTAAGCTTGATGCCAGTGTTATTATCACAAGTTGTTTATGTAACCTGAGATGTCACGAATAAGTTTTATTAAGCAAATACATCAACATTTTCATTCTCTTTAATTGTTATATATATTCTCTCTAATGACTGTATTAATAGTGACAGAAAAATTCTGGTGCTGGTTGGTGTGTCAATAAGAAATCAGCACAATTGTATTTTATTTCCAATTGCTCCTGAACCCAATATTCATCGATAATGTTTCAGCTTTTATTATTGCTGCCTACTGACTTAATTGTTTCTTCATCATTTCATTCTTTTAATGTTAATCGTTTTCTGTACTGTAAGTGGTGCTGGGTAGAAATTGATGATAAAGCACAACCTTTTATAATTTTCTATTTAAAATCTGTTTCAGCAATTTTTAGAACTCAGTTCATGTTCTACTTTAAAAATGAGGAACAGAGCTCCACACTATCTTTTTTTTCTTCTTATTTTGAAAAACAAATTTGTCATGAAAAAAGATTGAACATACTCTGAAAACAGTATGTTGTTTTTGACTTTATCATTTAAAATTGTTTCTCACATAATAAAAATATTGTTAAAATGTTTAGAAAATAAGAATTTATTTTGATCCAACAAATTCAAATCCTTTATTTTTGTTTTGGGTTTCATTCATTAGTTTTAAAATAGTCACTTGAGTTTTTCTTTTTATTATTATTTTTTTTTTTTTGTGCATGCATATTCTCATCTTGGTAGGAGTCAGAATGTTTTATTTTAAGAGATTAGTCCTTTTCAAAATAAATATAATAAAATTTTAATTAAAAATTTTATATTGTCCAAAATCAATCCCTAAAAACCAGTCGTCCCAAACTAATACTCTATTGACTACAGGATGGTGTTAATCTTGAACATTGAGCAACAAAGTGATTGCTAGCAATCACAAATTAAAGTTTTACTGAAAGAATATTATAATTTATATAATAAAATCAAGGAAAATACTATTAGTAGTTTGTAATTAAGTGAGTGAATAATAGAAATATTAGTCATTTCCTTATGAATATTTGTTTTTCATTGACCAAACATGCAGTACTGCTGATGGTTAAAATGTATAAAATCTTTCTCTTAAAACAATTTTTCAGGAAAATAGGTTTCTTAAATCCAGTTTCTGTTATTACTCATTCCAGTACTGATGTTTTTTTTTTCTTAAGCTTTTTTTTGAAGTGGTTTGGAATATCAACATCTTGATTATATGATTATTTCCTTTTTGAGTAATGTGGGATATCCATTTTAGTTGTTGCTGTTGTTGAAAGTCTTCAGATGATGTGACTTATTTGGTACAGTTCTTTGTTTCTGATTCTGTTGTGCCAGTTCAAAAGTTTCTAAAAAGTGTGGCCATTTCCAAGACCCAATGGCTTCACTTGCTCAAAAGCCATTTTTAATCATTGATCTGAGAAAGGTTGTATACAGTTTAGATGTTTCTGAGTAGGTTTGACTCTATGCCGGACATCCATACGAAAGTCTATCTGAAAAGGCTGTTTAAGTTGACTCTAGTTTTTAGGTTGATGTTTTGAGTTTGTAGCAATTGGCAGTGTTGAGTGAAACTTTCCAATGCTAAATTTTTTTTATAATTGATCCCTACACCAAAGCATTTACTAATTCTACACACTGAGTATGATTTATATGTAGTTTTATTAAACTACTGTTATCAGGTCCCACCCTTTTACAGTTAAACAAATGGGATGTAACCATAAATTCTACTCCAACAGCTTCTTTTCTCGCGCTTCCCGCCTGTGGAACTCCCTTCCACAAGTCTGCTTTCCCGACAGTTACAATCTCCAGGTGTTTAAATGTAGGGTCAATAGACACTTCCTATCACACTAACTCCCAACTATTCTCACAACACTCTCATCTATCCAACCCTCATTCTCGGTATCCTTACCCGCCTATCACCCACCCTCTGTCATTTCCTATATTTAATCAGCCTTTCTCCACTCTACATAGCCCCCTGCACAGTAGTGGCAGTGACATGCCTTGCTCGGGGTGAAACGCTTATTAAAAAAAAGTACTCTAATGGGATGAATTTACTGAATGATGAATGTTGATTCCAGTGTTAAATTGGTTTTTGATTTTCTGCCTCCAAACTAATTTATTTGGAATTTCTTACAGGGTCAGCGGCAACACCTCTTTTGATCACCATCCAATACTAAGCAACACTTTCCCTGGAGGAGTAACAAACAAGCTGATTCAAAATGGCAACATACAAACAAACAAAGCACTTTGCAGTACGATGCCTGGCAATTCAGCAGTTAACAATGATGATACAGGCCAACCTTACAATCCTCAACAAGATCTCCAACAACAGCAACAACAACAGCCCATGTATTACCCTCAGTACCATTATCTTTACCCAACAGATGAAAATAGTACCTCTGATGGTCACACAATGGCTAACTATGATGGTCACAATCATGCAATATACCCAGCCATGTCTGGAAATACCCATGCTGGACATCATTATGGTGTTGTCCAGGGTGGGGTACTGCATGAAACTGGACATAACAGAGCTGAAAATGACCAGTGGATGTCACCAGGCAGTGGTGGTGGTTACTACCAAGAGAATTTCAGACAAGATCACTTGGCGGCTGGTGCTGATTATTATTCTCAGATACCAAATTCTGTATCATACGATACCCAGTCTTTTGTTCCAGGTCATATGCAACCTTATCAAAGTAATGGTACAGGTAAGCATTATTCATTTTAGAAATTCTTTTGCAGTAGTGTTATCATCATTGTCTTTAATGTAAAGTTATTTATTTAGCTGAACTTAGACTGGCACAGGGCATTTGTAGTAATTTTGACCAGTGAAAATTGAATTCATTATATGATTGCAAATTAATGAAACTGTTGCTCTGCCTAGTGTAATGTATATTTTTCTATTTCTGAATCTGCATGATTTTGCTTATTTGTTTGTATATCCAGGCATCCCATAATGTGCATTCAATTCGTGTATTTTTGATTAGTGCACTAAAATTTTCATATATCAAAGTTCAGTTAGTGCATACATAATATTCAATTAGTGTAGTAAAACATTCTTGAGTTTAACCATAGTGATTGAAAATTTATTTATTTTTTATAGTTACTAATGTACACATTAACTGTACTAATCGAGGTATACACACAAATGAATAAGGAATGAAGAAGATATTTGCAGCATTCACAACATTAATTTAAAACAGTGCTCAATATAAAAATAGAGCAATGAATATTTATTATAAATTATATTTTAGAACATGTACAAACTACAATCTACTACAAAAGTGTACATTTTGTAGTAGACTGTAGTTTGTACATGTTCTAAAGTATAATTTATAATATATATATATATCTACTATTGTAACATTACAGCATTTTCAATTTGTTCCTGATGACTGCCATGTGCATGAAACTCAGATACACCAAATGGTGTGAAACAATTGTATATTTATTAATAGTTTAAATTTTAGCCCTAGTATTGTACATCGAGTACTGTTTTATTACCATCATCACTCACTGTGTGCTATTATATCAAATAAAATTCTGAATTCTACATATGTTGTATAGCTACTTCAGGATCTGGTTTTTAGGATTGTACCTATCTGCTTTTTCTTCTTTGGATTAATATATATATATATATATAGGAATACACACATGAATAAAATATTATTCAGGTGTTAATAAAACAGTGCTCAATGTAGTATTAAAAAAGCTATTGTATATATATATAAATTAAAAAAGGATTAATTCAATGATGTTGTATGATCATTTCGATATGAAAATCCCCACGGGGGATAACACATCACCTCAGCAACAGAAAAATCCTTTCAGAAACTGGAGAAAAATCAGTCTAATTTTCCTTTTTAAATAGATTTGCAAAGAAATTAAAAAAGAAAAAGTAAAAAAAGATAAAATAAAATCAAATAAACAAGAAAAGAAAAAATTGACATCGTCTGGGTTCGCAAAAAAAGGAAAGAGAATTGTAACTTAAAAATTAACGGATGGCTGTGTTGAATTGATGTAAGGTTAAGCAACACGGAAAAAAGGTAGGAGATAAGAGAGATAAAGGAAGGAAGGGAGGGAAAAAGAAAAGCAAAGAAAGAAAAAAATGTTTTATATATTACAGACGCTGGACATATTCAAAAACCTAACTTCCCAAAAACATTGAAGTATTAGAAAAAGGCCTTTACTTAAAAAGGCATAATTATTTTTAAAGGGAATAAAAAGATATAGGATTTAAAATAAATTTTTAAAAAAAAAATTAGGTCATTTGATTTAAACTAAATAAAGACACCACTAGGTAAAAAAAAAATTCCATTTACAATTATACATACATATAGAAGTACACACATACATACAGACACATAGACACACAATTCTTCGATTATGAATACATACATACACACATACATTCAATTCCATACACACTTATATAGGTATATACATATACATGCGCATACACACATATATATGTATACACACATATACAAAAATTCACACACAATATATATGTGTACATGTACACACACACACATACATATAAAAAATATAAAAAATTAATGAATATTATAAAAAAGAGCATTTAAATAGCTAAAAAATTTTTTTACACACATAAATACAAATATACACACTTATATATATATATATATATATATATATATATATACACACATATATATATACAAATATGCACATGCACACACAAACATACACATATACATAAAAATTATAAAAAGAAAAATTAAAAATTAAAAAAATTAAAAAACTTAATATTTAAAAATTAATATTTAAAAATTTAAATTTTAAAATCCGCCCTATGACAGCACTTATTAATGAATTCCTTCCTAAGATTCAAAAGTAAGTCCTGATGATGATACTTCAAAATCAGAATCTTCTCCAATAAACATAGACGGCACCTATCATGAAAATTTTTAGGGGTACAAGCTGAGTCTATTAATTTCCAGCTGATTATAGGGTGCTGCCCTTTCTCCTTCATTTTCCAGAATCTACGTGATAGTGCCGTCTGGAATCTTTGGTTAGGGTTCGAAAACGAGTACCACATGGAGCTCTCTTCCTGTATCATTTTTTAATATTAAAATAAAATTTTTAATATTAATTAGGATCGGGTTTTTGGAATTTACCTTCCTGCTTTTTCCGTTTGGATTAAAGTATCTGAATTAAAATATATATATATATATATATATATATATATATATATATATATTTCTTATTATTATAAATGTTATTTTTTATGGGCACATGTGTTTGAGTTGCTATCCCTGTTTTTTATTTATTAAACCATGAAATTAATAACAACTGGCTCAAGTTAGCTAAATAAGTGGTTTTTATAATGAAAAAATGGATGCAAGTTCAATTCCTCTCAGAGGCACAATCTTTTTTTTTTTTTTTTTTTTTTTCAGGAATTCTCAAAGGACTTCTCAGATTTAGGCTGATGGTGATCAATTTCAATGTTTAATAAAATAAAAACAAATAGCAACCCAAATACATGTACCCACTAAAAATAATGTTTATATTAATAAGAAATAATACTGGCTAAATAAATCCTTTCAAAAAATATGCATATAGTGTTAAGTTGTATTGATGTCTAGTGTCAAAATTGCTCACTTTTTTTTTTCTTTTTAGTAGTTTACCAGTGGAAAGGCATTTTAAGCAAGCAGAATATTTTTTGTCATGAAGTGCATGATATTAAGATAAAGATAGAGCATTTATATATATATATATATATATATATATATTCAGTTTGGTATTTGTGAAAACTTTTTAACTACAGTTTTAAATTTGGTTAAAAATTACTGCACCATCAATGACTAAGACATCAACATCATAACAAAAGGGCACAAAAATCTATTTTATTTTACAATAACTTTCCGTAGAGTAGAAAAAACAAACCTGATTCTGCAGAGGCCTGCAACTTGGTAGGACTTTTTTAGCTCTGGAATCTTAGGCACGTCTTTGATTTATGTAACACCAGACTTTACCAAGCCAACAAATTGATTTTCTCCATGAAACTAATCCATGGAAAACTGATAAACTCAGAAACGATCTCATAAATTTTTTTAAAAACCACAATCTGAATATTACCACCATAGCTAAAGCTAAAGTTGTAAATTTTTTAGATGTTACCTTTGACCTGAGCTATGGCCTGTACAAACCGTACACTAAGGACTCACATAACCATACATACATCAATAGGGAATCAAATCACCCCCCCCCCCCCCGAGAATCACCAACAACCTACACAAATCCATCCAATTTCATTTAAGTACCAACTCTACCAATAAGGAAATTTTCAACAACTCTAAAATGAAATACATTAATGCTTAAAAAAAAGTAAACTGAACACTAGTTTAGTATACTCCGTTAAAAACAAGGTAGGCAGAAATAAGCAGATATCACGTAAACATAACAATATTTGGCTTAACCCACTCTTCAGTCATAACGTTCAAACTAACAGTGATAAAATCTTCACTAACATTTCTACCATTCACCCACACAAAAAAAAAAAGAAAATCATCAAGAAAAACAATGTTAAAGTCAGTTAAAGTTGTGTTAAGAATCATAGCATTAACAACATAATGCTATGATATCAAATAAATACTTGGTCCACATAAACAACATCCGTCACCCAACTAACAACAACAACAATAACCCTTCTAAAAATAATTGCAACTGCTGAAAAAATAAAGCCTGCCCATTGAATGGCCAATGTATGTTTGAAAGTATTGTTTATAGAGCCTGAATTCATTCTGATGTTAAATTTTACTTTGAAGGTGGAAGGTAAGATTTAGCAACAACATGTCTTTAAACAACAGTAAATACAGCAAAATTACCGCTTTATTCATATATTATTTGAAATTAAAAAAAAAACAAGAACCCAATTATTACCTGGAATATTGTATCTAAATCCAAACTTTACAATGAAAAAGGAGATAAATGTAATCTATGCCTTTTAGAAAAACTTAAACCATATCAATAATCCTAATTTGCTTAACAAAAAAAGTGATTTAATGACCACATGTTATCGTAGAAAAAATAGTTACTTAATTAGACCCAGATTGATATAGATTCCTCTGTACGTTTGCTCCTTTCTTTCCCTCTTTCTTCCTTACCTCCTGCTTTCTTCCTTATCTCCCTCTTTCTTTCTTTCCTTCCCCTGCAATATTACCTTTAACAATTATGAATTAATTCCCTTTAGTTTTTGCTTCCTGCATTGTTTAATTTTTAATATTAATTCTAAATGTTAATTAATTTTCATTTTTCTTATTTTATTTTTATTTAAAATTTAATATTTTTTTTTATCTATAAGTAATATTGGAATATTTAAATTTTTTAATTTTTACGTTTTATGATTTACTCCCCTTTGATTTCTTCTCCCTGTTATTTAATATTTTTAGTATTTTTTTTATTTTAAATTTGAATTTAAAATTTAAATTTTTATCTACATGTAATCTTAGAATATTTAAATTTTTAATCTTGTTATTAAAAAAAACAGTAACTTTATAAGATTTAATTCCCATGAACATTGAGCGAACTTAAATTCAAATCTGTTAAACTGTCAGTTTGAAATATGCACCTGATGATTGCATAATGCATAAAACTCCGAGCTGTACCATCGATGTAGGACAATATGTATATTAATATATATATATATAATACAGTTCTGTTCATACATTGAGCATGGTTTTATTAACACTTGAATAATAGTACTATACATATGTGCACCCTCATATGTATATTTATTAATTCATGTCACTATATATATATATATATATATATATATATATATATATATATAAAAATTATACTCGGTGTCATTGCCAAATGGTGACAGTCTGTTTCATATTTGAATCCAATCTTTAGGTGTGAAGAATATGTTCTAACATGAAACACTGAGGTCAACACCAAGCAGCAACAGTGTCCATTTTTATGTTTACATGAGCTCTATTCCAGATATTGTGCACTTTTTGCACATGCACACACACACATTAGGACCTTGAATGAGTTTTCACTGTATTCCAACAGATTGCGTTCCCAGAACTGCATGCATGTAGTTTCAGATGGTAATGCATCTATAAGGAAGTACTATAAGCAAGCTTGAAATTCAGTGTATGTCATTCTGCTGAAGAGTAAACAACTTTGTTTTTCATAGCATTAAACATGTCGAACTTTGTGCTAAAGAAAGTGTATTTGTGTGGAATTTTACTGCACTGCTTCATTTAAAAGAAATCTACTGCTGAAGCTCACAGAATTCTTGTTGAGAATTATGCCAACCATGCTCTCTTGGAAACAACATGCAGAAATTGGTTTAGATGTTTCAGAAATAATGACTTTGATGTTGATAATAAAAAACGCTCTGGTGCATCGAAAATGTTTGAAGACAAAGAATTGGAGGCATTACTTCATAGAGACTCATGTCAGGCACAAGTGAACTTGCAGAATAATTAGGAGTTGATCATACAACAGTTTCGAAACATTTTTATGCATTAGGAATGATTCAAAAGCAACGACATTGGGTGCCATATGAGTTGAAGCTGAGGGACGTTAAATGGGGTCTTATCACTTGTGAACAGCTGGTTCAACAGCAGAAAAGGAAATTCTTTTGCATTGTGACCAGTGATGAATAGTGAATACACTATGATGACCCTAAGTGTTGAAGATCATGGGGTAAGTCTGGCCATGCATCAACATTACTGGTTTCTGCACTGTATTTGGTGGGATCAGTTGGGTGTAGTTTATTATGAGCTGTTCAAACTGACTGAAACCATCACAGGAGATCTCTATCAACTACAGTTGATGCGTTTGAGCTGAGTATTGAATAAAAAATGGTTGCTATATCAGCAGAGACACCACAAAGTGATTTTGCAACATGACAATGCTAGGCCACATCTAGCAAAATGGGTGAAAACTTGCTTGGAAGTGCTTAGATGGGAAGTCCTACCTCACCCACCATATTCACCAGAGATTACCCTGTCCGATTATCACTTGTTCCGATTGATGACACATGGCCTGGCTGAGCAGCACTTTTATTCTTATGAAGATGCTAAAAAATGGGTTGACTCATGGTTAACCTCAACAGATTTGTTGTTTTTCCAATATGCAGCCAGAAAGATGGGAAAAAGTAGTGGCTAGCAATTAACAATATTTTCAGTGGCATGTTTCTTAATTTTTGTAAATAAAACATTACTTTTCATGAAAAGTCAGTGAGAAGTTATTCAAGGTCCTAAAATTGTCAGTGAGGATTCGGGTGTGGATACTCAGCTTCAGGTACTATATATATATATATATATGTGTGTGTGTGTGTGTGTTTTTTATCTTTCTATGTCCCTTCAGGAATCATGAGCCTTTATGGTTCTCCACAACTTCCTGTCCTTTGTAAATCTCAGCAGTCTTTTTGCTGTCTCTCCAAATTGATTTTCTTCTCGCCATTTACACATGCTAGTTAAGTATGTTATTCAATGTTTTTTCCTGTCGTTTTTGCCTTCAGCATGTTCTGTGAGCATTAAATTTTACAAACCCTCTTCATTATTTATCTTAGACATTTCAGGGATCTCTTTCTGATTTTAATCATGTGTCCTTTTTGTTTCCATTTTCTTTTTGCTGTTGTTCACATGTTCAGTCCATGGTATTCTCAGCATCCTTCTGTAGAACCACTTTCCTGTTGCCTCAAATCTCTTCATCTGTGAGACTGTTCAGTTTTCACTGTCATATAATAGGACTGATATTACATAAATCCAGTACAGTCTTTGTTTCTAATGAAATTTTACCATTTCTTATTACTTGGCTTAACTTTTGGAAGGCAACTTTTGCTGTGTAAAATAATCCAACTGTTGTAAGAACAAACCAAAAAACAGTGCATAATATTAAAAAAAATTTACTGTGTGTATTTGGGAGAATCTGCTAATTTGTTGATTAGACATTTTTTTTTATGCTTATTCTCATCCTGTTTCTTTTTTCTTTTATCACAGATGTGAATTCCCATTCTCATCAGCACAGATCTCCACCAAATGAAAATTGTTCCGTCCCCACCTCTGTGGGAATGGAAATCTCCCACCAGCAAACAAATGGTTACACCTTACCTTTAGAGTCTGAACATCCAGTTACGTCCAACTGGGACCAGTTAAATGGATACAAAGTCCAATATCGAAAACCTACAGAGTCTGTAATGAGTCCCCAAAAGAAGGAACATACACACAATGTCTCTAGCAGTTGTGAATCAAGCCCCAAAAAATCAGAAAAGGATTTCATTCGAATAGGTACAAATGTTTGTTTGATTTACATTTTTTAGAATTTTTTTCTTTGTATATTTTTTGAAATTTTTATTTAGGTAAATTTCTTTCTTTCTTTCTTTTTTTTTTTTTTTTTTTTTTTTTGTTGAGAGGATTATGAATTTTACATGTACAAATTAAAAACAATTAATATATGAAATGGCATATACCCCAAAATATTGTAAATATTAACCCGGCTGTTTTTTCTATAAATCTGCCACAAAGTAAGCCTTGATTTTAAAATAAGAGCCATTAGCTCCAGCATATATATATATATATATATATATAACTCTACCAGCCTTGGTGTTTTTGAGAAATCTTTTTAGGAAAATGTGTGTCATTCGCCAGGATTCAAACCTGCAACCCCTAACAATGTAGGGGAAGCCATCAACTGATCTGATGCGTCTTAGATCACTCGATCATGAATAATTTCACAATCTAAACAAAGCCAAATCAAGCCTTATAAACTAACAATTTTCTGAATTCTCATAAATAATCATCTCTACTCTGAAATGTAAACATTTTCAGAGCAGAGATTGGTATTTATATATACTGTTTAATTAAAAACAGAATATCTACTCAGATATGAGTATCAATTATAAATAATATTTAAACAAATATATATATATATATATATATATATATATAATGAAAATAAATTGGACAAATTTATAAATTCATTGGTGATTAATATCTAAAAAAACATTCAACTCATCAGACTGAACTTTTTTACAAAAATGAATGGGTTAGATTTATAGTGTAAGGAAGGGGAAGAAAGAAAACATTTTAGTTTTGGGAGAGGGGGTCAGATATACAATGTTAGCTTTTAAACACAGATGTCATATTTAGAATGTTGCATTTACAAACCAGACAATAAGATGACCTTGGATTGAACTTTAGGTTAAGCATTTTCAAATACAGGTCATTAAATTTAGGGGCTATATTTTAAATAGGTCAATTGAATTGTTGGATTTTTATATTAATTTCAACAATAATAATATTTTCATCTTATAAATATAATCTTTTCAGTTTCATGACAATAATATTAATATTCATGTTTAGAATATAGTAGTATGATAGCTATGTTGATAGAAAATAAGGAAAATGTAATTTTAAATAAAAAACTAATAATATTCTTATTATCATTACTATTAATGATAATAATAATAATTATTTTTATAATAATAATGATTAAAAATATACTTAAATAATTTTGAAATTTAAATAATAAAATTAATAATAGTATGAATATAAAATAATAGAGAACCAATTTCTAAAAATGGCTTATAATGTATAGTCTTTAAAAGGAATTACATGAGTATTATATGAAAACATTAGAGGGCTGTTTTAAGGGACTTAAATTATATTTATTTGCATATAAAACCTTTACTTGCACACCTTTTTGTTTATAACCACATAAATACTTGCATATATATACACCCATATATACATAAACAAAAGTATATATACACTTGCACATATTTTTATTTGTATATATACACACTTTAGCATAATCATATACACTTACCCACATTTATATTTCCACTCTACTTACATATACAATTTACATAATATATACATATCCTTCCTTATCTACCTATACATTTTCATACCCAGTTACATATATATGTATTCCTGGATAAGGTTAAAAAAATTTATAATATATATATATATATATATATATATATATATATTATTCATCAAAATGTTAGTACAATTACATCCCAATTGAAGTTTAAAGATAAGGGGGAGTTTAGACAATTATGAATGTTAGTAAATTCATATGTCAGTTCTTGACCAAATAAAACTTTTAAGTGTAAATTTCATTTTGTTATGGAATTTTAAATCTATTTTTGTGTCTGCACTTGAAGATGACTTCATTCCTTTGGTACAATAGTTCACTGGGATTTTTATATTTGATTATAAATTTTGGTCTGTTGAGTTGAATATTTTTAAAATATTCATGAAATAATTTATCACCAATGGATTTATAAATTTATCCAATCTTTTTCATTATAATACTCTGTTAAATTCTAACATTGAGTTCTCACTGAATTACGATCCCTTATGGAATTAACCTTACAATTACCAAGGATACTGCTTATATATATATATATATATATATTTATTGTCATCCGCAGACAGATCTGTTTCACCGTAACACAGCTCATCAGTATGGTTAGACTCCAATTGCTTTCTTACCCGGGATTGAAACCTGACCGAATTGGCGTCAGTCGGCGACTCTACCCCTGGGCTGTGGGCGTTCGGTGGAAGTAGGCAGACTTTTAGTGCATATCATTATACATGCCCAATATCTAGAGCGCTCTAATTCATTTCACTGAATGAGCGATGCGTACATGCCAGAGTAGCTACTGTTTATCAAAGTCTACTATTTTTCCAGAGTGCTCAATCATGGTGTGAGAGTGTAAATATATATATATATATATATATATATATATATATATATATATATATATATATATTCAAATGTTATTCTAGTGAATACTTTGTATTTGAAATAAATGCCTCATTTTTATTTATTAGACAATGTGTATATTTCCCAAGCAATTGAACCTGTATTCCTCCTATGTAGGAGAAACCACTGTTTGATCCAATGTGCTTTATCATGGTCATGAAAGTATTTCATAGGAAGCAAGATTCTGTTTTCCCTTTTTAAGGAAAACACATCCTTTTCACTCAAATTATTTTCAGGAAAGTTTAATTTCTGGTCAGTCTCATTTCCAAAATGTAGACAAAGCAATTCCTAAACAATTAATGGATATGTTTCTGTTCACAGACAATTGGCTTTTGTCAAGACCCACAAACTAGTAAAATTTGAGCTCACTTTTCTAGCTGCAATAGTATATGAGACTGTCTTGTTAGTCACTGCTTCACGACAAAGCCTATGTGTATATATATATATATATATATATATATATATATATTAAATTAAATTTTTTTATTTTTTTTTTTCAAAGATGTTGAATGCACATTTCGACATGAAATCCATGAAGGGGATAACACATCACCTTTGTAATGTTTATTACATGGAGCTCTCCTCCTGTATCATTTTTTAATATTAAAATTTAATATTTAATATTAATTAGGATCGGGTTTTGGAATTTACCTTCCTGCTTTTTCCACTTGGATTAAAGTATTTAAATAAATATATATGTGTGTGTGTGTGTGTGTGTGAAAAAAGTGTGAGAAACCATGAATGTTATTAATATTACTTACCTTTTGTATAATAATAGATTAAGCATCCATAATGGTATTCGACTTGCTACATGCGTTTCAAGTTTAAAGTTAACTCTCTTCAGGCGAATAAATGTGTGACTTTACACATCGAGATCTTTATATATATATATATATATATAAAGGAAAACTTAACACATGATTAAACTGTTTATGTGTTGAGTTTTCCTCTCAGTATTTTACATTGACCTGGATAATATCCACTGAGCTCTCTATTTTTATCTAATTGATATTTTATATTAGATAAAATCTTTTGGATTATACTCTCCATTTTCCTGAATTGTCATTCTCTCATATATATACACACACACACATACACACACAAATATAAAGTTTGTCACTTAGCTGATTAGTGTTACCTTCATCATTCATACATATGTTTTTATATATATATATATATATATATATATGTGTGTGTGTGTGTGTGTATATATACTTTTTTTTTTTTTAATCATCTCACCCCGAGCAAGGCAGAAACGCCACTGATGTGCAGGGGGTTACATAAATGTAGAAAGATTAATTAGAAAAGAGTGAGGAGTACAAGCTAGTTAGAAAGGAACAATAGAGAGCTGAGAAAGCAGGTGCAATGACAGATACATGGGCGGAGAGAAAGTGAAGATTATACAGGGGAGGGGAGAGAGCTAGAGTCCAGTGGTTAGTAGGTGAGTATTAACTTCGCATTTAAATTTCTGGAGGTCGTAGCCGTCAGGAAAGCAAGAATACGGGAGTGAGTTCCACAGGCGGGAAGTGCGAGAGAGGAAGCTGCAGGAGTAGAATTGTCGTCTGCATTTGGCTAACCTGACTGTGAATGGGTGGGACACAGTTGCCAGTCTGGTTGCACGAGTAAACACCTGTTGAGGAGGCATCAGTGACTTAAGCTCATCCGAGCAGAAGCCATGAAAGTATTTATAGAAGAGACAGAGGGAGGCCACATTTCGACGGTGGGAAAGTGGCTGCAGTCGAGTCGCCAGATCAGTACCTATCACATTACAGACTCTCCTTTGGAGCTTGTCAAGAACACTGAGGAGAACGGCAGGGGCACCTGACCATAAATGGCAGCAGTACTCCATACTTGGATATGTTAGTACTATATTGATTATGGTGTGTCAAGTTGAAATTCTAATTGAGGCTATTGTTTGCTTTCACACAAATACTCTTGAAAAGTATGAATCTATCTCTTTTTCTTACAGCTCTTTCCTGTTTGCTATCATTATTTTGCTTTGCTGTATGAAAACATGCTCTTTATATGATGAGTGGCATATTTGAAGAAGGTCATAGAATAGATTGGCTGTAATTAATGCAGAAAGAAGAAAAAAATGGCTTTGAAAATCTCTTTGAATGATTGATTTTTCTCAAAATTATACAGTGTTTTACTGTTTAATGCATAAATGCCCACTGTCCCATTTTGGGGGATGTTAGCCATTAAATGGTTACAGGTAGAAACCTAATTAATAACTATTTTATTTTTTTATTTTTTTTTTATCTTAAAAACGCTGGAGTTTTATTTTAATTTTCATAATTAATGGAATTTTATTTTAATTTTTATAATTTATACTGGATTCTTGTAGTAGGTACTTGATTGCAATGTTTATAATTCATAATGGATGCTTTCTATATAGAATTATGTAAGCTATATAAGAATTATATAAATTTTTATAAAGTGATAATTATTTCATATTAGAAATCTATAATACTAGATTTTTGGTTTTACAATTGAGATAGAATTTTAAGACAGGCATTATTAATTTTTTTTCTTTTTCTTTTGAGGTGGTAGCTCTGAGCAAAAGGGCTTAGCACAGCTGCAGATCTTGTATAAAGCTCGTGGTCGCAAACTTGAGGAATTGACTGAAGAATTGACATCGGTTAAACAGGACAGTGCCAGAGAAATTCGTCTTTTGCAGCACAAGGTTAGCTCTACTGAGGGCGAGTGCGAAGCTGTCACAAACAACCTGAAACAGTGCCAAGACATGCTGCGTGAAGCAAAGTCTGATAACACGCAATTGCTGAGCCGCATGGAGACTTCCGAGGCCCTTATCCAGGCGTTGAGCAACAGTAAGGAGGAACTTGTTGGCAAACTGGTTGCTGCAGAAGCTGCTGTAGAGTCTTTAAACCATCAATTGAAAGAGCTGGGTAAAAGTGAAACGCTTGAACGGGCCCGACAACAACATGACAGCGTGGTGGAAAGTCTTCAACTGCGGCACCAAAGAGAAGTTGTGGTACTTAAGGAGGAGATTGATGCGCTGACAAAAACTGCAAATAGCAGTAAAGAAGAAACGGCATTGCTGAAAAGGCAACTGTCTGATGCTCTGAAGAATGTAGACAACGCTCACATAAGCAAGGCGGAAACTATCAACCGGTTGACACGTAGCCTGGAAGAAAGCCAGCGGCAAAATCAGTACCTTCTTCAAAATTCACAGTCGTCTTTGTCCAGTCAGCAAATTGCAGAATTACAGAATCGGCTCCAGCAGGCAGAATCTTCCAAGATTACTCTTGAAGAGAAGTGTGAAGGTCTTGGTGACCAAGTAAAGTCCCTAAGTCAGCAGCTGTCTATGTTTGAGTCTGCTTCAAAGTTAGGGCTCTTTGGCCAGGAAGAAAACAGACAATCTAGTTGTAACCCTGAAGATTCCTTTTTAGAACTTGGTATTAAGAAGAAATTGAATTTCCATACTCCCGACACAACTGTCAGCGAGGACTCTGGTGTGGATACTCAGCTTCAAGGACTAAAACACGAACTCCAGCGATGCTTGACAAACAACCGTGAAAAACAGATATGTATTGATCAGTTGAAGGACTCGCTCAAGGTTTGTCAGAAAGAGGCAAGCAGCTGGCAGTCAGAATGTGCCAAAATTGAAATGGTTGTGCAAGAGTTAAAAATAAAATTAGCTAAGTTCGAACCGGTAGAGAATGAATTGGGTGATGATCAAAACGATACCACTGTCCAAAAAAGTATTAAAACTTTAGAAGAAGATATTTCCCAACTGAAGAAAGACAAGGTGAGTTTTACTGAAACCCTACAACAGTCAAAAGAAAAAGAAATGCAGTTAGAATCTCGGAACAAGGAATTAGAAGAGGAGCTTAAGAAGGTCTTGGAAGAACATGCAGCTGATAAGGCAAATGCATTGGAACACTGTAAAAAAACATATGAAACATTTCAAGATGATGTGAAGGAGAGACTGAAGCTAGATTTACAATTGGAACATGATGCCAAAGAAGCGTCACTCATTGCAGACTATGAAGAGAAAGTAAGTGGATTGAAGACCAAGCTAGAAGCCACATTGCAACGAGAAGATAATTTAAAAGAAATGTATGTCTGTGTGTGTCAAGAGAAAAGCCAGCTAGAGGATAACTTGATCCAAGATTACAGGAAGAAACTTGAGGTTGAAATTAGTCGTTTAAAGTCAAAGTACAAAAGAGACATTGCCGAGATGAAAGATGTTGAAATTCAGTACGAGTCTTTTAAAAATGATAAAGTTGAAAACGAAATTGCAGAAGCCAGTATCCATGGTGACATACGTGAACGTCTTCTGGCTCAGGCTCGAGAAGAAGTTGCAATGGAAAGGGCGCAAGAACTGGCTGCTCTGCGCCAAGAAATAGTAGAGTCATTTGAAGCAAGAAAGGATCAAGAGCTGCTGGAAGATGCAGAGAAAGTTCAAGAAGAAGTTGAGCTGAAAACCAAAGAAAACTTTGATCAAGATGTGATCATTTCCAATGAAGAGGATCAACTGAATCAGATAGAGAAGAAAACACTGCATGAAAGAATCAAAGCTGAACTTCGTGCTCAGTTTGAAGCTGAGAAGCAAGAAGAGTGGAAATTGCGAGAATCTGAATTGAGAAAAACCCACCTTGAAGAAATAGAGCAGCTACACACCGAACTTACTCAGAAGTCATCCGAGGATCAAGTAGCTGGTTTAGGAATACCACTTTTGCCACAGTCTCTTGAAGGGCGTCGACTCGATGAGAAACAGCGCGTGAAGGCAGCTGTGGATGCAGCCAAGGTGGAATGGCAGTTGCTTCATAATGCAAAGCTGGAGATGGAAGTGAAAAAGAAACTTAACCTAGAGAGAGAGCAATGGCATAAGGAGAAGGCTTTATCTGCTGAGAAAGACTTGGAGAAGCATTTATCAACTGAGAAGGTAAAGTGGCAGATGTTGGCCAAAGAAGAGCAGAAGAATTTGGTTGCTGCTGCTGTTAAAACAGCACGTGAAGAATGGCTGAAGAGTCAGCAGGAGGAGCACAAGAAAATGTCCAAGAATTTGGCAGTAGAGAGAGCAGAGATGAAAAAACAGCAAAAGGTATCTAGTAGTTTTTTCTCTTTATTCTTGCTGTATTCTCATGCAATTTTCATTTTTTATAAGACTTTAAGACAAAAAAATTAATTAATTCATTATATTCAATCCATTTTGTTATTCTGCTGATGTGATGAAACCAATATATGATGGTATATCATACCTTAGTGACTGTAAGAGAAGGTTTGAGAAGTAAAATGAGGATGACTTTTTTTAAGAATCTTGAATATTTTGGATTGCTTGGTACTACACTATTTACATTATTTGGACAATTGTCCTCATCTTGGTTGCCATTTGTATAATGTTTCAGCTGATGTACGCTCCAGCCTTCTTCAGGTGCTAGGAATTTTGAACTGAACCCTTTTTTATGATCACTGGAGTATATCATTCTCATTCCTTTGTGCAAAGCCCCTTTTTAGTAGTTATGAGTTATCTCCCTCTAACCTGACTCTAAGTTACTTGTTCACCACTGCTGTAGCTTGGTATTGAACTCACAACTCTTTGGGTCAAGTCACTGGAACTAACCAACATCTGTATCCACTGGGCCATGTATTTCCTAGCACTTGAAGAAAGCCGGAGCATACAATGGCAGGCACATTGCAATCAAGATGAGGACAATAATGTAAATAGTGTAAATACTACCTCATCTTTGAAATACAGACAAATGCTCAGTACTAGTTCTCCATTTTTTGCATGCAAACTATTATCTTCGTCTTTTTTTGTTATTATCACAGTGTTTTGGCTATTGTGCTATCAAATGCTTGTTAATCTGAGTAGCCTTCAGGGAATTTTGAAATTAACTCTTTATTTAATCTACTCATTTATTTTTTATTCCACAGACCATCTTAAGGGATATCTTGTCTAGTTGTTATTTAGTACTGTTCAGTTATTACTTGCTCTGTTTCCGCAGAGTCCAAGTACACACTGTCTGGCCCAAAGATTACTCACAATTTTTATGTCACCAAATGTCTAAGATGAGGACAATAGTTCACATGTAAATAACGTAAATAATGATAACTGTTCATGCCAGAAATTAGGACAGAAAGAATTTGTAGCACCTTCTCTGTCAAGCTTATGTAGTTCTATACACTCCCTAGTCATCCAAGACTTACTGTGGCTGATTGATGAAATGATCACTTTGACTCTGAGCTGATTTACCCCGCTTTGTGATTAGGTTGATCGTAAGAAGTCCAAGATTGATTTGTTGCAGATATTCTTGTATTGGGCTGGTCCAATCAGTGCAATGACATGCGGTGAAAACAAAATAACTCAAAGTAATATAAAAAATATATCACTATTTTCATATCAAGTACTGTGCAAAAACTGGTTTGTTAGTAGTTGTTGGCATGCAGGTGTTTGTTGACCTGATTCATCCCTTGGTTAATCTGGTAAGGTTTGGCTTGCGGATTTAGTGAAGTTTCTTTAGCTGATTTGGTAATTTTGGCTCAAGGCTGATGTCATAATCATTACTCCACTCACAGCTCCTTCACCCTCCGTGGTGGGTCATCTGTGCCTGTTGCCTTTCAGTAAAGGCAGGCTACTCCTCCTTCTTCTTTAATCTCTTTTCTAATTAAAAACAACTGTCCTTCCAAACTTTTTTGTTCTTTTTCTACTTTTTGGTTTGATAGTTGAATAAACAATTGGCCTTCTCCTCATCCCTGATCCAAGGTCACATTATGGCGAAAATCATTCAGCAGAAATGTCGTAATTTCGCCATGTGTTTTTTATCAAAACAAATTAGTTGGTATCCATTGTTTTTAATTCCGACATCTCTGCAGGGAGATTCGCTAAGTCAGTTTTATATTTCCTTCCCATTCAGAATCAGACACAGGACATGAGGCTTTTTGTTCTTTGGTCAAAACCTTTTCCCTCTTAACTGACATTTAAAATTTTTACTGGGTTTTATCAACCAACTGTCAACACCTCACCTTTTGTACAAATTAAGTATTGTTCTTAGCTAGCCACCTGATTTGTTTTAGAATTTTCAATTTCCTCGGACTAAATTTTCATTCTTTATATCTTTACCTCTTTTTGTGATAAGTTTATCAGTATATCTTTTTTTTTATATCCAAAAGCCATTATTATTAATTACCAGTAACCAATATAGTGTTACAACTTTCTCTTACCCTTCCTGTCATTTACCTGTAAATGACATTTCCAATTCTAAATTTTACTAAAACACTATTTGTCATGCGTATTAATTCATGCAGTAGTCATAAAGAAATTTTTTTTTATGCAATGTTTATAAACGTTTTTTACCTTTTCATCTTTACATGCAATATATTTTTTTCCATGCAATGTTTATAAGTCATTTATGTTTGTGTGTGTGTCTTATAGTTTGTTCTTCTTGGTTACCATTCTTCTCTTCACATTAGAAGGTTTTGGTTGTTTCTCAACAGGAAACAGCTCTTCTATTTCTGCTGTCAAGTTCAATCCGGTCTCTTCTTCATCTTTATTTGATCCGCTTGGGTAAGGATTGTTGAACGGTATTCCCCTCTCTAGTTGTTGCATGCTCACCAAAACACCTTTAATCTGTTTCTCTTTATACTTTTTCATTTTCCATTTTGTCACCACTAATGCAGCAAAGATTAACAAAGTACCTATCACTGCTGACCAGTTTATCATGATTATTTTACTATTTCACCAACCCATACCTTCTTTTCCTAAAACATTTAATCTGTCTTTTAACTGATTCATGTTAATCCTGTCTGTTGGCTTTAATAACACTTTCTAGTGTAACTCTAGGGAATTCATTCATTACTGGCTCCCATAATCGTGTGCAATTACTTAAGGTTTTGTCAACTACTCCTATTATTGAAATACTTATTTATTTAAAAGATAACTTTGGACATTTGTCCCTTCTAATGCCACCATTCTCTGTCTCCTGCTTTGCACCTGACAATCGCACAACTTTGAACATAGTCAGTGTCCTCACTGTACGACCTGGACCAGTACTAATTCCTTCATATCAGGTCATAAGTTTTATCAATCCCATGTGGCATAGTTTCTCATGACATTGCTCCAAGATCTCTATCCTCAAATCCTTGGCCATATATTGTCTCGGTCTATCCTCTTCATTTCTCCCTGAGAGATAGTATAGCCTCCCTTCATGTATTGCATACTTGGAGGTTTTCCCAGCCTCAGTTCTCTAAGAGCAGTTATCTTGGTGTCCACCTGTTTCTTCCCAATTTCTTTTGTCTAGTAGGAGTCAGTAACCACCTGTGTATCTTCTCCATCTGTCTCTAACACAAGGTTGTTTTTCAATCCATTGGAGTTAATTACTCCTATCTGGTAAGCTCTATTATCTGCCCCTGGTTCTAGGTATCTTAGAGAGCAGATTGGAACAGATTTTGTCCCTTCCAGCCAGATACTCTATTTTACAGTTATACCTGTTTAACTTCAAGGCCCACTGCTGTATTTTTGTTTGTCCACACTGGAGAGGCCTATGGTTAGTTTTTATGGTAAACGTAGCCCTGTTTAAATAATAGTCTAATTTCTGAAGCATTTATATGATAGCAAATGCCTCTCTTTCTCTGCTGGGTCTCTGAGAGTTTGTGTGACAGGAAGCATATTGGTAATTCCACTAGTATACCAGGCACTGGGCCATCCCTTTCAGGAGATGGCTGAGTGAGGACTGCTCCTATACACTGCTCACTGACATCCATGTACAGGACCATGGGCTTGCTGAACTCTGGATAGGTCAACAAGGTCACACCGTTCAGCTGCTCCTTCAAGGTGTCAAATGCTTGCTGGCTGTCTTCTGTCCATTTAAATCTGGCATATTTCAAATCAATCAGGGGTGGGGGTCTATTCTGGAAAATGCTGGGATAAAACATCTATAATATCCTATAGCTGCTATTAATCCTCTCCCCTGTCTTACTGTTTCGGACTTGGGCATTTCCCTGATCACCTCGATCTTGTCTAAATCAGGCTTGATCCCCTTTCCGCTTATTATAAATTCCAAATACTTCATCTCTCCCTTCAAGAATTGGAACTTCGACAGTTTCTACTTTAACTTGTGCCCTCTCAATTGACCAAACACCTGTCTCAGATAGTCAAAATGCTGTTCTGGTATCTCCGAAACTATCTTACCTGTTATACAAATTAAGTATTGTTCTTAGCTGTCCACCTGATTTGTTTTAGAATTTTCCCTTGGAACGAATTATCTCATGCTTTATATCTTTAACCCTTTTCATGATAAGTTTATCAGTATCTCTTTTTTTATATTCAAAAGCCATTATTATTAATTACAAGCAACCAAAATAGTGTTAAAAATTCTCTTTATTCTGTAGTAATAAATTGGTCAATATCATCAAACATCAAGGATGAGGATAATAGTCCACATATAAATAACCAGAAATTCAGACAGAAACTAGTTCTGTATGAACATGATATAAATAAATTTACAAAGAAGTCAGTATATAGAAAATATGGGGAGAATGATCCTAACCACACAGAGATCACATGCCCAAATGAAACCGAAAGCCCTAATTGTAAAAAATCATAGGGCGTAAAACCTGGAAAAAGGAAAGATATATTAAAAATTAAATACGCACAAAAAAGAATTCTCTTTTCAGAAGCAGAGAAAAGTATCAAAGCAAACTTCAATACACCATCATATGCAAAAATTATCCAAGTAACATCAAGCTATATCTAAGAAAGTCTAATATCAAATTACAGAAAACACAAGAACTAAGATTTTTAATTCAGAAATTAAAAAAAAACAACCGGAAACATTAAAATCAATTGTTAACTTGGAAACAACCCGAACCACTAAACCAAAACTATCCACAAACAATGTAAATCCAACACAAAATTCACTGACAACGACTTATCAACAACAAAATGCTCAAAATTTCTCAAATGAAGAATTCCACAAACAGAAAACTGACAAGACAAAACTGCTCAAACCTCAATGCCAAACAAAATCAAAATCCAAAAAACAGAAGAAACAGAATTAAAGGCAAATAAACAGGATGATAACCCACATAATGATAATAAAAACAAAATGAAAAGAACTCAAATAATCCATAAAATGCAAATACTCTATGAAGAGCAATTTCACAAACAAGGAAAACAAACAGAGAAAGTATGGAATACATGGAAATAGATAAACAAAAACATTGTCATCTTTAAGATACACTCACTTAAATGAAATAATTTCTACACAAATAGACAAACAGAATACAAGCATCATACAATGGAACTGTAGAGGTGTTAAATTATGAGGAAATCATAAAACTCCTTAGAGATTACAATCCAAATATGGTATACTTGCAGGAGAACTTTCTAAAGAAAAAAAAAACTAACATCTCTTTTAAAGAATATGAAACTTATCACAAAATAAATGTATAAACTGAAAAATAGGCCAGGTGGGGGTACTTAAATATTGGTTAAAAAATCAATACCTCATGAAAATCTACAATTAAACACAAATCTACACTCCATTGCAGTAAAAGCTTCAGTTCATCGAGCAATAGCCATATGTTCAATTTATATTTCTCCTAAACACAGACTGAATAAGACTGAAATAGAAATGCTAATTGGCCAGCTTCCCACTCCATTTCTACTGATGGGAGATTTTGATGCACACAGCAAAATATGGGACTGCAGTAACCCCAATCAAACTGGTAAAATTATAGAATCTCTACTAGAATCATCAGATCTGTGTCCTTAGTAACCAAATGCACACAGCCTACACCCAGGTACTGAATCAACATCAGGTATCAACCTAACCATATGCTCCTCATCAGTTTTTATGGACTTTCAATGGAAAGTTCATGATGATCAATGTGGTAGTGACCATTCACTTACTTTCCTATGTATAAGCAAGCCTATGCCAGAGGAAATGAATCCAAAGTGGCAACTACACTAAGCTAGCTGGCTAGAATTTAACAAACTCTGCTCATCCAAAATCAACATGGAAATTCTCAATGAACCAGAATCAATAAATAAACATATCAACACAAATAGCATAACAAACAATACCCAAATTTTTCTTTAAATCCCATACCAGATCAAAACCCTGGCTTACTGTAGAATGCAGAAAAGCAGTTAAAAGCAGGAAAAAATGCTGAAGCTATACTTACACAATCAATTACAAAACTACAAGCAAATATTGTGATGATAAATCATTCTACACAGGTGGATTAAAAATCCTAGATAGAATAGGCACAGCAGCAAAATTCATAAACAAATTAGGCTACTAAATAATGTATCCATCTATACAGCTGAATTACAAACTTAAAATATAGAAAATTCAGAAGATAGAAGTTTGTAATATTCTCAGACTCCATATCTAGTTTAACAACAATTAAAGAAAAGAACACAAATCTTCACTGTATTTAAGAAATCCTAGAAACTTGTCATCAATTAATAAAGCACAAAATAATATTGACTTGGATTCCTAGCCATATAGGCATCGAGGGAAATCATGAAGCTGGCACACTGGCAAAAGAGGTAACGAAAATGAAAATATCCAACATCAAACACCCATGTACAGATTACAAAAAAATTATGAAACATCAAAAGAAAATGGCAAGCAATTTGGGACATGTTCTCAAACATAAAACTATATGAACATCAGCCAACAATAAGAAATATAGAATCCTGAGCTGACCTTAGATAAGACAGTGCTCAACAGAATAAGAATTGGACATACTCACTTGAGAGAGGAGCATACACACACACACACACATATGCTCAAGGCAGAAACTACACCGTGGTGTCCACCACCAAGCATATCTTGATAGAATGCAAGAAGTACTAAAATATAAGTAGCAACTATTACCAAGCACAAAAGCTTAACATGCTCTTCAAAAATGCACCTACTTCTCAAATAATAGGGTATCAGAAATAAAATAAAATACTTCCACCGTCTATAGAAAAGAGTTAAATTGGATTTATGTTTTGAAATACTTCTGAATTAAACAACTCGTGATATTTTTGAAGCAGTTTTAAAAAAAAACCTCACAACCACTTGAAAAGGTTTTAAAATATTCCCGAATAAAAAATTCAGTTTCAGCATTAAATCGCCCACAGGAGTTGATATGCTGGTAAAACAATCAATCATTTTTGCAATTTTCATCTTGTCTTCATTTTGTACTCCACACTCTGTTGTGACTAATAACTATTAAATATTATGTTAATGAAAAATAAAAAAAAAAGCTGATGGTATTAATAAAATTTCTCTGATTTGTAGTCATAAATTACAAGGGAAGAAAATTACAAAAGAAATTTAAGGATGCAAATAAAACATTTAAATCAACATTATCAAGATACACAGAGATATATATTTGGAGAAAGTTATTCTGTAAGAATATATCATGAATCTGTGGGTAGCAGAAGATGAGAAGGTTGATAAATTTAGTAACATATAACAACTTGTTGAGTTATTTAATGTTAAATATAAATCTTATAAGACAAAAATCTCTAGGAATTAATAGATAGACATAAGTTGCTTTGTAAAATGACAGGCATAGTTACAGTTTGGACGAACGTCAGAAAGGTACGCATAGGTGCAAATATCCGACCAAATGTTAATCCTCTTTTGGTAAGAATTTTACCACTCTGCAATGGATATTTTCATCGCAACTGTTCTGACAAGCTTTCTTCTCCTGTTCCTTGATTACACGAATTTAAGGATGCTACTAGATTTGAATCTAGAAACCATTGAAATACTTAAAATGCAACTGCCTCTACTACTCCAACACTTTCCACCTGTGGAACTCCCTTCTATTTACTTGCTTCTCTGATAGCCACAATCTTCAAAAATTTAAATGCAATATCAATTGTCATCATCTATCTTTGTTGTAGAGCAGCTGACATCCCTTTGGCGCTCTCAAAAATGGAATGGTTTGTCAGCTGAAATAGATATATAAATAAAGATTAGTGGCACTTAGGATTTCGGTGTGTCATTGATGATTATTATCAGACTGCTCTCTGTGATTCTAACAACTCAACCTCATCTCTTTCTAATTATTGTTGTTCTGTCTTATCTGTGTTTGTCTTGTTTGTACTTAATATCCATTAGCATGGATAGTGTGCTGTAGATACTTCAGCACACATCATCTGGTATTGTACTGCCACCTAGGTGATACAACAATTTTCTTGAATGCTGTTCATTTTCTATCCTTTCCTCCTGTACCCAGTCTTTTTTTCTCACTGTAACCCCATGTGCACTAGTGGCTGTCTCACCTTGCTTGAGGTGAAATAATAAAAAAAAAGCCAGTATATGCCAAGCTTTGCTGACATGGCAGCAAAGCTTGGAATATACTGGCTTTTGCTTATCAGAAAATTTGTCTCACCTTGCTTGAGGTGAAATAATAAAAAAAAGCCAGTATATGCCAAGCTTTGCTGACATGGCAGCAAAGCTTGGAATATACTGGCTTTTGCTTATCAGAAAATTTGTCATGTTTTGAGAAAGTGACAAAAATCTGGCACATCAGGATTGATAGATATGAAAGAAAATATAACAGAAAAGGTAAAGTTTCTGAATATAATAAAATATCTTTAATTTGTAGAAAAATATGATCTTTTTACTTTTATAAAACTATTTAAAATTATCTTTAAAAAAAATGCATATCATGAAATCCTAAATGTGCATGTAGGGCCTAAAGTTTCTTATGCCCTGACAAAATAAAATGTTTATCAATACTTATTCAAAATTTTGCTGTCCTTTGCTTCCTATTCTTGACAATCTTGTCCGTAAATGTAAATTTTTGGAAGCTTTTTTTTCATGCCTTCTTGTTGTTTGTAAATATTAATTGTTGGAAAATACTTCTTTAAAAAGTCACTTTTTCCTTTTTACTAATGCAGTCATTATAATTTGTTTCTCTTTTGCAGGAACTGCTGCTGCAACTGATGGGTCAGTTGCAATCACAATATTGGATGTGTATTCAGGCTGTGAGAAATGATGTCACAAAGTATATGTCAGAGAGTAATTTTCGACTGTGTCATTTGGTATGTGGAACAAATATACGTCCTACCCCTAATGCTGGTGTCCAATCACCATTTCAACCAGCAGGTAAAAATGGATGGAAAGAGCAAACTATTAATCTCAGGTAGGATATTTGTAATTGTTTCTATTTATATTAGTTAAAACGATTTATTAATATTAGCAAATTTGTTTGTACATAGTGCAACCTCGTGTATAAGGACTCCATTTTTGTATGTAAAGTGTGTGAATAAATTTCCTTTTCATTTATAATGTACTCTTCACTGTACCACACTTGAAAGGATTTTATAAATCAGAGTAAACCTTTGATTGAATGTCTTTTTTGATATTTAAAGGGGATCATGTTGAAAAAAAGCATTTATGACATGCAAGAAATTAATATAGTCATACTAGTTAAGAAGAAGCAGTCATATATACAAGTTGGTTGTTTATGAGAGAGTTATTTTAAGTTGAGAACATTGTACATAATAGCTACACTACAGGTAAAAACGTTGTACATAATAGCTACACTACAGGTAAAAACGTTGTACATAACAGCTACACTGCAGGTAAAAACGTTGTACATAACAGCTACACTGCAGGTAAAAACGTTGTACATAACAGCTACACTGCAGGTAAAAACGTTGTACATAACAGCTACACTGCAGGTAAAAACGTTGTACATAACAGCTACACTGCAGGTAAAAACGTTGTACATAACAGCTACACTGCAGGTAAAAACGTTGTACATAACAGCTACACTGCAGGTAAAAACGTTGTACATAACAGCTACACTGCAGGTAAAAACGTTGTACATAACAGCTACACTGCAGGTAAAAACGTTGTACATAACAGCTACACTGCAGGTAAAAACGTTGTACATAACAGCTACACTGCAGGTAAAAACGTTGTACATAACAGCTACACTGCAGGTAAAAATTTTGGGACCACCCTACATTTCTTTAAAAAGCCTTTTTCATAATTTTTTTCTTTTTTAAGTAAGATAAAATCATGGTAACAGCAGTCTTTTTGCTTTTATTTTTTTTGTTGTTCTCCAGGTTCCTCTTACTGTGTAGGGATTAAATAAAAATACGAAATAAAATAAAAAAACACTAAATAAAATAAAAAACTATGAAATAAAATAAAAATACAAAATAAAATAAAAGTACGAAATAAAATAAACATAAAAATCTCTCAGGAGTCCTCTGACAGGAAAGACAATTGACGCATACGCAAAAAGAGATGCCTCCTAGTGCCAAAAATAAACTCTAGCTCTTTCTCTGTTGGACTTTGGATGGTAAAGACGTGCCAAACTGTTCGGGAAGGAATTTCCCCAACAAGAGGTCGTTGGAACCAAAAAATAAAGTCAGTGTCCAAACTGTACCTCTAGTGTCTCTGTATCTTTCCTTTTCTCTTTGCCTACTTATTTCAGCGGCAAAAGCCATTCAACAAGTTTTGGATGTTTAGGCGAAAGAACCAACCCAGCAGTAATAGCCATAACATTCCATAATTGACAAAAACTTCAAATTCAGATGCATCTGTTCAGTTCATTTTGTTTTACAGCATATCAACCTCAATGAGTTATTATTTAATGCCGACAAGATTTTTACAATAAGTCTGTATGAATAGACTAGGTATTCTTTGTAAGAAATCAGTTTGTAGAGCAGGTTTCATTGACGTATTTTTGTAAAGAGGGTTTTGTCGAGAGTCAAATGTATTACTGGTGTATATATTTTTTCTTCGGAAATATATTGTTAATATTATTTTTTTCAAAAATGTATTGCTGGTAATATTTTCTTCTCTAAAAAAGTATTGCTGGAATTTTCACTTGAAAAATCTATTTTTATACATTCATAGTATTTTGAACTGAGTTTGAGAGTTAATTATTTGCTCATAGCTGGGACCCTAACAGGTGCTTCCACCTCATGTCAGGGTAGACCTGGGAACAACAGAAATTAAGAGGTGGTTTGCTCCTCAAAACTTTCCAGTTTCATACCCGGGACACCTCATTGTGGTGGGGGGGGGGTACCCCTCTGCAGAGGTGCAGTTGGTGTATTTTGAAGCCCCAACTGACAGAGCAAGTATTCATCTTTCATATTTCATTTTGCTAGCTTATGAATGTTTTGTATGAGAAACAATTTTTGTTTTTTGATAATTAACTCATTAGTAGACTTTACAGCCAAGTTAAATGTTCTTCTTCTTCTATGTGCCCTGTCCCTTCAGGACGTAGGCGATCATGGATCTCCACGTCTCCCTATCCCTTGTGGCTCTTAGTATGTTTGCTCCTGTTGCTCCTGGCAACCCCCGTTCCGTCATCCACCTGATCAGACCCTGCAAATATGTTATCCGCTGCCTTCCTCTGTCTCTCCTTCCTTCTATCTGTCCAGTCAGTATCAGGTTCTCCAGGCTCTCCTTCCTCATTGCATGTCCCAGGAACTTCAGTTGTCTCTTCCTGATGCTCAGCATCAATTTCCTTTTTGTTGCCATTCTTTCTAACACTTCGTCGTTGCTTGTATGCTCAGTCCACGATATCCATAGCATCCTTCTGTAGAATCACATTTCGGCCGCTTCCAGTTTTGTCCTCATTTTCGATGTTAAATGTTAGTCTTCTTTTATGTGCCATGTCACTGCAGGACGTAGCTGATCATGGCTCTCCACATCTTTCCTGTCTCTTGCAGCTCTTAGTAACTTTTGTCTTGTTATTTCTCCCAGACTCTGCTCGGCAATCCATTTGCTTAACCCATCAAGTATGTCTCTTTCCCTTTATCTGCCCTGTGAGTATCATATTCTTCAAGCCCTCTTTTGTCAGTACATGTCCCAGAAACTTCAGCTGTCTTTTCCTGATGTTAATTATTATTCTCTCCCAAATCTTGTCATTGCTCATGTGTTCAGTCCATGGTACAGGTTATAAATGTTAACTGGCTAATGTTGTAAACAAAACATGTCACTGTGTCTGTTTAAAGAAAAAAAAGATTGTGCTATTACAACAGTCTTTTCATAGATTTTTAAAAAAATTTTGAAGTAATTTGCTCAAAACACAAAATCAAAGCAATATCCCAAATAGACATCTATGCTGACGACATCACTATTTACTCTCGCTTCGATCAAAAATCCGCTGAGACTGACAAAGTGAACCTTGCTGCTGTGTTTGAAAAGGACCTCCAATCTGTGTTGGACTGGGGTAAGAAATGGCTCATGAATTTTAATGTTATCAAAACGAAGCTGTTATCTGTTAACAACCATAGACAATTGCTCCTACTCCCATCAGCATGGATCAGACTAGTCTCCTTGAAAGCAAAACACTGCACCTCCTCAGCCTAACTCTCACAGCTGACCTCGAGTGGAGTGACTACATCAAATCCATAGCTAAATCTGCTGCTAGAAAGGTCAATTCACTGTGTAGGGCCAGAAAGTTTTTCCCTTCTGAACCGATCCTGCACTTATATAAATCTACCATCTGCCCATGTATTGAATACTGTTGCCACATCTACTGCCCCTGCTATTCACCTCGGAGTTCGTGACAAAATCCAACGGAGAATTTGCAGTGTGATCGATCCTGACTTTGTAGCTCAGCTGCAGTCACTTTCTCACTGGTGTAATGTGGCTTTTCTATGTCTCTTCTACAAATACTTTCATGGCTTCTGCTCCAATGAGCTTAGCTCACTGGTGTCCTCACTGCATGAATTTACTTGAGTAACTAGACTAGCAACTAGGTCCTACCCTTTTACAGTGAAATCAATAAAATGTAACTGCAACTTCCTCTCTAGCAGCCTCTTTTCTTGCCCTTCCCACCCATGGAATTCCCTTCTGTATACTTGCTTCCCCGACAGCTACAATTTTCCAGAATTTCAATGTAAGATCAATTGTCATCTCCTATCTCTCTGACTCACATCCTTACTCTCATGTTCTTTTCTTCATCCACTCTACTCTCCTCACACCAGTATTCTCATCCTTTTCTTACCCATTCTCTGACACTCCCTATAACTTGTTCCTCTTTCTCAACACCTTCCTCCTATGTAACCTCCTGCACATCAGTGGCAGTAATAACTGCCTTGCTTGGGGTGAAATGATTTAAAAAAAAAAAAGAAAAAAAAAGTGAATGCTCAAATTCTTCTTTTATTCAAAGAAGACTATCCTGAAAGACCAGTTTCAAAAAAATTGAAGATTTCTAGACATGGGGTGTAATATTCGTTACAAAGGCAGTTAGAAACTGGTGCAAATGTTGACTGAAAAAGAAGCTGAAGCACAAAAAGTGACAACTGCTGCTGAAGATAAACACTTCATTATTGAGAGCAAAAGAAATAGAAGGAAAACTGCTCCAGAGTTGACAGCTGAACTTAATTCTTCTTGGTATTCTCAACTGTGAAAGATTAACCTAGATCAGTGGGGCTCAGCCACCAAGAAACTCCTGTTACGGAAGGTGAATAAACAGTGAAGTCTATTAAGAGCAAAAAAAAAAAAAAAGAACTGGGCATTGAAAAAGTGTTAAAATGTATTGGAGACAGACAAATTCAAATATTTTGGTAGTAAAAGAAGCGTGTATTTTAGAAGAAAAACTAAATGATGAATGTTCCAATAGTTAAGCATGGTAGTGGATCTTTTATGGTGTTGCGTGTTTGGGTGAGAAAGGGCTGGAGGTTTGATTCCAGTCAAGGAGATAATGAAAAAAAAATAATATCATTCAATTTTGCAAAGACATGCTAATCCATTTGGCCTGCATATAATTGGAAAAGAATTCACCTTTCAAGAAGACATTGAGCCAAAACACTTTTCTAAATTAAGTCAAAATTACCTCAAGTCAGAATAAAAGTTTAGAAATTGACTTGATCAGTTTAACTTTTTGACCTCTTGCTTATTGAATTAGTATGGAATGAATTGGATTGGAGCATTTGAAGTGAATGCCCAAAGAGTGATAGTGAGATTTTTCAGTGCTTGAAGAATGCTTGGGAAGATTTGCCATCTACATTTTTTTTTCCAAAACTGTAGGAAAGAATGCCAAGAATATCGAATACTGTAATTAAGGCAGGTGGTGGTTTTATTGATGAAAACAAAGTATGATACTGTTAAATTTTTTTTTATACTGATTTTTTTGTCAAAATAAAAACAAATATATTGTTAATGAAATTTTAATATTTACTTAAAAAAGTACAAAAATTTCTCATTTTAATGCATCTTTGTTTTTTGTCTTTTGTTTTTTTAAAGAAATGCAGAGTGCTTCCAAAATTTGTTATGTAGTGTAGGTTGGTTAATTTAATGATATATCAACATTTTTCGGGTTGTTTAATGTTGAATATAAGTTTTGTAGGACAAAAATCACAATGAATTAATAGATAAGGAGATTATGTCTGGTTTACACTAGTATCTAAGAAAGCAGATGTATATCTGATTTACACTAAAGTCTAAAAAGGTGAAGGGAGCTCCGGGTCACACATGCATCAGTGGTTCCCAAATGGTGTGGCACACCTCATAGGCAGATTGATTGAAGGACAGTTAAGATTTTGACTGAATTCATCATTGTGATATTTCTGCCTTATATCAAGTATTAAGAATTATAGTAAGAAGGGTTCGTAAATGGGAGGTGAGGGTTATCAAAAACCCTTTTTGTTCATGCAGCTGAGTGGTTAAAGCAGTTAGTGTATTCAACCACAAGGAGACGTGAAATTGAATCTTGCTGAAAGCATAATTTTCAATTTACTTTTGGTTTCTATAGACTGATGACTCTAGTAAAAAGTTACTATAAAAAGCAAATAGAATGAAAATAAATACTCATCAACAATCCTATTACAATTCTGCTTGTTCCTCCCTTAGTTCCTTAGCATGACCATTATGCCCTGCCAATACCTCCAAAAATAATGGACTATTCTGTTTTGACTGAATGGAAAGACAGAAAAGACATATCAGAGATGCTATTTGATTTCAGTGAGGAAAGAAAGAAAAGAAGATAAGTGTTTAATAGCTTTCAGTGAAATAGAAAAAAAAATTGTCAGTTTCAGTTCATTTCAATTGTCCTTTATTTTTTTAAATAAAATATTTATGGTTATTGCAGTATTTTTTCAAAGTTGTTAAGCTCAGATATTTAATGATGTGATAGGGGAATTTCTACAGCTATTGTATTGTTATAGAACTTGCTATGAGCTTATTCAATCATTAACTTAATTGAGATTCATCAAAAAATTCAAATATGAAGACCATGAAATTTTCATGGGTATTATTAGTTAATAAATAATACTTGACAGTATTTCATGTAATAAAAATTTAACAAACCTAAATATATTGAAAATTTTTTTCATCTTATTACTTTTACTTTTTTGAGAGCCATAATTTATTTAATCTTTTCATAGACTATGCCCTGCACATATACAAGCACAGATGTAAAGAGATGGACACTGATCATTTAAACATTCCATACTACATTCCAAATAAATCTACAAATAGAAAACAGCATTCCTACTTTAATTCCCAAGGTGAATATATTGATAATGTGTATGTGTGAGTATGCTGATGACATAGGTATACATAGTTAAGGCACTCAATTCTGCAGGATTCATAACATTACAGAAATTTCCATCATTCATTAAGTTTCGAATCTGGGGTCCATCAAAAATTCCAGCTTTTAATTTCTCTGTGGTTAGGCCTGGAAATTTCATGCAAATGTATTTGAAACAGTCGCCATCTTTTTCAAGAGCCTTCACAAACCTTTATGTGAAGAGGAGGAAACAATTTTGGAACGCTCCACCAAAGGAGAAGCCAGAACATTGAGAGAGCCAGGAATCAGTTTTCTGCGCACAGGCCAATCTTTTTTTTATCCAGTGCTTTGTTCTTGCCCTGCTATCCCACAAAAAAGAAGCAAGGAAATTTTGTGTAGCCACCTTGTAGCCTGAGGAGAAACCCATCCATCTTCAAATTGACACATATGATCCATTGGTGCTGTCTGTATTAAATTTTTTCCATAACAAATTTGATTCCATCATATTTTGGTTTGAGGGTCATTGAATGGCCTAGAGGAACTGATTCATATAAGTTACCATTGTGAAGAACACATTTTAAACTTCTTTTGGAACTGTCTATAAAAAGGCGCCAATCTTGAGGATCATACTGTTGGACACCAAGCTACCGCAGCAGGCTGGCAACGTCATTGCAAAATACTATGCCGTTTTCCTGAGTGAAATATGGCAAGAATTCAATATAGCGTTTTCTATAGAAGGTTATGAGAGTTCCAGGCTGAAGTAGATTTTTGTCTTTGAGTCTTGAAGCTAAAAGTTCAGAAGATTCTTGGGAAAGGTTGAGATCTCTAGTCAGATCATTAAGTTCTCCTTGAGAAAAAAGCTGTTGTAGGAGGAAAACCGACATCAGAAACAGTGGCTTCACTACTGTCTGGACAAACCAGAGGCTTGGTCTTCTTCAGAACCAGGCAATTCCAATTCGGGCAAGCCTTTAAACACTGGAACAGGAATTTTATTGCAGTGTGGAATTGGCCTAATTGCAGACTTGAGGTTTGGATAAAGCAACAAATTCCTCTTCTTGTTGATTCCCTTCGTTTTGATTGCACAGAAGTAGCAGTCTTCGAAATGGTTTTTTCGTTCACATCAGACCATTGGAATACCAAAGCGGATTGACTTTCTATCCTTTTTTGTCCACTGTCAAAGATGCTCAACACATTGCTTGCATACAATATGGGGTGCCCATGCCTTATCTTGATCACCCACCATTACTTTGAAGTCAGCAAAATAAGCACACTTCACAAATTCACTTATCCTTTTTCTGTTGAATTGCAACGTATATTCCCCGCAAATATAGCAAAACACATTTGGCTTGTTTAAACAACGTCGCCTAGGAGAGAATATAGCCATGCTTAATTTTTGCTCCAAAAATCTGCAACAAAAGTAAAATAATGCAGCTTAATTATTTCCTGTCTGACTTATAAATGAATTCGTAACATTAAGAGAATAAAACTTACTTTAACCCAGAAATCAACAAAAGAGAAAATGAAAATAACAAACGAGGGTTGGAAAATGAAGGAGTTAAAGAAATCGAAAGACTGAATAAGTACTTAAAGAAATGGAACATGAAATGTCAAGGTGGATGACAAAGTAAACAAACACATTGTCCAGAAGAAGAAATGAGTAAAAAACATACCGTTGATGCCGGGGATGGGAGCGGATAAAGGAGAAAGAGGAGTGCTGTTTTGTAAGTGGTTGCAAAACGGAAGGAAAGACCATCCGGAAGAGGAAATTAGGAAGAAAGTAACTTTTTAGTTAAGAGTAACTTAAAGGGAGATAATCAGTTCAAAACAGGGAGGCAGAAAAAATAATTTTAAGGTAAAAAATGGTATAAAATAGCAAATCTCTCAAAAACTTGACCTGATGAGAAAAAATTAATATGATTTTCGGAATCAGCACCCCCAAATTAGTGTAAATTAGCTTAGAAACCTTGGGCACCAAAAAATGTGTTGGCCAGTGTTATAGTTCAGCTATATAGCATTTACTACCTGATGAGACATTGTCCTTTCAGTGTCAAAACAAAATGTACACTTTTGTAGTAGATTGTAACTTGTACATGTTCTAAACTATAATTTATAATAAATATTCATAGCTCTATTTCTATATTGAGCACTGTTTTAAATGAATGTTTTGAACGTTGTTAATATTTTCTTTGCTCTTTATTCACTTGGATATATAGTCATATGCCTGCCTTGATGATAACCATTAAGATGATTACATGTCGATTCGGGAATATTTACATTTCCACATCTATGGATAGATATGAGTTATCTCTCCTCGATCATGACAAATGGACAATGATAAACAAAAATAAGAAAATCAGATCACTGTTCAATTGATATAATCAAACTGTAATCTTCCCAGGTCTGCTTCAATATCAACACATGCGCTGACTAACAATTCAAGGATGTACAACAAGGCGAAATGATTTTTTGATATAAAGTTTTAATAAGGAACAAAATATTAAAATAAAAAAAAATCTATGAGTATGAATAAGAGCGTTCAATGACCTGAATCTCAAACCTTATATTTGGATACCCAACTCAGTCGAAATAACAATTTACGACAAATATCAACAAATATCAACAAATACAGGCGAACACGAATGCAAGAGATTAACACAAAATAATTTATAAGTTTGTTTTTCTTATCCAGAGTTGCTTAAGATGAATTAGTCAAATTATGCCATTATCTCAAATGTGTTTTTCTTTTTATTCATAAGTTATTAGTGCTCAGCAATCGTGACTTGCTAACCCAAGATCTGATCTGCAACTAATTTCCAATCTCTGCTGTGCAGATTCTAGCTCCTGCTGCTTCACGACCTCATGTCTAGCCCAGGTCTGCTTCAATATCAACACATGCGCTGACCAACAATTCAAGGATGTACAACAAGGCGAAATGATTTTTTGATATAAAGTTTTAATAAGGAACAAAATATTAAAATAAAAAAAAAATCTATGAGTATGAATAAGAGCGTTCAATGACCTGAATCTCAAACCTTATATTTGGATACCCAACTCAGTCGAAATAACAATTTACGACAAATATCAACAAATATCAACAAATACAGGCGAACACGAATGCAAGAGATTAACACAAAATAAAATGGGGAGAACCATATAATTATGAGCACATGTGATATTATGTTTGTGGTCACATAATATTCGTAGAAGTGTATGTGTGTTCTAACATGGGCCTAAGAATATAATAATTTATCTTTATGTCAGTTCCTTCTCTCTTATTTTACTGTCTTTTCTTTTCTTTCTTCCTTTTTCTTTATATAACTTCAGACTCAAACAGGGTCCACTTGAAATGTATGTATCTGTGACTGTCTCTATTTTCTTTCAGTTGGCTGTTGTATTTTCAGCATACAGATATCCTGAAATATCCGCACTCTTCTTTATTTCTTTCTTCAAACAAGTGTCGTATTTTCGGCACTCAAACAATTCTGCGGTTTCTTCTCTTCGATATCTCTTCATTCACATGTTATCTTTTCTGCGTCACTATCTTTCTTTCTTTTCTTGATAAACAACTCGGCTTCGCCTTCTTTCTCTTCTTTTAACAAATAAGAATCAGCATACAAATAACATTACAGTTTCTTCTCTTATCTTCTCTTCATCGCTATCCTTCCTTCTTCCTTATAAACGATTCTTCTTGTTTTAACGAATAAGAATTTATAAGTTTGTTTTTCTTATCCAGAGTTGCTTAATATGAATTAGTCAAATTATGCCATTATCTCAAATGTGTTTTTCTTTTTATTCATAAGTTATTAGTGCTCAGCAATCGTGACTTGCTAACCCAAGATCTGATCTGCAACTAATTTCCAATCTCTGCTGTGCAGATTCTAGCTCCTGCTGCTTCACGACCTCATGTCTAGCCTCTGTCTATTTCTTGTCTTGTTACTAAGGGTATCTGAGTCAACCAACCTTGACCTGCTATCCCAAAACTGACTTTAGGTTCCCATGTGACCATCTCCTTGTTACCATGTGGAAACCAATCTCTATATATGTGTGTGTAGGTGTGTGTATATCCTATTACTGTTGAGTGGTTGATTTTCCTGTGCCTCATAATGTGAGTTTCCATTTCTGTTTGCAGGGAAATACAAAGCAATATGAAGACAAATGTTGTCAAAAAGGATGACCAAGATATTGGATCATTTACGGCATTAAGTGAATGTACAGTTTCTTGTACATCAAGTGAGCTGCAGTGACTGAGCCAGGTTTGGAGCTGACAAAACAAAATTCATATAAAACCAGATGAGAAGGAAGACAGTTTTTTTTCTTTTCTTTCATCTTTTTTTCGTTTTTTTTCTTTTCATTTTTTCTTTTATTTTATCCATCTTTTTTTCTCTTTTTTTTTTTCATCTATTTCTAAAAATCTTTTTCCCATTCAAAACAGTTAAAAAAAAAGAAAGAAAAACAAACTCCAAAAAACTCCCAAAACAAAAACTGCTGTAACAGCTCATTTTTTTGGTGCTATTTTCATTGCAGGACATAAAGACAAACCACATTCATTTACTAATATAATAATAATTTGAGATTGTTAAAAATAATTGGATGTGTCTTTTCAGATTTGACTCGTGTATTCAACAGAGGTGGGGAAAAATTAAAAAAAATTTGGATATTGTCCCACTCAAAAGATTTAAGAAATTTTTGTTTTCAAAATTCTTTGGGGTGGTAGGGTTTGACAAAAGACTTACAAGTTGTTCTTGTTTTTGTTATAATTTGAAATACAAAGCACACTTCATGTGTTGCCTGTTTGTTTGTGCATACATAGATATGTATAAATAATTGAAGTGTAATGATAAATTTTTTTATCATAAACTTATTTCCACATACCTTAGCTTTAAACAGTATTTTTATCCAGTATTTCTTTAACTCATTTGTTAATTCTGCACAAAAATAAGCATGTTCAGACAAATGTTTATTTAATATAAGGATAATTAAGTTTTTGATTGCTTTACTCCACAAAAAAAAAGAAATTCAATATTGAGGGAAATTCATATTGCATCAAAATTTTGTGCTTTTTTTTCTTTTTGACGTTTTTCCTGTGTCCTTCAGTATTTTCTTTTTAACCAAGATGGATGGACATTAAAATATTTCACTGAAATTGAAAGAAAGAAACTGGTATGAATTTTGTAGATAAATAAAATAATAGTTTTGATTTTATCTTGCAGTATATTATCACAATATAAAAGCCATTTAACATTCTACACCCATTAGGTAAGCTGTATACATGAAAAAAAAATGTAGACTCACTAAATTTTACGAGACAATAAAGGACATTTTATAACTACAAAAAGTATTCAGAATTTAGGTAAAACAGTTAATACAGCTGCTAAAGAAATAAAAAAAAATAAGAATAAAAAATAAAATCTCATTAAGTGGATTTGTGGTTTGTTCATTCAAACTAATTTTTCTGTTACAAATTTTGCATGCTTTTACTGGAAGAATTTTTCTGAATTTTTAAGTGTGTGAGAGGAGGAGGAGGGGGAATATACACATAGACACACACACTCATAAAAATAAAAGAAAACTTTTTTTTAATCAATGTTAATCATTTTGAAATGAGAAGATTAATTCATTCACAAGAAAATCTCTAGGCAATTTTAGTCAAGTGTTTTATTTTTCTCATTCATTTTATAAAATTTCAGTCTATTCTGAGCCTGTTGTTTAATGGATTTTCAAGTAAGGCAGATAGATTAAAGGTTATTTTGTTTGTTATAAAGTTATTAAAAATATAAACATTTTAGCTTTTTGCTATTAAAGTGGGTAAAGAATATATTTTGGCAATAAATGTTTGAAAATTCAAAAGAAAATAACTGTTTTTTAGGATATTTTAACCTTCATGTTAATGTTTTTATAACATTTTTTGTTAGTAATTTTTTGAAAAACATGAAATAGAAGTAGATATTGAAATGACTAGGAGTGCCTTAAAATTACAAATTAAATGATCATTTTTGTCTGAATGTTTTTTTTAAGAAAAATTATTATGCACTGATGTTTTTGTCTTGGTTGTTATAATCATACCATTTTTGTTTTCCTTTTAAACTTCTCCAGTTGTCTATTGTAGATGGTGACCTTCCACAAATTTTGAAATGTACCCTTTATTCAATTCATGGGGATAGACTGTTTTTATTCACTGTCAGTCAACTAATTCTTGCTCGTATTGTTTGTCTTTTTTACTGCAAAAGTTGTACACTCTGGTTTAGTGGACATGACCAGTGACACCACAAAGAAGATTGACATGGCTATAAGAAACAAGATAAAGACAAGTAAATCAGTGTATGATTCGTTTTTAAAGATGTTACTTTTAAAATGACCAAATCTAATTTTATTTTTCCTTGATATTTATTTATTTTAATTTTTCAACAAAATTGGAAAAAATAAGGTTGTAATTTCCTTTACATTTAACACCTTGAAGGTTAAACTTTAGTAAAATAAATATGGCATCATGCTTCAAAATACTTTGCTTAAATAAGGTTGAAATGAGACAAATTTGAAATCACTTGAATTAAGTATTATAGGTATTATATTATATTTATATTATATTATATTATATTATAGGTATGTTAAGTATTATAGAACTTAATTACAGTTATGTATTATTGTTGTGTTGCATTACTTGTCACTTCTCTTCCTGAGTGCCCAGGAGATTGGCTGTGATAGTTAAAACTTCTTGTGGTTGTGAGAGATTCTTTGTCATAATCAAATGTTGATTTTCAAGGTGTAAGGCTGAGATTATATGAAAGTTCAGTATTTTTTTCAGTAAAATAGAATATTAAAATAAAAAATAAATGTTAGTAGTAGAAGCATAGCCAGTTGTACTAAAGGATGTTGGGTTTTGCTTTCTTTTAGTCTACTGTTAAAAAAATATATATTTTATTTTATAGAAGAATTAATAAAAAAAAAATCTTCCTTTTGACTTGCTGAATTGTCTCTTTAGACATGTTCATTTGAATCTTATGACCATTTGTGTTTATTTAGTATTTGTCTATACTTCTGAGATGAGGTAGTATTTACACGATTTAGACTATTGTTCTCATCTTTGCCATGTTTACAACCACCATGGTCATTGCGGTATGTGTGTCGTCAAGTACCTCACTAATTCTTTGTGTAATGGTGGTTAAGTTGTCAGCAAAAGCTCAGTAAACCAAATGTGGTGATGAAACTAAAATTGTTAATATAATTCTTATTCAGTTTCATTGAATTATAAAATTTGAGTTCAGGTAAAATGGATAAATTGATAGACTTCACCAATTTTGATAGATAAAAGAAATATATTTCAGTTTACATCTTATCTCACAAATGAAAGTCTGTCTGTCTGTCTCTCTCATTCTTTGTCATATAAGCATAACCATAACCATAAATATTTGTATTGCCTTTCACTCTAACCACACAAATATTTTAAAGAATGTAATCAAAAGTCTTGTCATTACCAACAGTAATTTTTTAATTTTATATATATATATATATATATATATATATATATATATATATAATGTATGTGTGAATTTTATTTGTTTTACCATTAAATACTGCTGTCAAATCTGGTCAGGTGTCCCTGCTATTCATCTTGGGGTTCTTGACAAAATCCAAAGAAGAATCTGCAATGTAATTGATTCTGACCTGGTAGCTCGACTCCAGTCACTTTCTCACAATGTGATGTGGTTTCCCTCTGTCGCTTCTACAAATACTTTCACACTTTCTGCTCACTTTTTTGTTTGGGAATAGCCTAATAGCTATTATGTTATTCCCAAACAAAAATGAAAGAACAAATTATGACTATGTGTAATCATACCATAAAATATTTATTAGGCTCATACAACCATGGATGAAAACATTATAATTTCTTCTAATTTTAAAAATTGCATGTTCAAAAATTCCTCATTATGTGAGCATTTAAAAAACATTCCCTTTACGTGAGCATTCTTAAAAAAACCCGGTAAAATCAGTTATTGCAAATTGCCTGAAGACACCACATGGTAGAAACTTAGGTCGCATAATAGCTCATTTACAAATGAAGAATATTCAAAAGTTCTACAATATAATTGTATTGAACACTTTTTAATACAACTGTGTACTAGTCTAATTTTATTATGACCAAAAACTAAGTAATTAAATAATATATTTTTTTTTTCATTTGAAAATGAGTTATTTACGTGACCTAGCTTCAACCTTTCTGTATCTTCAGGCAATTTGCAATAACTGATTTTACCATTTTTCAAATGCTTGAACAGGAATTTTTTATGAACGTGTGACTGGAATTTTCAAACTAACCAGAAAATTTCTAAAATTAGGGAGGAGTTATTTAAAGATTTTAGAACACTTTCAGCCATGTTTGTACGATCCTAGTGAGAATCATTTATGGGTATGATTACACTTGGACATAATTTCTGATCTTTCATTAATTAATTTTTTTCTTTCTAGGAACAACATAACTAATTTTTCCTCTGAAATTTCTCTCTTCCCGTCTCTCTTGCCCTCCTTTCCTTTTCCCGTCTCTCTCGCGTCCTCCTTCCCTCTTCCCGTCTCTCTCGCGTCCTCCTTCCCTCTTCCCGCCTCTCTTGCGTCCTCCTTCCCTCTTCCCGTCTCTCTCGCATCCTCCTTCCCTCTTCCTGTCTTTCTCGGTAAAATTAAAGGATAGAAAAAAATTGAATTGGCATTATGAATCATAATCCATTTACATTAGAAGCCAGGAATCATTCCTTTTGCTTACAGAATGAAAGCAGTTAAGATTTAATATACAGGATTTCCAGCAGTTTGTATATATCACACTTTAAAAGTGTTCTTTCTTTATTTTTAAAGTTATATCATTATCTATGCTCTTTGTATATTACATTAGTTTTAGAAATATAATCAGGGAAGCTAGAAATGTTAATTTAACAAATTTCATGCAAGTGTAGTCATTGCTTTCCTAATAAGATTTTTTTGGTCTTGGGCATGACAGTAAACTGCATCTGGCAGCAAGGCCATTGATTGGGTAGTTGTGAGGAGCATGGAACTACCTCTTAATTGCTGTTGTTCTCCAGGTCCACCCTGACCCGGAGTGGTAGCACCAGTTAGGTGTCCCAGCTATGGGCAAATAGTTAACCCCCAAACTGGGGTTCAAAACACTATGCAAGTATAAAAATACACTTTTATAGAAATATATACATAAAAGTAGACTTATAGAAAAATATACATTTTTGAAGGAAAGATTTTGCCAACAAATAATTTTTCAAGAAAAAATTATTACCAAAACACATTTTTGAAGGAAAAAATTATTCTCAGCAAAATATTTGAGAATACAAAACTAAAAGACATTTTCAGTTTTCTAAAATAAAAAAGAATAAAAACAAAACATTTTCATTAAAATCTGACTAAATCAACCTTCTCACTATAACCGAACATTTAAAAAAATACCTTAAGACTACCTTTTTGGCATTAAATAACCTACAAAGGTTGATATGCTCTTAACCAAAACTCAAACTCAAAATCTAATAAGATTTTTAAAACTGTTACTAAATATTGGCCAATGGTAAAACCAGTTATAAAAGTCAAGTTTGGCAAGACACCACTTTCAAACCTTCTTTCTCTCTTTTTTTCGCTGTTCAGATACTGAAAGAAGGTTAAAAAGAAGTGGTAGTCTCTTTTTTTTTCTTTTCAGTTTTAATAAGTGATCACATTTAGCTGAAACTACTTCTTGACTATTCTTAAAGTGTTAACCAAGCAGTTTATTTATTAAATTTCAAGAATCAATTTTTGTATTTCTGATTATGCATATTTACTTTAATGAGTTTCTTTGAGCCATGTCCTATGGAAGTTTTCCAGTTTAGATTTCATTTTTTAAAAAAATTTTTTTTTATACTGTTAGTTACATGCATGCACCCATAGTGTTGTGGTTATTGTCAGGTCAAGTTGACTTGAATTTGGACTTGGCATGCCAAGTCCAAATTCTGGTCTAGGTCATTGTGTTGACTTTTTGCACAAATCACTTTGGAAAGGTATGAATCAATCCTTCTGTATATTCTGAGGTTTCAAAACGTACATTTTTTTCTTGGGAATCAACATGAAACAATTTTAATGACTGTTGTTAGATTCTAATCTATATATATATATATATATATATATATATATATATATATATAGTTACCAGTTTTTAGTTATTTTTACATTTGATTATCTTGTTTTCTTGTTTCTTAATCTATTGACGTAAGTCTAATCTGTGATAAATAAACATGACGAAAAGTTTTGGCTCTAAAACATTTTATGGTTATATTTTTATCAGTTGTACTGAAAATATACAGTCATCCCCTGCCACCCTGAGCAAGTTTTTTTTTTTTTATATCTATTGTATCAGTTAAAATGAAAAAAAATTACAGACCTCACCAAAGAACAATTTTTAAATATCATCACTGTAAAAAAAAAACAAAAACAAAATAAAAGAACAAGAATATTATGAATATAATTATAAAAATTTATAATTTTTGACTTAATTCATTGAAGTGTACATATGGTGGCATATCTTCTCATTTTGTGTAAAAATTTGGAGATATGGTAATAGTCCTTAGATATACCTTTCGTCCTTTTAGAAAAGTGACTTTTCTTTTTTTGTTTCTATTGACTTTTAGATGTATTTTTTCTTAATTTTTCCTTTCTCTATTTTTTCTTTCTTTTTCTTTCTTTCTTTCTTCAGTATGTATTGTATGGCTGATAAAAAAATTACATCATTCATAGGACAACAATGACAAAATTCCTTGTTAGCATTTAATTAGTGGCTAACAAACAGTAAAAATTACAAATTGACATTTCTCTGAAAATTCTTATTTTGTAATTGATGTTTGCTTCTAAACATGTAATCGCCATTTTGTGCTAATTTGACTTCAGTTTCCTTGGATTTTAGTTCCTTGTTGCTGTTTTTTGTTTTGGAGAAGATCATTTGACTAATCAATTCAATTTAGGTTGACTCTTTATAGTAGAAGAAAAAAATGTCTTAAATTGTCCGATTAATTAAATACAGATAAATCCACTTCCATCACTCTCAATGATCACACTTAGTAAGAACAAAAGGCACAGTGAAGTTTGTAGTGAACATACAATAAAACGCATACACTCGTTAGAATTAGTTAAGAGAATATCTTGTAATTTTAAATCATTTGGGAGAGAAAAAAAAATACCATTTAAATTTTACCACTATTTATAATAGTCATAGATAATACTACCCTCTGGGTAGTTTTTTTTTCCACAGATTTTTTTTATGCAAATAAGTAATTCTAGAGTAGAATCAGTCAGTTAAGTGCCATATGTGAAACACGCTTGGGCGATCATATCTTGAAAGAGACATGACTGACTGGGCAGAAGATTATCCTGCAGTAGTTTGCCATTGCTTTCTATGGTAGACTGGTTGCCAACCAAGGCTATAGAACCCAATCTGTCCTGTTATTTAACCCATAACTGAAAGGAAGAGACGGATTAATACCTTTCCCAAGGGTATTTGCGCATAAGTGAATGCAATGAATTCAACTGGAATTCGAACTCAGTTCCCCGATTTCTCATTCCGAGCTGATATCCACTGCACCACAACGAGAATACTATCCCTTAAATAAAATAAATAATGGACAACATTGTACTTTAGAATTACTATACAAGAGTTGCCTGTGCGCACGCATTCAGTCTTCCTATGTAAAACCTCAACCTTGTGTCACATCTATGTCTTTGGAGGTAAGAGGTAAATATCAGCACTATACAATAGTTTTCTCCCTTGAAAAACCTGGCTTTTAAGAAAATATATACAAGGTGGATGTGTGTTGTGGTGCAGTGGATATCGGCTCGGAACGAGAAATCGGGGAACTGATTTCGCATTCCAGTTGAATTCCTTGCATTCACTTATGTGCAAATACCCTTGGGAAAGATATTAATCCATCTCTTCCCTCCAGTTATGAGTTAAATAATAGGACAGATTGGGTTCTGTAGCCTTGGTCGGCAACCAGTCTACTGCAGAAAGCAATGGCAACCTACTGCGGGATAATCTTCTGCTCAGTCAGTCATGTCTCTTTCGAGACATGATCGCCCAAGGTACTTAATGGCACTTAACTGACTGACTGATACAAGGTGGAGGCATGGGGTGGTGGAATGGATAGTTGTTTGGATTGAGAAATAGGAGAACTGAGTTTGAATTTCAGTGAAGTTTATTACATTCACGTATGTCCTAATACTTTTGGAAAAGTATGAATCCATCTTTTCTTCTTACCATCTATGGTTAAACAGCAGGGCAGAATGAATTTTATAGCCTTCGTTGGCAACTCGTCCAGCCTGGAGAATGTTAGGCTTCGTCTGGCAAGATTCCCAGGAAACCCCAACGCTACCATAAATGCAGTATATGCGGTTTCCCTACGACCCTAATGCAAATCAGCCAGGCATTTTATTTTTATTTTTATATATTTATTTATTTATTTATTCTTTTTTTGAGCATTCTTGATGTTGGTTTATTTTGGGGATACATTTTTCATTCAATACTTCTAACTACGAGAACGTTAGTATTAAAAACCTTAGTTTTCATTTCATTAGGAATATAAATTTAATACTGTATAGTAGGAGTCTTTGTTTTCTGGCTAATGTTTCGGTTTCTTCTCTTCTTAAGGACATTATCGATAAAATAGTTATTATTTATGCGTAGAAGAGTTAATGAGCAATTTTTATTTCTATATCCTGACCCAGAACTTACTAAGTTAGGCAACTCCATCTTGTGGTTCTTATCGCCAAAGAATTATCTCCCTTGAAATGTACTTTTTCTTTTACTTTTTTTTTTGTCTTTCAATTTTCTGCTTTTTATTTGTTTTGAACGAAACCAAAGATTGAAAAAGTGGTTGAAAATGTTGTGACGAGAGAAAGAAACAAAAAGGATAATCAAAATAGATATGGTACCAACTTTTATAATTTGGGCGCAAATAAACCTGGTTAAAAATAATTATAATGACAAAACTTGATTCAGTTATCTCAACAAAGATTTAAAAAATTGTTCTGTTGTTAAATCAAAAATAAAATTGTTGGAGATTAAAGACTTTTCTTTTTTTTAATGTATGAGAGCAGAGGCAATGTTTGTATGGTCTGTGCATTATCCATCATGGCGTGAGAAAATTTTTTTTTTTTTAGAATAACAACTCATTTTGAACCTTTCTCAGGCATTGAAATTAGTTGTTGAAAATATCCAGTTCTGATTAAAAGCTGGGATTTTTTCCATCCAAAGTGTGTTTAATAGTTTTAAATCAAAACATATTTGAAGAATATTGAAATAAAGAATATAATTTGAAAGGTTATCTGATGTGTGATATGATTCAGGGGTAAAACATTTAAAAGGCAGAAATAGAAGAAGAAAAAAGATGAGATTGTTTACCTGATCACAAGTAAGTCTCACTGTATACACATAGACATTGTTATTGTTTTGTTTTTTTGTCATTTTCTATCTGATTACTATTCTTTTTCACCTTGATTTTTTTATTAACCACTGTAAATAGATATACCAAAAAACAAAAGAAAATGAATCTGTATATATTGTATTTCCTTGTACAGTTTTTATTATGACTATTAAAATCCTTTTATCCTTTATGATAATCTTTTTGTTTGTCATTTATTTCATTGTTTGGGCTTACAGCTGCATTATGTAAAAACACCGGCTGTTTCACCGAAGTTAAGCAGCATCAAGCCTGGTCAATATCTAGATGGTTGATGGTGTGAGAATACCAGGTACTGTAAGCTTGGATGTACAGGTTGTGTAATTGATAATGGCTCAGATTGGAAATAGATGGCTGAATTCCAGTTCCAGTTAGGTTTTTTTATATTCACTTATGCACTTCTACCCTAGCAATGACTTGTATAACTGAATCATTTTTTTTTTAATTCTTGCAATCTAAAACATATTTTCTGGTTTTAAATAACCTGCAATGGGTTCTTTCGTCTTGTGAAATTATTTAACATTTTTAATATAGTGATCAGACATGGAATGCCAATGGCTTGTGTACATGATAGATATATTGAGAACAAAGTGTGATTAAGGTTATTTTTAAAGAAAATACCCTTGGGGAAAAGTATGAATCCATCTTGTCTCCCCCAAGCTATGAATTAATTAGTAAGACTTGTATTACTAAATCATTATCTAAAAAAATTCTTACAATCTAAAAAAAAAAAAATATTTTCTAGCTTTAAATAACCTGCAAAGGGTTGATAAGCCATAGAAAACAAATTGATTAGACTTGTGAAACTTTCACATTTTTAAAATAGTGATCAGACATGGTTTGTTTACAGAATAAATAAATTGAAAACAAAGTGTGGTTAGGGTAAATTCTAAAGCTTCTAAAAACGAAATGTTCTCATCTTTATGGTTATATTCACAACGTTTTGGCCATTGTATGCACTGACCTTCAGACGATATATGTTGGAATTTCAACCCAAACTTTTTATTTAGTCCACAGGGGTAGATTGTTCTAGTTTTACATGCCATGCCTTTTCTGGGTATCTCAGTTTCAGTTAATTCTCTTTAGTAGCTCAACTCTCCAAGTTTTTGTTCGCCTCTGCTGTGGCCATGTATTGAACTTCCAACTCTTTGGATCAAGTCACTGGATTACTTCAATGCTTTTATCCACTGAGCCATTGCCCTAATGTCTCTTTTTCAGACATTCTTGAATTGAAGATGAGGTCACCTGTGGCCAGCTCTTTGTACAGATTGATCTTCGGAATCCTCCCATCTGGTATATGGTATCCATGCCTAAGCCACTGGAGTAGGCGCTGTTGGAGAAAGGCATGTAGGCTGAGTATGTGGGCATAGGTGAGAATGCAATTGCAACAGTTACAGGTTTTTGTCCATGAGGTTCTCAGCAGGCTACACAAGTTCACCGAAAGTGTATATCCAGAATTCCAGTGCGGTTTCAGGTCCGAGTGTTTCACAATTGACGTGATCTTCTCCTTTTGACAGCTACAGGAGAAACGCAGAGAACAGATAACCATTGTACATTGCCTTTATCAACCTCACAAAACCATTCCATCTTGTGAACAGGGATGGCTTGTTCAAAATACTCAACAGTTGTCCTTCAAGACTCTGCAAGATTCTTTAGTTGTTTCCTGCGGATATGAAAGGCATTATAAAATTTGGCAATTCTTATTCCGAGTATTTCAATATCCGCAGTGATGTGAAACAGGGTTGTGTACCACCACAGAAAATGCAATACCCAAAATTTAAAATGAATTTTTAGTCGTCTTTCATCGCAATGTAATTGTCTTTATAAAAATATCTTCCAAAAATAAAATATACTTTTCTGAAGTTTTATTTGAGGAATATTAGCTGATTTAAAGTATAATTAATTAATTTCATCCAATTTGAAACAAATATCAATTACTTTCAAATTTAAGTTTCAAAATGGTGATAATATGAAATTTAGTAAAAGACATTCTTTTTTTTTAAGTCAAATTAGTTTTGAATACAGCAAAGTATTTCAAAATTCATTTTAATCCTTAGGTATTGCGTTTTCTGTGGTAATGTGTATATATATATATATATATATACACACTCTATCTGAATAAACATTAGGGAATTATTTTTTCAATGAGCTCTTCGAGAAATTTTTAAGTGTTAGCATCTTTTTGCATTCCCTTTTTTTTGGTGTATGTTCGTATTTTTTCTTCCATGTCAACAATTTACAAAAGTATCTAGTTGTATATTCTATACATTAAGTTTGGATAAATTGGTAACTAAGTCTTTTCTGCTGACCTAAATAAATTTACAATCGCAAATGATCCAAGTAAAAACCAAAAAAACCTAAAAATTAAAAAAACATATCGATTTGCCATGAAATAAAAACAAAAAGATCAGAAAAAAAGAGGCCAAAAGATCATCATTCCTAAATATCAAGGAATAAAAAGGAATAGTCAAATGAGTCAGATCTGTAAACCAGTCTGAAATAAAGAATAAAAAGGGTATACTCAAATGAGTAAGATTTTTTTTTAAAAGAGAAGAAAGTTTGTTTTAATTGTTTATCACCTATATTTGTTTGGGTTAAGGACGTTATCAAAAGATAACTACCTGTAAACATATAACCCTCCATGTAAACAACATTGGTTTACTCCAATGTACCTGACACAAATCAATTAGTTAAATGGTAGACGGTCATCTTTAGAAAACAAAAAAGTATCCAACACTTACAAGTGTCCTAAATACAACAAATAAACAAAACAAAAGTTCCATCTCTGAAAAATATAAACTCCCCACCCAGTGTCTGACCATTCAATAATGTGATCCTTAGGGCCCATTTATACTTTCCAGAGCACACTAAGTTCTGCAAGCCACTGTGAAAGCGGCTGAATGAAAAGATTGTTAAAATTCAGCCTAGTCCCTACCCTCCTTCACCTGCACCTAGTATGAAGATGGAAAATTAAATTAGTGGAATGTGTGTCAGATTTCATAAGATTTGATTGCACAGAAAATCCGAGCTTACACACACCTATACCTTTTCATGAGCCAATAAAAAAAAAAGAAGCATATATATTCATTCACAAATAAAAGCTGCTGTCATAAGACAGTTGCTTCACTAAATTTTGCCATGTGCTGACGTCAGCAAAAACAAAATAAATACCTCTTATTTATTGGCCAATCAGGAGCAAGAAAATAATCTAAAAGTTGATCCATTTCTATTCTTCACAAATGTATAAATACACATGATTTTTTCCTTTTCTTTTCAGAGAGTTACAGTTCGTCTACTGGACGCTAAGTGCAGGCAACCTGCATTTTCTTACTCTCTCACCTTCTCTTTTGCACTGAATTCATTGATTCTTCTTCATCCTAATGTACTTTCAACAAAAAAGAACGTTACAGAGAGTTACAAGTCACCAACTGGATGTTTCATCTAGGCAACATGCTCTTTTCACACTCTCTGATTCTCTTTTTCATGCCGTTCTAATTGATTCTCTCTTTTCCTAATTATTTGTCAGCTACAAAAAAACAAAAAATGAAAGAGGAACAAAGGCATCATTTCCATTTGCCTACTACAGTTGTACGAACTCACAGCAACATCAGATTTGTTTTTTCTTCAAAAATCTATTTTGTCTGACTTTACGAAAACTGGACTCTTAAACATACATTCAAGCAGAACTTTCAAACATGTTATTTCAAAACAATAAAATTGATGTCATTTTACTCATTAAATAAATTCCTACTTATTAATGCAAACAAAACCCCTTTTATCTTTTGTTCATCCTTCTGATCCTTTCAAATGTGATGGGCTCAGTTATATGTGACACAAGGCCATTTCGCAAGCATGGCTGATGCTCTCTACAATAGAAATTAATAGAATATGAGAACCAGTAATACGGAGAGCCAGAGAAAACCAATTACAAACACCAAGATAGTAATAGGACTTCTGTTTTTTTTGTTTTTTTTTAAAAAAGTGCTTACTGAGGCATTAGGTTTATAAGTCCCCAAAATTCATACATTGATGTTGTCAATTACACATGAGCAAGTAGATAAAAGCATTGGTTGGATCTAGTGATTTCAATAACAGTGGTGAACAAAATCTTAACTTCAATAAAAATTAGTGGCATGACTCATGGAATGAGAACAGTCTACCCCATTGAAATAAAGGATCCAATTCAAAATTACAGTCACCTGAATAATGTCAGAGAGTTCTATGGCCATCATGAATATAGAAATAAAGATGAGAACAGTCCAAACAATGTAAATAACGCACACACACACACACACACACACACACACACACACACACACACACACACACAGACATATATATATATATATATATATATATATATATATTGGCATGTCTAAGATGATCATGCATCCCCCCCGCCAAAGACATTTTTTTCAGATGCACAATATGTACTGGCTCGGCCGAGAGTGGGGAGGCATGTAGTCTGGGTAGTGCACAAATTAGGCTTACAATATCGTCCAGGTCTGCACCCGGCAGAGGTCACTCAGTTCAGTTTCACCATCAAAGAGTTGAATTTTGATTAAACACAAGGATAAACAGAGGTTTAGTATTACCTAAGCCAAAACAAAATTATTGACAAACTATATATATATATATATATATATAGTCATACCATTGGATTAAAAATCTACAATACTTAGAGTAAAAATGAACACCCTATTAAAAGTTTTAAGATTTTAAGATATAATAATTAAAAAATATTAATATTCTTAATCTGGCTGAAGTGCTTAGTAAAAGATAAAAAATTAAAAAAAATTATTATTTCTGATTGCAGTAACTATTATTGTCGGATTTCTCCATCCAACTTAACACACGTATGTTTTCAGGAGCCAACGAAAAGATGTTTTACATTTTTGAACTGACCAATATTAAATCATTTTTTTATTAGATAACTTGTTTAAAGATTTTGCTATATGTGGACATCGTCCAGAACAAATTGGATACACAATCATATCATAATTAGTAATTAGAAGACAGGAAAAATTTGATCCTTTTCTTGCTTGCGTGATTTTACCTTTTTTCTTCAGAGGGCTTTCGAGCTGTAGGTACTGGCCACATGTACCCTCTCACTTTTTATGTCGTGCTGCGTTTTATCTCTCTTCTTCTCCAGGTAAAGGACAATGAGATTCACCTGTATGACAGTTATCCCACTCTCTCTTTCACCTCTTTCTTCCTTAACAGGTCAGCAGCAACAAATGAAAGAGTACGCATACAGAAACAAATCTCTACAAGGAAAAATGCAGGCATGAAAAGTGATATTCTTAAGATAATATTAAACCTGGAAAAAAGGACAAGAAGTTATTCTAGTGAAGTAAAAAATAAGAAATTTCTTACTTAAAATATTGCAGCTAAAATGATTTTTAGCTGCAATATTTTAAGTAAGAAATTTCTTATTTTTTACTTCACTAGAATATCTTGTCCTGTTTTTTCCAGGTTTTAAAATTTAATATAATCTTAAGAATATTACTTTTCATGTGCACATTTTTCCATGTAATCCATAATTTTTCCAGGCATTGCTATTAAGTTAATACAAAATTTTATGCTGAAAAACTCGTTCAAAAAGATTAAAAAGAAAAAAAAATGTATATGCAATTGATAAAAAAAGCAATAAAAAATTTGATTATTTATAATGAATTTGGATAATCAATTCTGATAAAATGATAAATGATAAGCATAGTTTGACAAAAATGACAAAGGACATCTCAGAATTTAAATGTTGAAAACCGCATGCAAAAATATTAAACAGAAAAAAGTTATAAAGAATAAGATTTATTATTAGAAGCGTTAGTCTGGTGATACCGACCGAACAAGAGCGATGAGCCGGATGTGTGCTCTCTCACAACTAAAAAGCAAATGAATAAAAATCATCGTGCGCATCCGAGTTCGTGCAGATGTTCTGGTTGAAAAATAAAAATTAATCAAAGATCAAATTTCCAATTTTATTTACCAGCCAATGGGAAGCCCGAAACCAAATACAAGGATGAAATTCGAAACGACCTGCGTTTTGATCCAGAAGGAAAATATAAAAAGCTGTAACAAAAGGCACCCAGACAGACAGGAGAAGAGTGTAACTAATCCCCTTGACCTATGTCGAGTGACTACTATGTTGCCTCTTTCTTCCTCCCCTGTTCTCAAAGTACTAACTGACCTTTTCAAAGACATTTCACAAACCAACTTGCTGACCTACTGACCTTAGAAACGGCAACTTGATAATGAACATTAATCATACTACCAAGCCTTTTACCTTTCAGCGTTATATCTTCCTTGAACATTCTTTTATCCCTTTCAGCTCATTATTATCTGCCATGAACACTTTTACCTCCGTTGGACTTTTATTTCAAGTATTACTTTATTTGTAAAACATTAATTGAAATGCATGTATATATATATATATATATATATATAAATGTTATTTTATACTCTAAATAGGACAATGTGCAATGCGATCTTATGACCGGGTCGTGGTTGAAGTTTCTCCTTTTACATTTTAGTGTGTCTCTCTCACTACTCTCATCTCTGACTGACTGATGCTGATCGAAACCATTTATAGTCATCTAGATTTTTTGCACTGGATCACTAAGTACATTTTGGTCTTGCAAATTGCTTCCATTGGTCAGAAAATCAATTTAACATCTACTCGTGAAATCCGGTTTTAACTTTTTTTAAGCACATGGTCAATCCTTTTTCTATTTAGCAAAACCAGGATTTTACACGTCATCGTGAATTTTTGTAATAGTGAAGTTGCTTTTAGTTCTTAATTTCCTATCCCCACAAGTCTCCCTTTTCAGACTGCACATATTTTGATGTAACTTTTTTCTACTGAACCAAAATTCAAATTTTTTTTTTCAAAATGTAGCTAAGGATGTGTCCTATCTAACTCTGTAAACTGTTTGAAATTTGGTTGAGAACTGAATGAGTGGTGAAGCTTGAAAGCTGCCTAGATTCACTCAATATTGCACTTAAAGAATATATTCAACCACTGCTGTGGTTAAATGGTAAAACTTTTCTTCATAAAAACAAACTTTCTAATGAACGTTCAACATCCAACTTATTTTTAAACAACATAATTTTGACGAATAATAAATAATCTTTTTATCATAAAAATGAGATTTTTTTAATTTTCAGTTTCTCTCTACAACCATCCTATTTATTCTTTGATGTCTTTTGAGTTTTAAACCACTCAGCACCCTTCTCATATATGATATAAGTTCGGTTAAGTTCGCAAGGACATTTTTGCAGGGTTAGGTGAACTTCCCTACACTATATTGTGCAACTAAAGAAAAAAAAACAAAAAAAAAAGAAAATGAAAAATTACTTCTCTGAGAAAATTAACTAATAATATTTTTTTTACTAAATAAATAAAAAAAAAGGTAAATTTTCGTTGTAAATCCCGATGCTTTTCCCCTTCAAATTTATCCAAAATAGCATTATCTCTGTGCAAATGTATATGCTGAACTCAAATCAACTGTTAGTTATTGAAGAAACTTACCTTTTATTTTTTTTTATCTAAATGTCCATAAAAAAAAAGAACTATATCTTGCACTTTTTCTCTCCCGTAACTCTCACAAAGTCATGTAATTAACTGCAGAATGACATACTGTTTCAGTAAAGGACGAAATTCGACCAAAATTGCTGCCTACGTAGAACGTCATTCTGCAGTTAATTATGACTTCGTGAGAGTTACGGGAGAGAAAAAGTGCGAGATATAGTTCGTTTTTTTATGGACTTTCAAAGCAAAAAAAGGTAGGTTTCTTCAATAACTAATTGTTGATTTCAGTTCAGCATATACATTTGCACAGAAATAATGCTATTTTGGATAAATTTGAAGGGGGAAAAGCCGTCGGCATTTAAAACGAACATTTACCAAAAAAAAAAAAAAAAAAACAATCCAGAAGAATTTTATAATTTTATTGTTTGTGTACGTTTTTTTTTATACTTCAATTGAATAATAAACGAATATTAGTCCTCACTTAACCACAGTACCTAGCGTCGAACTATAGTTAGGAAAGGCATAGTCTGTGCATCTGATAAAGATGTTTAGTTTAATCTTTGCTTCTAAATCCAAATTTAGATAGAAACAAACTTTTTTTTCAGATGTCTGGCCGGTTAATTTTATATAGGGGAAATTACACCGGTTAAATCCGGAAGTGTAAACGAAGTTTGATTTCCATGTGGGTAAGTACTGTTTTTTTACATTACTTTTTAGCTTTAAAACATTTAAAATAAGAATATTTGATTTTGTAAGATTGCAATCTATTTTGAAAAAACCTCATCCAGGGTATTTTTGTTTTTTTGCTGTTATTCGGATTGACTACTTTTTGTTCCAAAATAAATAACTGCACTGTATTTTAAATTTAAATGGGGAGAGAAGAAAATACAGTAAAAAACACGCACGTGTGTTGCTTATTATGTCAATGATTCCTTTTACTAACTTTGAATATTGCAGTGTTAGCTAATTTGAATTAAAAAAAAAATTATATATTAAATATTATTGGGATATGTCCTTTTCTTTTTCGTGTTACTGGGTTAATTTCAAGTCAACATACTCAATGCATTTTATTTTATTTTTTTGTTTAGTATTGTTTCTGAGAAAAAACAAAACAAAAAACAACAATTTTTTTTAGGTGTAATTTTTTCTAAAACGTGCATACCAGGTATTACACTTACACAGTATACACTTTTACTTTTTAGTTCCACAATTATACAAAACAAACTGACCACATCTGAAAATTATGTTTGTGGTCAACTGTGAATTTCAACGATTACATGTTTGTTGAATCATTTAGCAATTATTGAACCTACTTAAATAGATTAGTCCTCTCGTTAAAAAAAGAAAAATGTTTTTTAAATAAACTTTGTAGATTAGCATTTTGTAAGACCTTCATTAGGCCGCGACGATTCTTAAAAAAAAAAAGATTGAAGGAGTCCTTCTTTGATCTATCATAAATAGAAATAAAATCGATCCCTGACTTTTAAAAGAGTTATTGGCTTTCTTATTTAATTTTAATTTATTAAAATTTTAATGTCAAATTTTAAAATGCAGTAAAAATTATTGATTGATATCTACACATTTTTTAAATTCTGATTTTTTTAACCTTTCTCTTTTAGCTTTTTTATTTTTTAAACACATTAAAAAAAAATGGAGTTTTTCGGAAGCATACATAAACAAAAAACATTTTAAGGTGATTAGTAATTAAATGAAGATTGAAGAATAAACGTATATTTGTTTTTTAAATTAATGTATAATTATTATACATTAATTTAAAAAACAAATATACGTTTATACATTGTATATTGTAACCTTTTTTTGTTCTTTACAAAAATGTTATCCGTTTCGTCTTTATTCGAAAATAATTTTTGCACCCCAACACCGAAATTAGTCTGTTTTCGTACGTAAAACAAGTTCAATAACTCTGCGAAAGTCAGGTATCAATTTGAATTGGATATTGTACCGATATTCTGAATCAGGCCTTCTAAGAAAGAGAATAAAATATCGTGACATAAGGAAGGACTCTGTCTATAAAAATAGTATGCTAATCAGCGGAAATTATTCCCCCAAAATTTCCCACATTTTTTTTTTTACAAATGGACCCGTCTATTTAGTGCCAATCATAAAAATTCTCTCTGTGTCATGCCATTTCAGGACGTAGGCGATCATGGTCTTCTACGTCTCCCTATCCTTGATGGCTTTTTCCTGTTACCCCACCCAAACCCCGCACTGCTATCCATTTGCTCAGGCTCGTCAAATCGTCAACTATATTGTTACCCGATGCTTTGCCCTGTCTCTCTTTCCATCTATCCAACCTGTGAGTATCAGATTTTCCAAGCCCTTCTTCCTCATTACATGTTCCAGGAACTTTAGCGGTCTTTTCCTGATGTTCAGTATTAGTTTCTTTTTCATTTCCATCCTTTCCAAAACTTCATCATTGCTCAATGATGCTCTGCAGCATCCTTCTGTAGAACCACATTTCAGTTGCTTCAAGATTTTAGTTATACTTTGAGATTGTCCAACATTCACTGCTACATTGAAGAAAAAACATCACATAGTAATTAAATTATTAAACACTCCTAAGTTAAAAATTAAAGAAATCATATTTCTTTATCTGGTATAAAGTTTTTGTTTTTGGTTGTCAGTTTTCTTGTGCCAACCCAATTTAAATTATTTCCTTCAATACCCACCCACCTCTATGGTACTTTTTTTTTTTTTTTTTTTTGTATGGTATGCTTATTTTCTAAAATCTTTCTCGGCCCTATTATCTGAAATGGTTCATTTATTAAACTTATATGAAAATTCTCAGATGTTTATTTGAACAACAGGCGTGTTTATTTTATAAGTTAAATTCACACTAGCATGACTATTCAAGACAACAGTTGTATTTGGTACAAAAGAGTATTGATGATCTATGCCTGTATACATGGAGACCTTTACTCTAACCATTTATTTTGTAGATGTGAACCACATGCTAAAATTACATTCACACTGTAGACGGTTAGTTCCCCCGGTGCGCTAACAACTGAACTCTATTCCAACTTTCCAAAGCATGGCTTGAAATTTATTTTTCGTGTAAAGTTATTTAAAATATGAAGGTAAAATATTTGCTTTTAACTGAAATGGTTGAATTCGGCATTTTTTGAATTTACTGATCTTTATGAGGAGTTCTAGTGTTGCTATTGAAGTAACAAATTTATGCGAATGATACTAGCGTTAGTTATAATTGTAAGATCATAGTTGACTTTTGAATGGTGTTCAGCAGTTCCAGTATTGTGTGCAAGCTTAAGAACCAAACAATCCACCATTAATAAAAAAAAAATAATCAAATTTAGGAACGAACATACTAAATATATATAAACAATAATATAAAAAACAATGACACAAACTATTTTGTGAACATAAAAAAAAAGAGTTTTTGATAATGGCTAACAGAAGCCAAAAATACTTTCAACTTTTTACCCTGGTGAATTTAAGCATGTTACTATTTTGGCATCTAGGTTCTACCTTATTACCATTGAAATGGTTAAATGTAATCACTTCTACTTGAACAGTTTCTTTTCTTGCACTTCCTGCCTGTGAAACTCCCTTCTGTTTACTTGCTTCCCTTCTACTGCAATCTCCAAAAATTTAAATGCAAGTCAATTGCCATCTTCAGTTTTCTTGAATCCTGTTCATCTTTTATAATTTCTTCAATACCCTCTGCATACTAGTGGATGTCTCACCTTACTTGGGATAAAAAAAAATATCAAGGCTATTGATTATCATATGGAAACCAAGGTTAGTCTACTGACAAACATCATTCAGAATTTAAGGTTTCTTTTTTGCAATTGTACCATAAAATGACCCCCAATTTTTAAGTGTGACTTTTTTTTTTTTTTTAATTTAAAGGTCATCTCATGCACAAAAATATTTATTGATGTTTTTTTTTTTTACGTTTTCCTACAATTTGAAAATGATCCAAAATGTAGCAGAAATAAATAAAACATCTTAAGAACTTTTGCTGCTCTTCAACTGAACTTATATAATGTTATAATCTAGTATATATGCATCAGTATTCATATACACATGTACAAATGTATAGTTATCACATTATCACAGAAGCATACAAATGATTAGAAGATTATTAATATAGTTATCACATTATCACAGAAGCATACAGATGTATGCTTCTGTGATAATGTATCAAACAGATTGTGATTTTATTTTTCAATTTTTTCTTTTTCTTTTTTGGTACAGGTGTGAAAGCAAGCACACAAAATAATGTCTGATTTTCGTGTTCATCAAGTCCGTTTTTTCCATTATGTTCCCAAAGGAATAACCAACCTTTCTTATAGTGACACTAATCAGAAACTGGCGCTATCAAGGTAAGGAATTTGGATTATTTATTTTAAGGGGTTGGGATTATAGGATTTATCCAATGGTTGATCTATGTTTCCATCTTACTGATGGAATATGTGGGCACGAGGTTTTGAAGAGGATGGACACAAAAGGAAAACTGATACTTAACATCAGGAAAAGACAGCTGAAGTTTTTGGGACATGTAATCTACCTACCTATTGTTGTTCTGTCTTAATTGTGTTTATTTGTACTTAATGTCCATTTGCACAGATATTGTGCTGCAGATACTTCAGCACACATCATCTGGTATTGTACTACCACCTTGGCAATACAACAAAGAGTAAAACATGTTAGATTGATAAACATTTCCTATTTATTATTTCTTATGATATTTATTTTATATGGAATAATTAACACCAACTGTCTCAGTTTGGTGGAGTTAAATGTGAAGACAATTCCAGGGCCTGGCAATGCAGACTTGGTCTCGGTAGAAATGGAACATGCAATAACTGAGATGTACTAAATAAGAACGAGACAACAAATCTCTAGACATGGGAGTGAGTGAGAATAATTTACTCCTCTAGATTAAATAAAAGGTTCTGTTTAAAATTCCCTGAAGGTTATTTGGATTGACAAGCATTTGATGAAAGCCAGAGGGAACAAAACATTGTGGTAATAACAGCAAAAGTAAGGACAATAATGATAGAACTTTTATAAAATATTAGAAGTATGTATAATTAACACTGCTACTGAAGTTCCACTATGATGCAGGGGTTGTTAGACTGGGTTAATTTTAATTTTAATTTTAAATTTTGACAATGCTCGAAAATTCAGTATGTTTATTGTTATTTAGGCTGGATGGATCTATTGAAATTCTTGGAAACTGGTACAAAGAAAAAGTGATTCCAGGTGATAAGGACCGGTCCATAGAAGCCTTGGCTTGGGTTGGTAATCGTCTTTTCTCTGCAGGATTTTCTGGTGAAGTCTTTGAGTATGACCTTCTCAGGTTGGCAGCAAAGGTAAGAATTTCACCTATTTTTGTCTTTTATAAATCTTTTTTCTCTCTCTCCTCTTCTCTCTCTCTTTTTATTTTTTTTTATTTTTTTAGCACATTTCTTTCTCTTGGCTATGGATGACCTGTTCCTTCCAGATGCATCCAGCTTATTCTTGACCTCGCCACTTTCAAGAAACTGGATATCTCTGTTACTGTGGTTTGCGCCATGAAGAGGTTATGCTCCTTAAGTTCCTGGAGGCTGCCATATCAATGCCACCAATATGTCTCCAAGAGAAATGAGAATGTTAAAAGTTTTGAAATGCCATAAACAATCTTGTATTGTCTGTTTAGAGCTCACCACAGCTGTGCTTTCAAATATTTGGCACATCATATAAATGCTATATTTAGTGGGTACACATGTTTGAGTAAAGATGCTGTCAACCGGCCTAGAAGTCGGTAAAGAAAATGTACCTTCTGACAGAAATTGAACCTCTGCGAACTTTTCCATCAGGGAAACAACTTTTAAGCCAAGTATGACTTAACATTTTGGCTACAAGAAGCCATAATGACAAAACAAAACTGAATTACCATATTGAAGAATGCACGTCTTGTTGGGATCTTTTGAAAGCCGTATCTGCTGATGTTGTTTTTGTACTTGAAATGTAAACAATGTAATTTCTCAGGAAATAATGAATTTTATTTATAAGTCAACATTTATTTCTTCTTCTTGTATTATTATTTTGTGGGCACACATATTTGGATAGACACCCCTGTCTTATATATATATATATATATATATATATATATATATATATATATATAAATAAATTTCGAAGTTCAAAATCATTGTATGATCATTTCTACATGAAATCCCTAAGAGATTTCACATTTCATTGACAATCTTTATGCTGAAAATAATAATTTTTGAATATTAAAATATTGATATTAATTTGGATCAGGTCTTCCTGCTTTTCCTTTTGGATTAAAGTTTTTATATTTAAAAAAAAATATACATATATATATATATATATATAGTTATAATAGCCAACTAAAATTTATGTATACCCAAATACAGACGCGGCACAGACCAGCATTTGATGTCAAAATTGATATGCTGAGAGAGAAACATCACCATCAAGTGTCTATTTCACTTCTAATTACACCACTCTCTCTCTCCCTGTTGTCTTAGCAACAGACAGAAGTTACTAGTCTTTGTATATATGCAAATAAATTATACATTTATTTACTCCTACTTAATGTTCTCTTTTGTTTGATGCTTACATTTACATTTGCTGAGGTAGAGAAGGAATTAACCTCCATAACAGTAACAACAATCAGGTTTTGTCTTCCAGGGTACCCATTTCCACCTCTGCAACAAGCTATTAGATAAAAAAAGAAATGTCCCCTTCTTTCCCTCACTTTCCCAAATTTCTTCCTTGCTTAATATTTTTATTATGTAGTTTTCTCAAAAAGAAAGCATAGCTGATTCCAATTCAGACCATCATGCAGATAGTAAACTCTGATCCAAAGTAGATGAGTTTAATGGCCATATATTTAAACAGACAGAATAAGTGTATGAATAATCTTTTTTTGTCTTGCTTTAATTTTTCTTTGTTGTTTTAAAAGGGATTATGAAGAAAACAGGTTATTCAATGAACTGTATTAATGAATGAGAAAGTATTGCCTTACTTGTTTTAGTTTTTGTAATTATTCTGACTACTTGTCATTATTCTTGAAATATATATATTTGAATTTCTGTCAGGTCATTTGATCTTAAATAGACAAAAGATAACACTAAATAGTGTTTTTTTGAAGAATGTAAAAAAAAAAAATTAGATGGAATTGTACAATTGACAATGCGAACAAAAATAATTTTTCTTTTTATATTACTATATTTTCTTTTCTTTTTTTAATATTACTATAGATTGAACACACCAGATCATGAACATAAATATTTAAATTGTATAAAAGTTAATAAGTGGGGTGAATTTGGGTGTGTCCAACTTGCTATTTAAATTCATTGAAGCCAGAAATCATGTCATATGAACATTATTCATATGATATGATTTCTTAAAATGTAAAAACTAATAATGTTTCTAATTGGTTACCTAAAGTTCTATTTTTTTTTTATATATTACTATCAATTAAGCAATCCACATAAGAAATTTAAAAAAAAAAATTAAGAAATTATGTAGTATGTTTTGGCTTCCATAGGTGGATCAATTTACTAAATTAAAAAAATATATTTGTGATCTGGAGGCCTTAATTTATAGGAAGATAGATTTGACTGAAATATGTTGAAAAAATTTTCGGGTTTTCAACTGAAATAGAAGTTGAATTGTGATTAAACTTTAAAAAAAAAATATTTCTCCCCAAGTAACATTGGCTTTTTACATAGTGAGATTATTTTTTTATATATATTTTTTCTTCTTCAGGCCAAAGCTCATTGCAACACTGGTTCAATTTGGTGCATGGTGAAGAATTCCTCAAACACACGCTTAGCAGTAAGAATTGATTTTTTTTTTTTTTTTGTTGATGAATATTGCTTTAATGACTTTTTAAATTTGGTATCATTTCACTCCAAATGTGGCGGGGCTGCTACTAATGCGCAGGCGGTTGCAGTAAGAGAAAAGACAGGGTACAGGGGGAATTGAAGAAAAGATAAAAGATGAACAGTATTCAAGAAGATAGGAGATGGAAATTGACGTTGCATTTAAATTTTTGGAGATTGTAGCTATCAGGGAAGTAAGTAATCGGAAGAGTTTCACAGGTAGGAAGTGTGAGAAAAGAAGCTGTTGGAGTATAAGTGGTGGTTACATTTAACTATTTCAACGATAAAAGAGGTGGGACCTAAACGCCAATCTAGTAGTATGCTTAAATTCATGTGGACGGGCCACCAGGGTGAAAAGCTTGTTGAAAAGACAAAGGAAACTCCTGTCAAAGCGGTGAGAAAGTGACTAGAGTCAAGATGCTAACTCAGGACTAATTACATTGCAAATAAAAATTCTGCTATTTAATCTATGGCTGATTAGGGAGAGATGAGGTGGATTTTTTTTTTTTTTACAATGATGCCCACTCAGTTGGTCAGTTAAGTGGCATACATGATACATGCTTGGGCGATCATGTCTCGAAAGAAACATGACTGACTGAGCAGAAGATTTTCCTGCCGAATATTGCCATTACTTTCTGTGGTAGACTGGTTGCCAACCAAGGCTATAGAACCCAATCTGCCTTATTATTTAACCCATAGCTGGAGGGAAGAGACAGACTCATACCTTTCCCAAGGATATTTGCATGTAAGTAAATGCAATGAATTCGACTGGAATTCAAATTCGGCTGTCCTGCTATTCAACTCATACCTGGAGAGAGAAGAGATGGATTAATACCTTTCCCAAGAATATTTGTGCATAAGTGAATGCAAGAAATTCAACTGGAATTTGAACTTAACTCTCCAATTTCTCATTCTGAGCTGATATCCACAGCACCACAATGCATGTAAAGGCTCAAAAGCCACTCAGGATAGAGGGTTGTAGAGTAAGACACACAACGTCAAGGAAGGTGATAATGTCAATAAGATACAAGGGGCCACCAGAGTGAAAAATAAGGAAAAGACTTTAGAGAGAACAGGGAACAAGGGATAACCCTCTACTCCTGTTCAAAAGATCACAGAGGAGCTTTATCTGGATAACAGGCAAACCTATCTACTCCTATTGAGGGAGAAAAATGTAAATAAATATTAAATAAAAGTTCAGTTTTAGGCAGAGACTTTAGGAGTATAGATTTGAAGTAGACTTTAGATGGAACTGAAAACAAGAGATAGGCCTCTACTCCTGTTCAAAAGACTAGGGAGGAATATGAAATGAACAATAGGCAAACCTATTTACTCCTATTGAGAAAAAAAAATGTAAATAAATAGCAAACAAGAGTTCAGAGTTTTAGGCAGACATATTAGGAATATAGAGTTGAAGTAGATGGAACTACAAACCCAAGGGTATTTGTGCATAAGTGGATGTAATGAACTCCACTGGAATTCGAACACTGCTCTCAAATTTCTCATTCTGAACTAACGGTAACAAATATTTCAGTTTTATTTCAATACTAGCAGTATAGCCTGGTGTTGCTCGGGTGTAATGAAAGTTTTAAAATTAATCCATGGTCCTGGAGCTCAGACTCTTTGGACGTTGACACAAAAGACTAAAAAGCAATAGTTGTTTCCAGTTAAAATGAAACCGTAGACTGAAAGAAAAAAGAATGGATATAAGTCAAATTTTGATTTCCTCATATCGATATCAAATAAGTTTTTTCTCGTTGTAAACTGAATTTTGAAGGCTAAATAAGTCCTCTGAGTGAATGGTATCATGGCTGAGACTAAGAACTACAATCATACCTACTTAGAGCCAAACCCGAAGCAAAAACTAAAATAAAAGGGTTGAAAAAAAATACAGACATACAGGCAGATAAACAAACAAACACACACAAACATCTTGCCTTTTATATATATATATATATTATCGATTTTCTGCACTATTGTAAGAACTGCAACCTTGAAACTTCTGAATATCGTTTCTTATGTCTTTGTTTATGAGTATATCAAATTTGATTAAAATCGGACCACTCCTTCTATAACCCGATTTTTTCGATTATAGATTTTCGATATTTATCGGGGATACCTTGACACAAAACCTAGCTAAGAACTCTAGCAGACATTTATAGTATAACTGTGTAAATTTTCAAGAAAATCGGTTCAGCCGTTTTGGAGTCTATAGGTAACGGACACACAAAGTTCCATTTATAAATCAGTTTAGATTAGATTTAGATTTAGATCTTGTGTGTATGAATGTGTGTGTTTTATCCAGTGAACTGTTTGAATTTTTTAAACATTATTTTACTTTGATGCTGTATGGCAGAGGGACTATTTTTAAAAGTTTGACTCTACATGTAAATCTGAAAGAAGACAAGTATTATTCAGTTCTACAGACATCAGAGAATAGCACTGAACTTACGTCATGTATCTCCTGACAGAATGGGGTCCCTGGAACTATGTATACTTTTTGATCATTGACTTTCAAATAATCAACAGTAGAGACAACAAAGTGTGCTTTTAACCCATCAGTCCAGACATTTCCAGCCAAGAAACACCCTGCAATATATACAGGGTTGAATTACCCTCATTTTCTGTATATTCCATTGTTAAGGGTGTTCTACTCAAACAGCTTTTGTCCAAGAAAACCTACTGCCTCCCATGTGGATGCCTCTCCAAACACTATAATCTTAACCTCTTCAAATCTGTGGTCAGTCATTATCCATCCTTCATATTTTGTTTATTTTAACTTCCTCTTCTTCAATTCATATTAAACAGCTCATTCAGTAACCGTCTACCTTGTAAGGCTTTTGAGCCTCATACTGAGTAAACATTTAGTATAAAAATGAAGATTTTACAAGCACAAGGTGCATTAAATTGTAAAGTCTTCTCCTTTTGGGCTGCAATGTGACAAATAGCTGTAGGTGCACAGCAATAAATACCTTATTTTACTTTAGTCTTTTGCTCTCAACAGGCATTTCTCAGGTGTTAGACTTGTTTCTTATCAATAAAAATTTATCTTTTCATGGACAGGCATCTATTGTAGATTTGTGAAGGTTTGGTAAACTCTGATTGGAGTAAAAATCATGTCAATTTTTTTTTTACTTTAATTTATTATATTTATCATATATGTACAAGATGATGTTAAAAATAATGTTAAAATGTCTATAGTAGATTTTTTTAGAACAGTTCTGTGGGACTACCTATTATAATAAAAATACTCCCATTGAAGTGGTAACATTTTATTATTTTTAAATCACCTATGGTAGATTTCAAGAACGCGTTGATTTGACAGGGATGGCAAACACGGGGAGACCGTTTTAAATCATAATATATCTTTTCTGTCTGAACTTCTGGGATTTACAATGTGTAGCATATTCCTATTAACTTATATAAAATAAAAAAATTATATTACTGATCTAGAGTACTTATTCTATAGTAGTATGTATGTATGTATATCTATATATATATATATATATATATATATATATATAAATGCAAACTTATCACTATACTCGTTTCAAAAATCCCTCCGCGTATATACATGGAAGGAAAAAATGGTTGTAAAAAAGAAAGAACTAAGCACATGAACATCAGCCAAAGCAATTTGGACCGAGCCAGTACGTAGCCCAAAGAAAAAACCCAAGACGAGTAATCAATAACAAAAAAGCACTCAGTATGTAAACAGAGCAGAATAAGTAAATTAACCTAGTGAGCCAACAAATCTACCAAGGTTTCACCTGAACGGATCTCAGGGAAGGTTGGCCCTGAAGAGCCAATCTTCCCTGAGATCCGTTCAGGTGAAACCTTGGTAGGTTTGTTGGCTCACTAGGTTAATTTACTTATATAGTGATCTGAAGTACTTATTCTGTGGTAGTTTGCCAAAAAAAAAATTTCACAATTTTTTAGTTGCGTTTCCTACTATAAGATTTATATTTATTTTTTTCTAAACTTTGAAAATGCTTTGTTTTTTTAAATCTATATCTCTCAGGGCTGCATTTTTGGAGTTAAAATTTTCTCATGCAATGGAAAGTTATTTAATAACTAACAGCTAGAACATGTAAATTGTTGCATGAAATGTGTTTCCTTTGCTTACAAGAAAAAATCCATATAATAAAATTCCCCAAAACTGACTTATTAAACCAACGTAATGAAATCACTAATTTTTGTAACCACAGAACCTTCCATACCCTTAAATATATATGAAATTATCTTCAATTTATTTCAGTATTTTCACTATTTGCTTGTTTTATAACTTTAAAAAAAATTTAGCTTATCTTATTTAGCAAATCTTTTAGCATATCTTATTTAACAAATCTAGCAAATTTAGCTTGTCGTATTTAGCAAATCTTTTAGCATATCTTATTTAACAAATCTAGCAAATTTAACTTGTCGTATTTAGCAAATCTTTTAGCATATCTTATTTAACAAATCTAGCAAACTTAGCTTGTCGTATTTAGCAAATCTTTTAGCATATCTTATTTAACAAATCTAGCAAATTTAGCTTGTCGTATTTAGCAAATCTTTTAGCTTAACTTATTTAACAAATCTAGCAAATTTAGCTTGTCGTATTTAGCAAATCTTTTAGCTTATCTTATTTAACAAATCTAGCAAATTTAGCTTGTCGTATTTAGCAAATCTTTTAGCTTATCTTATTTAACAAATCTAGCAAATTTAGCTTGTCGTATTTAGCAAATCTTTAGCTTATCTTATTTAACAAATCTAGCAAATTTAGCTTGTCGTATTTAGCAAATCTTTAGCTTATCTTATTTAACAAATCTAGCAAATTTAGCTTGTCGTATTTAGCAAATCTTTAGCTTATCTTATTTAACAAATCTAGCAAATTTAGCTTGTCGTATTTAGCAAATCTTTTAGCTTATCTTATTTAACAAATCTAGCAAATTTAGCTTGTCGTATTTAGCCAATCTTTTAGCATATCTTATTTAACAAATCTAGCTTGTCGTATTTAGCAAATCTTTTAAATTACTATTGTTCTTTTATTTGTACTTATGAATACATCTCCTTAAGAAAATATTTTAATATTTGAGTTTTATTTTTATCATTATTCCTATCTTTTATGTTGCTTTTGATTTTATTTTCTTATATCTATTTTATTTTGTTTATTTTATCTTTTCCAACATTTAAATTTTTCTTTGCTAGTCTTTCCCTTTTCTTCCTCTTCTATCTTGTCTCTTCTCTGTTGTTCCTTTTTCTTCTTTTTTATTTCTACTTTATTTTTTTCTTTTTCTGGTTTAAAATTTTTGACATGTCTGGCATACTGTCACAAAACATTTGCTACATTACTTTCTCTTGAGTTGTATACACACCATTGTTTAAAATGTTATAACCTCCCACTTCACTTAATTCATCTCATTGGCTGACATCTTCATTTTTTTGTTTTTATTTATCTTTTATTCTTATTTTTTTTATTTTGTATTTTTTAAATCTCCTTATCTATATATTACAAAATAAATTAACCACATTTTACTGACTGATGATGGTGTTTTAACACTAAAACTTTATAGCTATTGATTACAGTATGCTATTATTATTATTATTATAATAATTTCCCACCTGTAGTGTATTTAAAAAAAAAACAAAAAAAAACTTACACTGCATGTCAAACATATGTAGTACATGCAGTGTATTTAAAAAAAAAACAAAAAAAAACTTACACTGCATGTCAAACATATGTAGTATATGCAGTGTATTTAAAAAAAAAACAAAAAAAAAACTTACACTGCGTGTCAAACATATGTAATACATGCAGTGTATTTAAAAAAAAAAAAAACTTACACTGCATGTCAAACATATGTAGTACATGCAGTGTATTTAAAAAACAAAAAAAACTTACACTGCATGTCAAACATATGTAGTACATGCAGTGTATTTAAAAAAACAAAAAAACAAAACTTACACTGCATGTCAAACATATGCAGTGTATTTAAAAAAAAACAAAAAAAAACTTACACTGCATGTCAAACATATGTAGTACATGCAGTGTATTTAAAAAAAAGACAAAAAAAAACTTACACTGCGTGTCAAACATATGTAATACATGCAGTGTATTTAAAAAAAAAAAAACCAAAAAACAAACAAAAAACCTTTCCTATCTTTGTCCCTTGTCCACTACTGTAAGTTGAATAATAACTTTAAAAAAAAAACTGTTTCATGATGACACACGATAATTTTAAGACTTGCATAATGCTACATATGTATCATTCAATTTATTTCATCACTGTCATGGAAAATGTCTGGATCTTAAGTCATTTTAAGTCTCTATCCCACTTTACTCTTACAATCAAATTTCTCCTATACATCATGACCTGATTTTCTATTGGTTCACTGAGACAAACCCTCCGAAAATCTCCCACATTAATTGTCTGGATTTGGTAAAAATTGTGTTGTTTTTAAGCTTTTATATATAAAGATTCCTAACAAAAAATATTTCACTGCCTGACAAGGTACTGAAAAGATAGTACTGGAACACAACGGCTCTTTTTTTGCAGTAAACTATGTTTTTATTATAATCTTACAATAAAAATATTACCATATATAATGCTCTACTAAATATCGAGCGCTCTTGATAAAGTAAATCACTACAGTGGACTGCCAACCTATTTGTATTACTTTTAAGATATATATATATATATATAAATATAAAACACAACAGTCTTTATTTTAATAGAGATGATAACTTTCTTTTAACCATATTTTCTTTTTAGGTTGGAACTGATGGAGGTGCTGTTGTTTTGTTTAATATTGAAAATAATGACTTGCAGTATTTCAAGGCATTCAGCAAACAAGAAGGTTTGTAGTTTTTTATTTTATTCTTTCACTGATTTTGTCCTGGGTATGATGATACATCTGGTAGGAAAGCCTCTGATTGTGAGATTGGAGGTTTTGAGGAATGTGGAACCACCTCTTAATTACTGTCATTCCCAAGTCTACCTTGACCTGGAGTGGCAACACCTGTTAGGGTCCCAGTTATAGGCAAATAGTGAACCCCTAAACAAAAGCAAAACACTATGAAAGTATAGTAGTACATATTTGTCATAAAATGATTAGTATTACATCTTATCATTTGTGGTCAAAATATTTAGATTTCGACATTAAATAACTAAGGTTGATATGCTGCTAAATGAAGTCATTTGAACCATCAACTTAAGAGAAATCATTCATGACTTTAATCGATATAATATCTTACAATTTCTTAAAGAAATCAAGCTGCATTCCAAAATATATTTTCAGTAAAACTACAACATAAAATACGTGCATCGCTACCTCTAGTAATTGTGGTCCTGGGTATGAGAGTAAACTGCATCCGGCAGCAAGGGAGGTTGTGAGGAGCATGAAACCACCTCTTAATTGCTGTTGTTCCCAAGCCCACACTGACCCAGAGTGGTAGCACCTGTTAGGGTCCCAGCTATAGTCAAATAGTTAACCCCCCAAACTGGGGTCAAAACACTATGAAGGTATAAAAATAGATTTTTATAGAAATATATATACATAAAAAAAAAATTTTATAGAAAAATATGCAATTTTGAAGGAAAAATATTACCATAACACATTTTTGAAGGAAAGAAATTATTGACATAATACATTTTTGAAAGAAAAAATATTACCACCAATACAATTTTAAATACAAAACTAGAAGACATCTTCAGTTTCTAAAATGAAAAAAATTAAAAAAAGTTATAACTGAACATTAAAAAAAAATACCATAAAATCCTACTGTATACTACTTAAATAACCCACAGAGGTTGATATGTCGTCATACAAAACTCTAGCTCTAGTAATTATGTCTACACAAATATGTATATGCACAAAATCTGAGTATTATCTACCATGTATTCAATTGTGAAAGCAGAATAATGTATATAATATTTTTATTACTTCAAAGCTCGCAAGAAAATTAAATTTTGGCATTAAACAACTCATAAGTATTTTTGGGTGTTAGAGGGGTTGGTCTGTATTTTGAGTTCTGTTGACCTTTTTTCAGGTCTTAGGATTAAGTGTTTGTTTTTTGGCAGAGTTCAGGATAGGTTAATCTATTAATCTTGAGAGGGCTGATGCTGCTGGCGCCTAGCGTGTTGTTATTTGGTTTAGGGGTTGGTAGGTGTTGTTTTGTTTTGGGGTTGGTTTCGCCTTAATTTAATGTATGTTATTTTGTATTGGGGTGTGTGCTTTTTTTTGTTTTTTTTTATTTTTTTGTTTTTTTATAAAATATATTTTTTATAACAGAAAACAGAAACCCAAAGTAAAATGGAAAATCCTAGAAAAAACTAGAACTTGCAACTCACTTAATGACATCTGCCCTTTATGTCTAAGTGAAAAACTACACATTCTCCAGTACCCTAACAGCAACGATTTATTAAACCATAGACGAATTAGCAGTAATATGCAAACATCGCAAATATTTCTCGCTAAAATTTAAGTAAACAAAAAAAACCCCAACCAGAAAACCCCCTAAAAGAAAACAAACCCTATACAATACCAACAAAAAAATAATGCAGTTGCAACAGAATAGTAGATAAATAAATAAAAAAATATATTTTATTTTTATAAAATATGTTGTATAAAGGATAGATTTTATAAAAAGAAATATATTTCTTAAATATTATAAAATATTATAAATATTATGGAATATTATAAAATATTTTTTATGAAAGATATATTTTATAAAAAACACCTACCAACCCCTAAACCAAATAACAACATGCTAGGCGCCAGCAGCATCAGCCCTCTCAAGAACTCTGAACTCTGCCAAAAACAAACACTTAACCCTAAGACCTGACAAAAGGTCAACAGAACTCAAAATACAGACCAACCCTTCTAACACCCAAAAATAACAAATCCAACACAAATAAACTGGCTTTTTCAACTAGATAATTCTCATTTCTAAAAAATCACCTATTGTAAGCACTATTGTAAGAACTGCAACTTTGAAACTTCTGAATATTGTTTCTTATGTCTTTGTCTATGAGTGTATCAAATTTGATTAAAATCTGATCACTCCTTCTATAACCTGATTTTTTCGATTTTCGATATTTATCAGGGGTACCTCGACACAAAACCTAGCTAAGAACACTCCCAGATGCTTATAGTACAACTGTGTAAATTTTCAAGAAAATTGGTTCAGCTGTTTCAGAGTCTATAGGTAACGGATACACACACACACAGTTCCATTTATAAATAAGTTTAGATTAGATAGATTTGTTGCATACAACGGTTTTAACCCTTCCTACCTACTGTTATAATCAAATGACACTGGTATCCCCTTTGGTACTCATCAGCTTGTGTTAGTACTAATTTAAATTTCTAAGTTCTGCTCTTCTGAGCAAGCACAAGGTATTGGTCAGGATGTTTCAATAAACAAGGTGGATTTCAGTAGCATTCGCATGGAGACTCTTCCAGTTGGTCAAACTTTCAGCTTAGATAGAATCCTGCATCTGGCAAAGGTGGGATTGACCAGGATCTGGGTTTGGTTGTCTTCCGCCCATAGCATCAACCTTTTGCTAAAATTCCATATTCTCCAAATATGTTTACTCAAATAGTTTTTTTTTTTCTCAATTGGAGTAGATAGACTAAACTATCACCCGATTCACACTCCACCCACGTCTATTGAACAGGTGAAGAGGCTCATCCCTTGTTTCCTGTTTAGGATGTGGTTTCCGGTTTTCTCTTTTCTAATCTTCTCACTTTTTTTTTTTTCACTTGGAGTAGATCGATCTATCTATCGCCCGATTCACACTCCACCCATGTCTATTGAACAGGTTAAGAGGCGTGTTCCTTGTTTAGGATGTGGTTTCCAGCTTTCTCTTTTCCAATCTTTTCATTATTACGTAGCCCCCTGCACATCAGTGGCGTTACCGCCTTGCTTGGGGTGATACAGTTAAAAAAAAAAAAGTTTTCCAAATTTGGGGTTGTTCAGCACCCCTTTTGAGAGTGGTCAGAGGACTCAAGCAAATGCTCTTAACTCCAACTCCTTTCACGCATCATCTCTCACCATCACTCCATATGGCAGTGCTAATCTCCATTTCTTCCTTCTCCCACTTTCTCAACATTTAACCTCAGCTTACTTCAAAGTCTGATACACTGTCCTGTGGGGAATTCAAAATATCAAAATCCATAGGCGAAAAGGGATTTTCAATCATTAACATTTCTTCATCAGCTTGTCTAATGCTGTGATTTCTTGATTGACCTGACCACTCAGCCAGCTGCCTATGGTCACTCCAAGGCTTGTAATTAATTTTTCTTTATTAATTGTATCCAAAGGGATCCACATTAATGTTGGATATAATATTTTTTTATGAATGTCACAGAAATTAAAAGGAATGAACCCTTCAGGTTAATCTCTGTCTTTGTAGAGACACTTTTCTTCTGGGTTGTCAATTCAAGCTAGATGGATTTTTCTGGGTTTTAGTCCAGGTCTTTGCATTGTGGTGCAGTGGATATCGGCTCGGAACGAGAAATCGGGGAGCCGAGTTCGAATTCCAGTTGAATTCATTGCATTCACTTATGCGCAAATACCCTTGGGAAAGGTATTAATCCATCTCTTCCTTCCAGTTATGGGTTAAATAACAGGACAGATTGGGTTCTATAGCCTTGGCTGGCAACCAGTCTACCACAGAAAGCAATGGCAACCTACTGCGGGATAATCTTCTGCCCAGTCAGTCATGTCTCTTTCGAGACATGATTGCCCAAGCGTGTTTCACGTATGGCACTTAACTGACTGACTTTAAATGCTATTTCAGTAACCACCTGGGTTTCTTTATTGACTATTTGTCTATCTAAAGACTATCTTATTAGCACCTTGTTAGGCAGTGAAATATTTTTTTACTGTTAGGAATTATATATAGAAGTTTAAAAACAACACAATTTTTTACCAAATCCAGACATTTAAGGTAACAAGATTCTGGAGACATCTTTGAGTATACTTTAATGATCTCTCTTCTCATCAGCAGGAAGTGGGGAAGGGCAGGTAGACTTAGTTTTGCTCAATCTTGCTGAATAGTTAAAGTTAGGTTTGATTTTGGAATTTCTCTACCAGAAATAATAAAATCCACTTGTATATATGTTTTGTAGTACTTTTTAGACAACCAGAAGACTCCACTATAAAGAGTTGACTGAATTACTCATCTGTATGTTGTTGACCATTGAGAATACATTTTGTTTTGTTTTTAATATTCAGGAAGGTTTGAATATAAACAAAAACAATGTTGGACAATGTAAACTTAATGATATAAAGTAAACACAATATAAATGTAGTTCTTTTTAATAATATCTTTTTATTTTTCTATTAGGTCGGATCCTTTGTCTCGACTGGCATGCCTCTGAAGATGTGATTGTTACGGGTGGCGTCAATAATATTCGAGTGTGGAGTGTGAATTCAGGCATTGCTATTGAGCGGTTCACATTGAAAAGGGATAAAAGGAAGGATGTTTTTGTATGGTGCATTAAAATATTACTGTAAGTTTATCATGGAAATTTATATTAAATCTTTCTATTTACCTTTTGTTACTTTCTCTCTTGCTCTCTCATCTCTTCTGGTTATGTTGTTCTTTTTGTTTTTTTGTTTTTTTTTCTCATTTATATTTGTATTTTTTTTCTTTTATTCACTCTCTTGATACCTTTTTTCCTCTTTCTGGATTTCTTTTTCTCTCACACTGAGTTCCTTTTTCTCTCTCTTGTTCAGGTTTCTTTTTTTTTCTTTTTCTAGCTCTGGGGTCCTTTCTTTTTTTTTCTCTCTCTCTCTAGCTCTAGGTTCCATTCTTTTTTTTCTCTTTCTCTCTATAGCTCTTGGTTCCATTCTTTTTCTCTCTCTCTAGCTTTGGGTTCCTTTCTTTTTCTCTCTCTCTCTCTCTCTCTCTCTCTCTCTAGTGCTGGGTTCTTTTCTTTATTTTTTTCTCTTTCTCTCTAGCTCTGGGTTCCTTTCTTTTCTCTCCCTCTCTAGCTCTGCCCCCCCCCCCCCCCCGGGAAAAGTAGTCACTTGGAAGTGATTATCTTCCCACCAAGTAAGATGTAGCCAATTGTATTTGGCTACATGTTAGTATCAACATGGAATGATCCCTGACTTATGATCGAATTACCTTACAAACTAAAAGGTTCCAACTGTTTTACTATTCACCCAGACCTGGAGGGAGAAATGTATTCATGCTTTTCTTAAGGGCATTATTGCAAAATGAATGCAGATAATCGCAGCTAGGTTTACCAGTTACATTCTCTGTGCCAATTTACCATTAAGCCCAATTGCACCTTCAACCATAATTTTTTATAAAAAAAAATGGTGATATTTAGAAAAAAAAAAAAGGAACCCAGAGTTATTTACCAAAAATTTTTTTTTTTCATAAACCATTTAACTCAACCAAGACAGTGAAGCTGTTAATAGGCAAATAGTCATGTCCTATCATCAGCAGAAGTACTGAGTTGAAAATTGATAACATCAGGAAGGTTGTTGATGAAGACTAACCATCCTAGACATTTCTTCTCCTGTTAATGAAAGTTTCTTATTTTAATCTTTTTGTTTCTATTGTGTGTTTATAGGGACATGACTGTTGTGAGTGGTGATTCTCAAGGGCGCATCACATTTTGGGATAGCAAATTTGGAACAGAATTGCAGGTCAGTAATTTGCTTTTAATGGGTTTTATTCTTCATTCTTATAATTTCAATTTTCATGGAATCTTTTCATAAAGCTATGCACATGTGAAGCTTTTATAACTGGGTGAGGGGCTCCATTTGTACCTAAAAATACTCCTTAGGAGAGCTGTAGCATTGTTGTTTATTTTAATAACTTTTAACTTTTTCCTATCTAGTAATGTGTTGAATGTATTTCTGTTTCTTAGCATTTGTTTTTATTTAAGTTTCAAAATTTGCTCATTATTTTTTAGTAACTCTGTGTGTGTGTGTAACCGTACTGATGAGCTGTGATACAGCGAAACAGATCTGTCTGCGGATGACATATATGTACACACGCAGGGTTACTAAAAAAGAATGAGCAAATTTTGAAACTTAAATAAAAACAAATGCTAAGAGACAGAAATACATTCATATATATATATATATATATATATATATATAAGTAAAGAACAAGTATGAAAAAAAGAAGTGTCTTTAAATTAACATGTTTCACTTTAACAAGTATCTTCAGAAATTCTTTAAAGACATGATTTAAAAATCTTATTAAAAAATCCAAGAGACAGTAAGTTGATTGAGGTATAGTTTCCTTGGTTAGATACATGTCACATGTGATGAAGCAATGTTTGAATATTAAATGTAGAAGAAAATAAAACTTCTCTGTTTAAGTGTGTGTGTCAACGAGTAAGAAAAACATGAATGTAAGTATATATAAGTGAAAATAATGCCTGTCAAGTGTATTTAAACTTACATTTATAATAAACATCTAATGTTTTAAATCTGTTGATTGTACCAGCATTTTTGGATTTTTTGTAATATATATATATATATATATATATATATAGTTGTCATCCGCAGACAGATCTGTTTCGGTGTATCACAGCTCATCAGTACAGTTAGACTCCAATTGCTACACAACCCAGGCTCAAAACCCGACTGATTTGGTGTCAGTTGGCGACTCTACCCCTGAGCCATGGGGCGTTCAGTGGAAGAAGGCAGTCTGTTTTAGCGTATATCATATTACATGCCCAATAGCTAGAGTGCTCAAATTCATTTTTACTGAATGAGCGATGTGTACATGCTAGAGTGGCTATATATATATATATATATATATATACACACACACACACACACGTTTACTACCTGATGAAACATTGTTCTTTCAGTGTCGAAACAGAACGTACACTTTTGTAGTAGATTGTAGTTTGGACATGTTGTAAAATATAGTTTATAATTAATATTCATAGTTCTATTTCTTTATTGAGCACTGTTTTAAATTAATGTTTTGAACGTTATAAATATTTTCTTTCATTTGGAAACACACACACACACACACACATATATATATATATATATATATATAAAATGAGAAAGTTACTTGTAGTAAAATAATTCTTTTTCTTTTCTTATATAAAGTGTTTGGTTTCATTCTTTCAGTGCTTCTGGACTCATAAAGCAGATGTTCTTTGTTTGGCTGTTAACCGGGTAAGTTTTTTTTCTTTTTTTGTTCTTGAACTATTCAGAGGTTTCTCTTTAACTCTGCAAATTTGGTGCTTAAGGAGCATTTATTATTCTTGAAGCAAAGGAACTTGAATAATAATTTCTCACCTAGTTAAATCAGTTGCTTATTTTGATCGGACATTTTTGTTCTTAAATTTGAACAAATCAACATTAGAATGAAAACATGATATAATAGTAATAATAATAAATTATAATAACAATATAAATGTAAAATTGCCGGCATATCATGAGTCAGTATTTATTTTTTCATTTTGTAGTTATTAATATTCTTCAGCTTGTATTCTTGTATATGATGAGAAGAATTCAGCCTTGCTTGATCAGCAAAAGTTCATTTGTAGCTGAGTCAGTTAAAGCACATCAGATCTAATATGGATTCCCTCTGCCCAGTGGCCTGTAGGTTTGAATCCTGCTGGAGAGCATAATTTTTTTTTTTTTTATAAGATTTTTTGAATATTCAGTTTAGTAGATGAAAATAGATAAATATACTGTTTAATAAATAGATCAGAGTACCTACTAAGAACAATTTTGCAAGTGATGAAATCTGTTGGATTAATAAAATGAAAATCCTTTACTTTTTTAGAGATTGCTTTGTTTATACTTTGGATATGAAACTGAGCTGGTAGGAAAATTTTGAGAGTCTATGATGAGAAGAATTTCACTTAAAGACACTCTTAATACTAATAATACAAAATGTCAGTTATAGTATGATGAGAAATATAGACAAATATTAAAGGATTAGTACAAACCTTTTTTTTTTTTTTAATCATATCACCATTGATGTGCAGGGGGCTACATAAGAGTGAAGAGATTGGAAAAGAGAAAACTGAAAACCACATCCTAAACAGGAAACAAGGGATGAGCCTCTTCACCTGTTCAATAGATGTGGGTGGAGTGTGAACTGGGCAATAGTTTAGTCTCTCTACTCCAATTGAAAAAAAAAAACAAAGTGAGAAGATTAGAGAAGAGAAAACCAGAAACTGTATCCTAAACAGGAAACAAGGGATGAGCCTCTTCACCTGTTCAATAGATGTGGGTGGAGTGTGAATTGGGTGATAGTTTAGTCCACCAAAAATATGGAGACAATTATTTTATTTTTGTAATAATTTCCAAATGCACAAAAGAACTAATTGTAAATATTACATCGACCGCTAACGCAAAAACAAAAAGACAGAAAAAAAAACAAACAAGATTTTTAACTAAAATTTTGAACGTGCTGGAATGGATCAGAAAATAAAATAATAAAATACATTATTTACATTGTTCAGACTGTTGTCCTCATCTTTGTCATACTCATGATGCTTCAACTGTTTTATGCTCTGGCCTGTGCTTGAAATTTTGAATAGGACCCTTTATTTTGATAAATATTGGAAGATAGACATTTTGCAAATGATTTCTCAAAAAATTAAGCCCAGTGGAAATTATAATATACTGTTTAACTATTGAAGTTATATGGAAATTTACAAAACTGGCATAAGCTGACATATTTGAATTTTTGTTTGTTTCATATATTTTAATTTTTATTTTAAAAATAATAATGTTAAGTAAATAAAAATTCAAATATGTTGGCTAATACCAGTTTCGTAAATTTCCATATAACTCCGTTTTATATATATATATATATATATATATATATATATGTATATATACACACACACACACACACAAACACACTCTATAAATATATACTAAAGACTTAATAAAAGAATAGTATACTGCTTATTCTAGTGGTAGGCCCAGGATTTGTACCTGATGAACTTAAGTGATTTTAAATATAAATGTAGAAAAACTGTTTGTTATTTTTGTGAAAGATGTTTAAAAAATGTATTTTTATGTTTTTAGGAGGAAAACCTTGTTGTGGGCAGTGGTGTGGATGCCTCGATTATATATATTACGAACATGAATCTGGATTCTGCACCCCACCACAAACGAGCCAAAGGCAAACATGGCGGAATTGTCTCGGGAAAATCACATGATATGTGGACACGGTCAACTGTTCTGCATTTCCACTTCCATGATATTCGAGATGCTTTATTTGTTGGCAATCACCTGGTTCTTGGAAGTATGTCAATATAATTTATTCTTGTTTTTGTCTTGTTTTTCTTCAGATAAAGTGGGTCAAGATTCTAAGCTTATGCAACAGATCCTGAACTGACCTTTTGTGATAAAATGGTTCCCTGCTTGAATTGGTTTAGGACAAATACAATATCAAATGGATCCTAAATGATTTTATTGGGACTAGGTTTTATAATGGTGTGAACCATTAAAGAAAGCAGTCACCTGATGTCCATAAGTATAAAGAGTGAAAGTTAATCAAATAATTGAAAACTCTTGGGTTTAAATGTCACTCAGTCAGAAGGTAGGGAATTCTAGTTGAGGGTTTATTTGTATAATATATATATATATATATATATATATATATATTATGCTCTCTAGATGTATTACTCTTTAGAAATGAATTGTGTTCTTTTTGTGACTGGCGTGTGTGTGTGTGTGTGTGTGTATACACTGCTTATATACAATACGTTAAAATTTCCCTTCTCTGATTCCATGTGCCTATGGCTTAGTGGGTAGTGACTCCAGCTGACACCAAATCGGTTAAGTTTTGATCCCGGCCAGAAGCAAGTAGATGTGTCTAGCCACACTAATGAGCTGTGATACAGCAAAACAGGCTTGTATATGGATGACTAACACACTCATATATATATATATATATATATATATATATATTATAGTCATCTGCAGACAGATCTGTTTCGCTGTATCACAGCTCATCAGTACGGTTAGACTCTGATTAGCTTTTTTTTACCCAGGATTGAAACCTGACCAAATTGGCATCAGTCAGCGATTCTACCTCTGGGCTACGAGTGTTCGGGAGAAGAAGGCAAACTTTTTAGCGCATATATCATTATACACGCCCAATAGCCAGAGTGCTCCAATTCATTATTGAATGAGTGATGCATATATGCCGGAGTAGCTACTGTTTTCAAAGTCTCCCATTCTTCCAGAGTGCTCAATCAGGGTGTGAGAGCATAAATACTATAGTCATATATATATATATATATATATATATATATATATATAATTTTGTTCAGCTGTATAATAGAATGGTTAGTTATGAGTCATTCACCAGGATGTAGAGGGGAGAGCCAACTGTTAAGCAGTGAATGGCAAGTGTCAGTTTTTCAATCTCAAATGAGCAGTACTAATTCCATTTGACAGAGTTAGGCCAAGGAGGAAAAGTATTGCTCTCTAGAAGACTAGTGTCGTCCATTTTGATGGTAGGCAGGAAAATTTTTCTTTGATGATTAGAGGAGAGTAGTTTTGTTTAGGAGGCATTAAAAGTCATGAGCCATTTCCTACCCCATTTAATCACAGATTGGAGGTCCTTTTGAAAGGCAGTAGCCAGGTTTACTTTATAAGTCTTGGCAAATTTCTTAGTGAGATGGGAGTAAATGGGGGTATCATCTGCATAGATGCCTACTTGGGAACTGATTGCATCAGGATGATCATTGATGAAGATCAGAAAAAGAGTAGGACTTGGGATAGAGCCTTGAGGAATGCCCGCATTTGTATGGATGATTGCCTGTTCAAAACAACCTTCCTTTCATGATTTGATAGGAACAGTTTGGATTAAATCAACCAATCATCCAGAAATACAGTAGCTCTGGAGTGCTTGCACAGAAAGCCAGCATGCCAAACCTTGTCAAATGCTTTTGAGATATCAATAGCAACAGCTCAAGTTTTACCGTTCTTATTAAGAGCCACGTATATATATTCACTGATGGCTGTTAGCACATCAGTAGTAGACCTGGCAAAACAGAAGCCATATTGTTTGTCAGAGAGAACGTTGTGAGATGCCTATTTCAGCATTGGTAATAGCCTTGAATACTAAAAAGAGGTAAGAGGCTAAAAAGGATAATGATTAGAGGGGTTTCCCCACATAGTTCTTAAAAACAGGAACTCCAGGCAAGGACTTTCAGGAAGCAGTAATGCAATAATTATAGAGTTTAGAGAGGACTGGAGCCAGCTCAGGGGCACATTTCTTTAGAATGGAATTCCATCACCTCTGCTTGCATTATGGGAGTCAAGCTTAGAAATTATGTTAGAGACCAGAAACAGGGTTATATATTTGAAATGATTTGTTTGAACATTATTTTTGATTGATACTCATATTTAAGTAGATATTCTGTTTATAATCAAACAGTATTATATATTTATTTCTACCAGCCTGATTATTTACGATAAATTTTTATTATGAAAATGTGTATCATTAATCAGGCCAGTAGAAATAAATATATAATACTGTTTGATTATAAACAGAATATCTACTTAAATACGAGTATCGATCAAAAATAATGTTCAAACAAATCATTTCAAATTGTCAGTTGTTTATAACCAAGTTTCGATAATCTTCATTAATTTTCGTTTATTTATATATATATATATATACTAGCAGTATGGCCTGGCGTTGCTTGGGTGTAATGAAAGCTTTAAAACTAATCCATGGTTCTGGAGCTCAGACTCTTTGGACGTTGGCATGAAAGACTAAAAAGCAATAGTTGTTTCCAGTTAAATCAAAACCGTAGAGTGAAAGAAAAATGAATGGATGTAAATCAAATTTTGATTTGATTTCCTGGTATCGATATCAAATAAGTTGTTTTTTGTCGTAAACTGAATTTTGAAGGCTAAATAAGTCCTCTGAGTAAATGGTATCATGGCTGAGACTAAGAACTACACTTAGAGCCAAACTCGAAGTAAAAACTAAAATAAAAGGGCTGAAAAAATACAGACATACAGGCAGATAAACAGACAAACACACAAACATCTTGCCTTTTTTATATATATATATATATATATATATATATATATATATATAAAAAATCGATTTTCTGCACTATTGTAAAACTGCAACCTTGAAATTTCTGAATATTGTTTCTTATGTCTTTGTCTATGAGCGTATCAAATTTGATTAAAATCGGACCACTTCTTCTATAACCCGATTTTTTTCGATTATTGATTTTCAATATTTATCAGACATGTTCCTCCGGTAAAACTGGAAAAATTGATTCCTGCGACCAATGGCAGTTGAGCAAGCAAGTCAGAGCCAAAGAGATGAATGAGGTTTAAGTTTATACAACCAGGGCTCTTCAGCTTTTCACTGACTGAACAAATTAGTATGTTTCCTCAGGGGTTGTAACCTTGATGTCTTTCTATCATATATAAAAAGATGTGTGGTAATAGAATAATTTTTTATATTAGTGTGAGAGTTATTTCTTTGCCTTTGAAATTCTCGGATCTCCCTCAGTACTGCACTCGTTTAATCTAGGACTTATTGTGTACCTAACAAAATTTGAAGAATCTTGTTCAGCTGTTGTTTTCTGTTTGTTGCTTCACTGGAAACAAAACTTGTTTGAAATGTTGACCAATGCCAGAGTATGATTAAAGAAATTTTGATTCTTGGAGAAAAGCTCATAAAAAGAACTTCAAATCATTAAAACTTTAGGTGACTTTCTCACTACCATTTTGGTGTGAGAGTATTTACAGACTGGGTTTGTGTGTTTGTTGGTTATATTCACATACAAAAATAATCATTTTAAAGACTTTCTTGCAACCATTAAGTTCTAATATTGTTTTGAGAATTCCAGAACTCTTCAGTTCCAAAAAGTGGTCAGGTACTGGCTGCTACCATTCTATTGTACTACCAACTTTGACTGCAAAATTGAATTTAAAATACCCGACATTCCTCATTCACATGTATGTGTAGTCATTAATCCCTTGTTCCCTGTTTAGGACGTGGTTTCCGGCTTTCTCTTTTCCAATCTTCTCACTTTGTTTTCTTTGTTTTTTTGTTTTTTTTTCAATTGGAGTAGATAGATCTATCTATCGCCCGGTTCACACTCCACCCATGTCTATTGAACAGGTTAAGAGGCTCATCCCTTGTTCCCTGTTTAGGATGTAGTTTCCGGCTTTCTCTTTTCCAATCTTCTCACTTTGTTTTCTTGTTTTGTTTTCAATTGGAGTAGATAGATCTATCTATCGCCCGGTTCACACTCCACCCATGTCTATTGAACAGGTTAAGAGGCTCATCCCTTGTTCCCTGTTTAGGATATGGTTTCCGGCTTTCTCTTTTCCGATCTTTTCACTATTACGTAGCCTCCTGCACATCAGTGGCATTACCGCCTTGCTTGGGGTGATACGATAAAAAAAAACAAAAAAAAAACACTTGGCTATCTCTGGTGGTTTGAATCTTAATTCAGTTCATGATCGGGCAATTTTTCTTGGGTCTTTCTCTAGTTTTTAGGTTCTCTCTATCACTAATATCGAAGATCAGGACCTTTTTATTTAATTTTTAAAAAAATTTTTTTAGTTTTTGTCTTCACTGTCACCTGCAACTGCTGATTTATATTCAAAAATTGAGCATCACCTTTAAAATTCATTAAAATTGGCCAGAAATTAAATTTTCTGTTTAATCAGTTTAAAAATCTATATTTGAATGTATCAAATATAGAAAGTATAAATGCGACATTGAAAACTAACATTTAATGAGATATTTAAGAGTTTCTGATGATATCATAAACTTTTAGTTATGGCCTCTGTTTCAGGAGTTCTTAAAATGTGAATTTTCTATCATTCGTCTGAAATCCCGCCCCCCCCACTTTTTTTTGTAATTTCCAATTACCTGTCAGAATAAAGAAACAAAGGTGAAAACCAATAATGCAATGTGTCATGGAGGGTAGTAGTGACACAATTCTTTGTTCCCCCCCCCCATCAACTAAAAATTCCTTAGCACGTCCTGATTTCATAAATATTGAATATATATTTATTTTAGCACTCTAAGGTAGTTGTAACGAGAAATTAATATATATCCTATCAACTTGCTTTCCAACCAAGACAATGTGGCCAATGATAGGGTTCTAGAACATGTCTCCGTTTTTTTTAGGTGAGACCACCGTTTGATCTGGTGTGAAAGGATGATTGAATCTTGCTGGATTGTATAGCACTCTGTGGCCAGATCAGTTACATAGAGGAATGAAAGTTATGTTAGCGGGGGCACATTTTTTTCTTAAGAATCTTGAAAGCACAAGTCGGTAAAGGTAATTCACTTGTCCTGGGTATGAAGATGAACTACATCCAGCTGCAAGGTCTCTGATCAGGAGATTGTAGGTTTTGAGGAGTTTATAAATATTTATTGACCAATTTTATCATTGTGATATTTTTGCACTATATCAAGTATTAAGAATATAGCAACTAGGGTCCGTAAATTGGAGGAGAGAGTTATCAATGATAATGTTCTGACTTAGAATCTGCAGTTATTTCCCTTTAACTCTTTTATTTTTTTTTTTAAACATTTTAATGTACTTTTTATCACATAAAATGTGGCCCCATTTCTCAAAAATAAAAGTGGGGTTAACTTATATTCAGATTAGTTTATATACACAAGTATTTATGGTAGGTTAAAAAGAAAAAAAATATTAACCCTCTAGGGCCATTCGTATCATATTTGATACAGTATTTCCCTATAAGGAAACATTTGGTATTTCCCTATAAGGAAACATTTGGTATTCATTGACTGAGCAGTCAGTACTGCTTTCATTTGAAATTTATAAAATATTTCTCTGAAAAAATTTTTCAGGAAAATATTTCTTTCAAGGCTTGTTTTCATACTGTATCAAATATGATACGAATGGCCCTAGAGGGTTAATTAGCAGATAAATTACACATTTTTTTTTTTGTTTTTGTTTTGGTTTTGGTTTGTGGGTATTTAGACAGTGATTAGAAATACTTATGCAGCTTTTTGATTGGTTTGTGATTTCCATTCCAGGTATGGACACGAATCTTACAGTTGTGAGGTCTCCAACAAGGTTTATGAAAATTAGTGGACTGCCACATGTAAGTATCATTTTAAAGTAGAAATTGTTAGATGTACTCCTAAGTTCTATGCTAATGGTTTCTTCTCTCACACTTTTCTCTTGTGGAATTCTCTTCTGAATTCTTGTTTTGTTTTCAGTCAATTATGACCTGCAAAAATTTAAATGCCATGTTAATTGTCATCTATCTTCTTAATTCCCACTGGGTTCATTATATTCACTTATGTGTAAATATCTTTGAGAAAGGTATGAATCCACCTCTTCTCTCCCAAACTATGAGTTAATTAGTAAGTCTTGTATCAGTAAATGATTTTGTCTTCTCCCCCCACACCCAAATATCTTACAATCTAAAAATATTTTTTGGCTTTAAATAACCTGCAAAGAGTTAGTAAGCTGTAGAAAATGAATCAATCAATTAACATGGACACATCGTTCTTCCACCAAGGGCGAGCCAGCATTCTCCCCAATCTCAAGCAAGACTGATAATATAGACTAACACCTGGATATACACAGTTTCCGGTTTTGTTGCCATTTGATCTCCAAAAAAAAAAATCTATCCACTTTTTTTACTCCACATTCACCAAGTGAATGCCATTTAGAAGACCAAACTTCAAAAGAACCATTTGCGGTCCCATCAAACATGAACACTTGAGAAAGACTACTTCCTTTTTCATGTGAGTGTCCATAGCATCACACATTAAATTATTAATGGTTTCTTATTGCAATTTGTCTTCTGATTCTTTCTATTAAACCTTTTTAATTTGTTTGTTTTCCTTTCCAGAAACAACTTGTACACACTGCCAAGGATGCAAATGTCCTGCTCTTACAATATCCAACATATCTTGAAGTGTGGAAACTGGGACATAGTTCCGTAGAAAGAGTTGGTAAGTTTAAATGCAATGTCAATAATTATCTTCAGCTGTTTCAGAGTCTATAGGTAACGCACACACACACACACACAAAGTTCCATTTATAAATAAGTTTAGATTTAGGTAGATTTGTTAAATATACAAACTTCTTGAAATTGTTCTTAACTTTTTGTTTGATTTTTAATAATTCAATTCGGCGTTAAATGACCCAAGATGGGTTGAAACAAAACAAACAAAACAAAACAATAATATTGACTTGGATTCCTAGCCATATACACATCAAGAGAAATCCTGAAGCCAGCACACTGGCAAAAGAAGCAATGAAAATAACCAATATCACATTCCCATATCAGTTAGTCAGTTAAGTGCCATACATGATACATGCTTGGGCGATCATGTCTCTTTTGGGACATGACTGAGTAGGCAGAAGATTTTCTTGCAGGAAGCTGGTTGCCAACCAAGGCTATAGAACCTAATCTGTCCTGCTATTCAACCAATAGCTAGAGAGAGAAGAGATGGGCTAATACTTTTCCCAAGGGTATTTGCATATAAGGGAATAGGATGACTTCAACTCATTTTGAGCCAATATCCATTGCCCCACAACTTAATGTTTTATAAAAATCATTTCATGCAAAATTATGCTTTTGATCTATATTAGTTTGTGCATTTGGTGACCAATAACCAGAGTTAGGTAGTACAACTTTCAACTCAATAGAAACAATATATGCAATAAATGAGCCGTACTAAAAGGAACAAAACAAGATGCTCCTTGACTTGGACATCAGAACAAGAACAATTTGCTCTTATAGATTAGATATAGTAGGCATTTGGAAAAATTCCCTAAAGGTTACCTGGGTTGACAGACTCTTGACTAAAGTCAGAGGGTCAGTCAGTTAAGTGCCGTACGTGATATACGCTTGGGCGATCATGTCTCCAAAGAGACATGACTGACTGGGCAGAAGATTATCCCGCAGTAGGTTGCCATTGCAGAAAGCAATGGCAACCTACTGCGGCTATAGAATCCAATCTGTCCTGCTATTTAATCCATAACTGGAGGGAAGAGACAGATTAATACCTTTCCCAAGGGTATTTGCGCGTAAGTGAAGGCAATGAATTCAGCTGGAATTCAAACTCGGCTCCCCGATTTCTTGTTCCGAGCTGATATCCAATGCCCCATAACGCACATCCTCTAAACCGGATTTTTCAGGGCCGCCGAAAGCACACTGGACAATGGCTAAAAGGTTGTGATATTAACAACAAAAATAAGATCATTTAGTCTGAATGTAAATAATAATCTTTAATTTTTAATATGTGACCTGGCGAATGTAGATTTGTCTTTTAGGCAAAAACAGTTACAAGTTTCTAGGTTCGTTGATTTTTCCTAAACACTGAAAGTAACAGTCAACTGATGGAACGGTTCTGAAGTTCTTTCTGTAATGAGAACTGGCCACTTGGAAGAATACACGAGGGCAACTTCATCTTTGCTTCAAGGACGTCTTCAAAAGGATCATTGGAAGATGTTGCCTATGATTGCTCATGCTGGAGATGTGATTTACATCAAGAGCTGAAATGAGGAGAGAAAAAATGGAAGCTTGCTGCCAAGAAGTGTGCTTGAAGGAAAGAAAACAACATGGTAACATTGAGAGAGAACGTTTTCACATGTATTTATTGTGATTGTGACTCACTCTTGTGTGGGCCTGTACAGTCATGATAGATGCTACACCACCTGAGACATAACTTTTGTGGCGCAGATTCTTGGTCTCTTAAGTCTGACAGATATCTCACACGATACAATTTTGTAAGGTATTTAAATTGTTCTGTTATCCTCATCTTTATTCGCAACATTTCGGTCGTTGTACAATCTGGCCTTCTTCAGGTCATATACGGTGGAATTTTGAACTGAATCCTTTATTTTGTCCACCAGGATAGATTGTTCTAGTTCCACATACCATTCTTCTGGATATCCGAGTTTCAGTTATTTCATTTTAGTAACTCAACTCTCCAAGTTTTTTGTTCACCTCTGCTGTGGCCTGATATTGAACTCACAACTCTTTTAAGTCAAGTTATTTGATTACTTCGACCAACGCTTTTATCTGCTGGGCCAAGATATTATTTAAGGTTGCATTTATTTTTCTTTTTTCTAGGAACGGACAAAGAAATTCTTCCTCTTGATTCTCATCCCGTCAAACAAATTCAAATTGCAAGCAAAAACAACAAAACCATTGTTTGTTCAACAATTTCTAACAATGCTAAACTGTTGGCGTATTCCAATGTGGACCGGTCACGGATCTATTGCATTAAATTGGTGAGTAGATGCATGTTTTTTTTAACCCCTCCCCGACAAAATATTTGAAATCTAATTTGCTTATATTAGGTTGAATTGGGATCAAGTATAGATTGGAATCTGACAGAATTATAGGACATGGGGACAAATAGAAAATGTTAATAAATCTAACGTGTGGAGGTGAAAACAGAAATTATTATTATTTTTTTTTTTTTTTTTTTTTTTTTGTTTTAGAAAATTTCCCATATATCAGTCTTTCTGAGCAGCATTTATATGTATACTAGCAGTATAGCCCGGTGTTGCTCGGGTGTAATGAAAGCTTTAAAACTAATCCACGGTCCTGGAGCTCAGACTCTTTGGACGTTGGCACGAAAGACTAAAAAGCAATAGTTGTTTCCAGTTAAAGCGAAACCATAAACTGAAAGAAAAATGAATAGATGTAAGTCAAATTTTGAAGTTTGGTGAGAATCGGATAAAAATTGTGGATTTGTATAAAGGACATACAGACAGATAAACAGACACACACACACAAACATCTTTCCTTTTATATTTATATATATATATATATATATACACACACACATTACCGATTTTCTGCACTATAGTAAGAACTGCAACCTTGAAACTTCTGAATATCATTTATGTCTTTGTCTATGAGTGTATCAAATTTGATTAAAATCAGACCACTCCTCCTATAACCCGATTTTTTTGATTATTGATTTTTGATATTTATCGGGGGTACCTTGACACAAAACCTAGCTAAGAACACTCTCAGACGTTTATAGTACAACTGTGTAAATTTTCAAGAAAATCGGCTCAGCCGTTTTGGAGTCTATAGGTAACGGACACACACACACACACACACACACACAAAGTTCCATTTATAAATAAGTTTAGATTAGATAGATTTAGATTAGATTTCATTTGCATATGTGTATCTTAATTCTAGTTTGTCAGTGTGGGATAATAATGTATAAATGTGTGTGTCTCTAGTAGGTATTGCTGGTTGTCTGCATGTCATTTTGGGGTCATTTTGTGTGAGGGTGAAAGAATTTAAGTTACACTGGTTGTGGTTGTCAGTAGACATATCCTAGATTCTTTAAGTATGGGTTTTTATAAAAGTTGCCGATATAATAAAGTGTGTTTAATGTGTGCTTATGGATGGTAAAATATTTATTGGAACTCCGTCAAAGCATTTCCTGTGTAAAGAATTGTGTTCTTTTCTGATTAAGGTGGCATTTATGAAATCAAAGTTATAGCCTGTTTTATATTAGACTACAAGTAAGACTCTACATGAAAATCTTTATTATGTTCATGAAGATATTTATTTTTGAATGCTCTCTGTGTGACAATATGAGTGGTGATATCTATTATATTATATCTGAAATTATCCACACTTTTACAAACTTTGTCATGGTGAAAATGCTGGTTAAGGGGAACCATCATACATTTATATCTGAAATTATCGACACTTTTACAGACTTTGATTAATTTTAATTGTCGAGATGAAATTTTATGCCCTTTCTATGGCATCTTTTTTTTTGTGAATTACCTTGACTTCTTGGGAAAGATAATGGAGTGGTTTCCTGTTGCCATTTCCATGAGTATAAATTTCAGAGTTTTACTTCTCTAAGATCAGATGCCACTCAGAGCTAGAATGCTCAGTCTACTTTGCTATTTAACCCATAGTAAAGGGGAAAATAGATGAATTCATGCCTTTGCTAACGGAATTTATGAATTTAAGTGCATTACTAACTTGGCAGCTAGTTTTTCATCTTTTAATTATTTTAATTGCTAGATGTAAATGTAAGTTCTGTGCTAACAGTTTCTGCACCTGCAGTTTTTGCTTTTGAAACTTTTTTGTCTTTTTGCTTTCCAGTCAAGTTTGATATTCAAAAATGTAAATTCAATGTCAATCATTTTCTTCTGTAATCTTAATTCCTGTTCTTTTATTATTCTCTCTTTAATAATGTTTTCTTTTTCTCATATTCTTTCACACTCGGTAACCCCCACCTGACATCTTAGTGGCTTTATTGCCTTGCTCAGGGTAAAATGATTAAAGAAAAATTGTAAGAAAATGAATGCAACCATCCGGGCTGGAATTTGAACTCTGCTGATTTCAACTTCTATTCTGATATCCATCAGGACTCAGATATCTTCTCCAGGATTATTTGCTTTTTTTACGATTTATAAATTGTCAGAAAGAACTCTACAATTCACTGCTAGATTAAGAGGATCCGCAACAAAGTAGCTTTTCTAATGTGATAACTTGTCATCTATTCCAAGATTATTATTGCTTTCACTGCTTTCTTCCTCCTCTTCTATGTCTTCGTGGTGAATATGGTAATGAAGAGAGGACAACAATGTAAAAAGTGTAAATAATGATTTTTATTTAAAATATTAATATGATTTTTATATTCAAATATTTGAATTAAAAAAATATTAGTATTTTTATCATCAGTCAGTCACTCTGTGTTGTTACAGGTTGCGCATCAACATGCAATCAGTCAGTTAAGTGCCATACATGATACACGCTTTGGGCGATCATGTCTCGAAAGAGACATGACTGACTGGACAAAAGATTATCTCGCAGTAGGTTGCCATTGCTTTCTGCGGTAGACTGGTTGACAGCCAAAGTTGTAGAACCCAATCTGTCCTATCATTTTATCCATAACTGGAGGGAAAAGACGGATTAATACCTTTCCCAAGGATATTTGTGTGTAAGTGAATGCAAGGAATTCAATTGGAATTCTAACTCGGCTGTCCGATTTGTTGTTCTAAGTCGATATCCACTGCACCACAATGCACATGCCAACATGCAATACTAATCTCATATTAATTTTTTCAACCTACTCTTCCATGCTGGCTCAAGGCATGTTGGAAGCGAGCACTTGGAGAGTTTTCTGCAGTAAATTGGCAATTTTTTCTGCAGTAGACTTATTGTCAACCAAAGCTATATGGCCTACTCTGTCCTGCTATTGAAGTTGTTTTTGAATTGTTTCCTTCTAGACTAGTTGACACTCAAGGCTATAGAACCTGGTCTGTCCTGCTATTTTCCCATAAATGGGGGAGGAAGAGATGGATTCAAAGGATATTAGCATGTAGGTCAATGTAAATGAACTCAACTGGAATTTGAACTCTGTTCTCCAATTCCTTAATCCGAGCCGCTATCTATTATACCACATTTTATACAATAAATTAAATACTTGAATTATCCAAATTTCCTATTAATTTTGTTATTTCAAGAGATTTTAAAAAATGACCTGTATCAAGTAAATTTGTGGGCTTAACAACACAAAGTTCAGTCAAATTAACACCCTTTGTAAAATATTGTTTCATTGCCTGCTTGTTTGTCTTTGACACCCCTCCCACCCCGTAACGTCAAATGATGCTAACCAAATCAAACTAAAAAAAATATTCAAACTGTTTAAATCTGCAGTAAATTGTTTTCATGAAGATATTTAAAACATATTCAATAAAAAAATAAAAATTGTAAAACTGTAAAATTGGTCATTATTTGCTTTTGGCACCAAAATATTGGTTTTCAACATATCATACTTTGTATTTATAAAAAAAAATCACAAAATATATCTTTTTCTGTTTTTAAGGGTAGTGTATCTATTTTTGATACTGAAAATTATAAAAATGACTTCTAAATTCAAAATTTAAACTCTTAAATAATTTTTTTTACCTAAACACTTATTTTTAATTAGCATGGTTAAAGTTTTTTTTTTTTTTTTTTTTTTAAATTTTCCTCTTATGTAAAAAGTAGCATTAATGCGGTTCTATAATGAGTTGAAAATCATTTATGGGACTCAAAAACCATGTATGTCTACTTATCACTGTTGTGTGAGCTCAAAGTGCTGCCAAGGAGACCCCTCCCCTCCCAGTCTAGAAACTTTCCAACACCACCTCATATACAATAGTTACAATATTTCATGTTAAAATTAAAGAACAAAGAACTTTAAGAATTATTGAGAGATTTTAGTTATTAAGACATGTTTATGCTTTTCTGTTTTTTTTGCAGCCTACAGATCAGAGTAAATCTGAAAAGCCTTCGGTTGAGCGGTTAGCAGATTTCTCAAATGAACTCCCTCCTGCTCATCAAATGATCTTTACCCCTGACTGCACTAAATTCATTCTAGCCACAAATGTTGGCACATTGCAGATTCATGATTTTAAGCAAAATGAAGTGACATGTATTAATCCGGCTAAAGGTATTTTTTTTTTGTCCTTGAAATTTAGTCTTGTGTCTTCACTGAAGCCATGTTCTTCTTCTTTTTGATTGATGCCGCTTACCTGGTTACTTGATTTTATTTAGTGGCTTATCAATAACTATGGGTTATTTGATGCTGAAATCTAAGTATTTTGTACATAATTTTCTAATTTCAGAGTAAAGTTATGTTGTTTTCTATATATATATTTTTGTAGATCATAAGATGTACACTATTCACATTATTTGAACTCTCTAAGTTAATATTTTGAGGACCCTACAAGGTATACCTGGATTCGTAATCGGAGGCCACAATTTAAACAACCTAAGATACGCAGATGATACAGTACTGATAGCAGACACAGAAAGGAAACTACAAGACCTCCTACAGAAGGTAGCTGAAGAAAGTAACAAGAAAGGACTAGAAATAAACTGCAAGAAAACCGAATACATGGTCATCAGTAAAAAGGGCAACCCAATATGTCAAATACAGGTCGGCGATACTAGAATCAAGCAGGAACAAAAATTTAAATACCAGGGAAGTGTTATAACAGAAGACAGAAAGTGTGACACAGAGATCTGAAGGCGAATTGGCATGTCGAAGGAAGCATTCCAGAAGTTGAGTAAGATATTAAGAAACAAGACAATTTCGCTAGAAACAAGGAAGAGAGTACTGGATTGCTACGTCCTGTCTGTCCTTCAATATGGCAGTGAATGCTGGACAATATCATCAAAGATGATGATTGATACCAATCTAAAAAAAAAAAAAAAAGTAAAAAAACATTATGGCAAAATTATCAATAATAGCTATTTATAGTTTGTATTTAGTTGGAAAACTGTCATTAAATCTGATGTGACTTAAATCGCTTGGCCATGTAGGACTTCCTTATCAAACAAAGCTCGAATAGTGCGTTTGAAAATTTGAGTATCCATTAAAAATAATGTTTAAACAAATATATAAAAAGTATATATATATATATATATATATATATGTACATAGGTGTGTAGCCGAGTGATTAGAATGTTCACTTTCTGACTTTGAAGCCTGAATTCAAATCTCACCCTGGTTGATTTATCAGGAAGGTGACTTCATGATATTATCAGTCTGGTGGAGGCAATCCCAGTGTGCCACCCCTTTGGAAAGTGTTTGGAAACCGCATCACAGGTTGACCCAAGCCTTGTGAGTGAAATTGGGTAGACAGCTCCTGTTGAAGAGCTATTGAAGGTTATACTATCTCAAAGTCACAAGCCCAAGGGTTTGTTTGTTTATCCTGGCCTTGTTCAGACTGTTGTTCATGCTAGATAACGCACTCTTTCCCAGAAACTGTAACTAAGATCTATTCAGCATAGTTGAAGTATAAACCACAGATGGGTTCTGTTATTATTTAAACCAACACAAGTGTGTCTGAGCAAGTGTTTCCAGTAGGGATTAGCTAGTTGCCTTGGTAGATGAGTATCCTCCAATGCAAGTGGCCATTCATTATATGTCAGCCAGTTAAGTGCCATACGTGATACACGCTTGGGCGATCATGTCTCGAAAGAGACATGACTGACTGGGCAGAAGATTATCCCGCAGTAGGTTGCCATTGCTTTCTGCGGTAGACTGGTTGCCGACCATGGCTATAGAACCCAATCTGTCCTGCTATTTAACCCATAACTGGAAGGAAGAGACGGATTAATACCTTTCCCAAGGGTATTTGCGCGTAAGTGAATACAATGGATTCAACTGGAATTCGAACTCGGCTCCCCGGCTTCTCGTTCTGAGCCGATATCCACTGTACCACAACGCACATCATTATATGTACTATGTCCAAAAAAACACACAATAAAAAACTTAACTGAAGTACCTTGTCAAACATTTCCAATAAAACGTACCATAGTGGAATTGCTGCCAGAATACATATCTGCACATATTTTGACTTTCTCTTGATGTTCACGTCTGTCTAATGAAATTTATAATTTTAGAACTTTGAAAACATTTGCTTATTTGGTTTTATGATGTTTTTTTTTTTCCTTTGTTTTTAGGAATTACAGATTCTATCCATTTACTCGAAGTCAGCTCTGACGGTCAATATGTGGCGACAGGCAATGGGAGTGGAGAGGTTCATGTCTTTGCTACAATGTCAGGGGAGGTATGTGCATCTCTGTGACTTATATTGAGAGGATAGACAGATTTTTTTTTTTTCTTATTTTTACCTTCCTTCGGTGACATGATTGTTTGGCAGGTTCATGGCAGGTATCAAAAAAAAAAAAAATTGAATAATAATCCTACAAGAAACACTCGTTATTAGCATCGACAATTCTAGTCAGGTCAGGCTTAGGTCAGCTATTGACAGCATATAACCCAGTACATCCTGCTGTATGGATGAGTGGTTGGCATCTAAACCAGCTCCTCCACTAGCTTTTCTGTTGCTGAGAGGGAGCATGTCTTTCCACAGGATGAGAAACAAAACCTGCCAAAGGGTGAATTAGCTTATAGCAAACAATAATCAATACATATACACACATACAAGTCTAGGATGGGGTCTCAAGCCTTGGTTAGCAATCTTCTAGAGATGGTGTCTCAATAAATAACATTCAGTGTACTTTGACTACCACGAGTGTCCTAGTTGGCATTAAGCAAGAGCATCTAGTCTTGTAAAACCTGACCTCAAATCATTGTGAAAAATCCTTTGTCAAGCAGGATGCACTGTGCTCTGTGCAAGATTAATTCAGGTTTTATCTCAACAAAAATACACAGCTAACACAACAATTTGGAATGTTCTGAAAAAGAAAAAAAAAGCACTGGCATACTGAGCAGCAGACACAAAACAGGTCGACCAAGGAAAACAACAGCAGTTGATAACAGAAACCTTGTGAGAACTGTGAGAAAAAAACCCCTCAAACAATAGTCAGTAGCATCACCAACAACCTCCACAGTGCAGGGGTGAAGGTTTCACAATGCACCGTTCGAAGAAGACTTTGAGAGTAGAAATATAGACGCCATACCACAAGATGCAAAACCACTCATCAGCAGTAAGAATCAGAAATCCAGTTTTATGGACCGACGAGAACAAGATTAATCACGACCAAAGTGATGGAGAAAGAAAAGAACTGCTTATGATCCAAAATATAAAAGCTCATATATAAATCTACCATCCGCCCGTGCATTGAATACTGCTGCCATATCTGGTCGGGTGCCCCTGCTATTCTCCTCGGGCTTCTCGATAAGGTTCAGAGGAGGGTCTGTAATGTGATAGATACCGACTTGGCAGACTGCCTGCAGTCTCTCTCCCACCGGCGTGACGTGGCTTCCCTGTGTCTCTTCTATAAATACTTTCACGGCTTCTGCTCCGATGAACTTAGATCACTGGTGCCCCCTAAATACGAATTTGCACGAGATACTAGATTAGCAACTAGATCCCACCCTTTTACAGTGAAACCGATAAAATGCAACCGCAACTTCTACTCCAACAGTTTCTTTCCTCGCACTTCCCGACTGTGGAATTCCCTTCCACATGATTGCTTCCCCGACGGCTACAATCTCCAGGAGTTTAAATGTAAGGTCAATAGACACCTCCTAACACACTAACCTGCTCCCATTTTATCAAGCACTCTTCCCATCTGCCCAACCCTCATCCTCAGTATCCTTACTCATCTGTCACCTTCCTCCTGACATTCCCTTCTCCTTCTCTTTACCTTCCCCTATGTAGCCCCATGCGCAATAGTGGCAGTTGAATGCCTTGATTGGGGTAAGATGATTAAAAAAAAAAAATATAAAAGCTCATCTGTGAAACATTGTAGAGGCAGTGTTTTGGCTTGGACTTGTTTGGCTGCTTCTGGAACAGGCTCATGCATATTTATTTATTGATGATGTAACTCATAATAATAACAGTAGAATTCAGAGGTCTACAGAAACATTTTGTCTTTCAATTTACATAAAAATACATCCAAACTAATCAGGAGGAAGTTAATGGTGCATCAGGACAATGACCCAAAACATACTGCCAACACAGGACTTCATTGGGGTGGTGGGTGGAGAAAAGTGGACAGTTTCAGTTTGGCCAAATCAATGATGGGACCATAACCCAGTAGAACATGCATTTCATCTTTGGAAAAGGAGACTGAAGGAAGAAACACAGTGGAACAAACAAGAACTGAAAGATGTTGTTTTAGAATTCTGGAAAAGTATCACAAATGAAGAATGCAACTGTTTGGTGATGTGAATAGGTCACAGGCTTCAGACATTTATTGCAAGCAAGGGTTATGCAACCAAATATTAAAAGATATTAATTTTAAGACTATCTGTACCTTTACTTTTATTCTCCTAAAAATGGGGTGATCTGATACAAAAGGTTGTATGTCTTGAGCTGTTAAAAATATGGGAAGTAAAAGCTGAAATCCTGAACTCTTGTCTCATTTATCTTTTGATCTTAAACCCAAATGTCTACAGTGAACAACAAAAACAGAGGAATTGATCTAGCCATTCCAATACTTTTGAAGAAGACTTGTATACATATTTATAATATTGAGAGGAAAATTCAACACATAATTAAATGGTTATGTAACACTATTTCCAGATGGCTGGTATTAATTTTTTATTAATTTTAAAGATAAGAAGAGATTTCTCTAAAATTGGAGAATACAATTAATTTTGTTTTGGAAAAGTAACTGAATTGGTTGAATCTGCATAAAAGAATCATAATGTTGTCATCCTGTTTTGACAAATCGTTGACCCTAGGTCAAAATTGGACTGTAAGAATTTCTTGTCTTCAGCTACCAAGCTTTGGGACAAACAAGCAAGCAATAAGAGAGAGTAAGTACTCTCTCCCTCATCAGTGAAACCCCCCCCCCCCCCAGATACTGTCGAAATGGACAACTGTTATTGTTTTCATTATACAGTGAGGGGAAAATTGAACACTCCCCCCTAACTTTTTGTGCTTTTTTTTAATAAAACCTGAGGGGGAAAACAAAATTAGTAGATTCTGGGCTAGTGATGTGAATACGAGGTTTGAACTGAAAACAGTCTGCTGCTAGAGATGTTTTGCTAGAGATTTTGGGCCAGTGATTTGAATAAGATGGTCAAATTGAAACAGGCCTGCTGCTAGAGAATGGATTTTGGGCCAGTGATTTGAATAAGATGGTCGAATTGAAATCGGCCTGCTGCTATAGAATGGATTTGGGGTCAGTCATTTGAATAAGATAGTAGAATTGAAATCAGCCTGCTGCTAGAGAATGGATTTTGGACCAGTATTTTGAATAAGATGGTCAAATTGAAATAGGCCTGCTGCTAGAGAATGGATTTTGGGTCAGTGGTTTGATTAATTGTCGAATTGAAATCAGCTTCTTGCTAGGGAATGGATTCAGGGCTCGTGATTTGAATGGGACAGTTGAACTGAGATTGGATTGCTGCTAAAGATAATTAAAGAAATCCAATCTTCGAGAACATTGTTACTGAATGTATTATTGAAATACCAGCCAACTGTTGAGTGTCACCAGCTTTAATTTGTTTATAACTGTGTATATAATCAATATATATATATATATATATATATATAACTATACCCTGGGACATTGCAGTTTTCTAATGAGTGTATCCCATTTGCTAACTATCAGCTACCGTGGATCATGTAAATCTGTTGTCAACAATATACTCGACCTCTTGTGTGTCAGGGCTAATTTAACCAGGTGATAATGAGCAGTCCTACTTTGGCCAGTTTAAGATCAAACAACACAACGTTGGCGGACCGGTTAAAGGTCAAGAAGGATTGGTCAAGCTACCCCTGGGGATTGTGTTATAGTTATAAATCCAGAATTTATCTCAACAATGTTATTTATTTTACATCGTCTCCTTCAGAATGTTGAAAATTAAAATAATTTTTATTTTTTAATGGTCTGAAGGAGACAGTTTAATTATGTGTTGCATTTTCATCTCAGTATTTTATAATATTATCCATTGAGCTTTCTATTTTTATCCAATTAATAATTTATATTAATTGGATGAAATCTTTTGGATTATCCTCTCTGTCTTTATGGGTTTGCCATTCTCTCCTATATATATATATATATATATATATATATATATATAGTCTAAAAGGAAGTGGCTTGATCGTAAAATCCCAAAGGAGATCTTTTTAATATTAATTATTAAATATTAAAATTAATCCAGTCAGAAGACTCAATGTAATTAAAATCATTTATTTACAGAGCCAATATATATTTATTACATATAAAAAATTTTAAATCACCATATGTAATATATGTATGTTAATATTAGGAAGATCAGCCGATTATGCTACCATAGTTTCAAACTTTCGATATTTTCAGGTGTTACAGATTAATACCATAAGGTTAAAACTTTGGTAGCGTATTTGGCTAATCTTCTTAATTTTAATATTTAAAAGCTCTGCATGTTAAAGCTTTATCTTTTCTTTAAATGTGTATTGAACATGTTTTAATATTACTGTTTACTGATCTAATTTGATTCTGTACGATTACTGCTTAATAATTTTATACATATATAGGCATTACTCATATATATATATATATATATATATATATATCCCCAAGTGAATAAAAAAAATGAAAAAAAGTATTAACAACATTCAAAACATTAGTTTAAAACAGTGTTCAATATAGAAATAGCTATGAATATTTATTAAAAGTTATAGTTTAGAACATCTCGGAACGAGAAATCGGGGAGCCGAGTTCGAATTCCAGCTGAATCCATTGTATTCACTTACGCGCAAATACCCTTGGGAAAGGTATTAATCCGTTTATTCCTTCCAGTTATGGGTTAAATAGCAGGACAGATTGGCTTCTCTAGCCTTGATCGGCAACCAGTCTACCGCAGAAAGCAATGGCAACCTACTGCGGGATAATCTTCTGCCCAGTCAGTCATGTCTCTTTCGAGACATGATCGCCCAAGCGTGTATCACGTATGGCATCTAAACTGACTGACAAATTATAATTTACTAGAAAAGTGTACATTTTGTTTTGACATCGAAAAAAGCAATTTCTCATCAGGTAGTTAATAATGAAAAAAAGAAAATTAAAAAATCTCACTTCCCCTTTATTTTTGTAAAATTTTTTTGTATGAGGTAAAGAGGATAGAAAAGATGGGAAAACAAAAAAGGAAATCGAAAAAAAGGGGGAAACAAAGAGGAAAGTGGAATACAGGAAAATAAATAAAGCGCGTGATACAGAAAATAAAAGGAACACATATAAAATAAAAAAGTGGACATGGCGGGGGGGAAATAAAAAGCAAAGACGAAAACAGAAGAGAAAGAAAGAGCTAAGAGGAGAGAGCCGATGTTAATGGCTTAGAGAGAAATAGACCCAAATTTAGGTAGAAGATGAAATACACATAAGGGTCATGCGATGTCTGGGCTTAACAAAAAGGAAGGAGTGAGAAAATGCACAGAGGGAAGAAAGTATGGGGGAGATGACATTAGAAACGTAAAAGAAATAGAAATGTCAAACAATTGGCTGGAAGTGGATTGCAGAGAGATACATTTGTTGTTATATATATATGTATATATATATATATATATAGTTTCAGAAAGGATTTTTTTGTTGCTGAGGTGATGTGTTATCCCCTGTGGGGATTTCATATCGAAATGGTCATTCAACATACTTGAATTAATCCTATTTAATTTATATTTGCTCTGTAATATTTTATTACATGGAGCTCTCTTCCTGTATCATTTTTTAATATTAAAATAAAATTTTAATATTAATTAGGATCGGGTTTTTGGAATTTACCTTCCTGCTTTTTCCGTTTGGATTAAAGTATCTGAATAAAAAAAAAATATATATATATATATATTTTTTTTTTTTTTTTTTTTAATCATATCACCCCGAGCAAGGCGGTAACGCCACTGATGTGCAGGGGGCTACGTAATAGTAAAAAGATTGGAAAAGATAAAGCCGGAAACCACATCCTAAACAGAGTACAAGGGATGAGCCTCTTAACCTGTTCAATAGACATGGGTGGAGTGTGAACCGGGCGATAGATAGATCTATCTACTCTAATATATATATATATATGTATGTGTGTGTGATGCTTACATACACACATAACATCTATTGGAAATAAATTAAACTATTCTTTTTATTGATATTAGTAAAAACAGGTACTGAGTTTGTTTTCTGCAACTGAAGTTAAACTATTAATGGGTTTTATGTAAATTTTATATGCAATATTTATTTATTTGTTTCTGGTTATTGATCATGATTTTTTTTTTTTTTACAGCATGTGACAACGGTGCCAATACGTAAATATCTACCCACAGCAATAAGCTTTCATCCAAACAAACCCATTCTATTCCTTGCTTACAGTGATCAGGAGGTAAATAATATCAGTATTGTATTGCAGTTTTTTTTACTAATTTATTAATCACTTTGCTTCTTACTAATTTATGTCTTCATTGGACATGATTTGATTTTAAAAAACAACATTGAAGCCAGCATTATTCCTGCTGGTGGCTTTAGCTGGTTATCAAATGACACCAAGTCTCATGCCTATCCCCAGAACTTTCCTCTGTTGATTTTGTTAATACTATTATGAAATTCTTCTTGGATTTCTTTATTTCCTAATTTACCATAATGGGTTCTAGATTCCCTGGGAGAGGAACATTTATGTGTGCTTCTATAGGTTGACTTAAGAAGAGGGTAATTACAAAGGAGGAGTCTATTTTACCTTTCCCAGTAAAATAGACTCCCAAGCTGTTTTGCTGGTAAATATTGTTTCCACCACTCTGCATACAGAAGTACCACAGCTCATAGTACTTGATGTTAGGATTGAACTGGTGATTCTGGATTCTCTTCTGAACTGTAGCAACTGTTCTTATGTTTCTTTTCCAAAACTAAACATAGCAGATTGGTAACTTTTCAGTGTTTTTAGTTTGGCAAATGAACTGAAAGTGGCTCTAACACTGAGTTTCATAGCTCTAACGAATAGTATTTATTGTTTTTATATATATATGATCCCACCACTAAGAAATTGCAATGGAACCTCATAAAACGTCTAATGCACACAGCCAAACAGGAATTAAAACAGGAAATAACATATTACATTGCATTTGACTACATGGTTTTGTTGTCATTTTGCGCTATCCCGCGGTGTGACGTCATAAAACCGCATCGCAAACTTAAGAACTGCGTTTATTATTTTTGGTAACTATTGCCGTTGCCAAGCGGAGTTTTATGTCAACACAAAATAAAATCGTCGATGGTGGATTTTATAATATTTCAGTTTAAACTACCTCTCTGAAGATGGCTCATGTGAGCCGAAAGCTTAGAAGAAAACCAATAAATAATTATCCAAATGTTGGAGAATTTTTGTCTTTATTTTCAACTGAAATTAAAGCAAAAATACGACGTTTAGAACGGCTCATGATTAAACATAATAGACATTCATTGTCTCTTATATTTAATAGCATATGTTTAGAAAATATATATATATCTGTAAATTCAGATAAAACTCAGTGGGGAAATAGCCATTTTCACCATGTCATTTTAAGGCATGCATTCTTAATATACTTTAGAACATGTACAATCTACCACGAAATTGTACATTTTGTAGTAGATTGTAGTTTGTACATGTTCTAAAGTATAATTTATAATAAATATTCATTGCTCTATTTTTTATTTTCTATTTCTCAGTGTTCCCAAGTACTTTCAGTCTCCTTCTGAGATCATTTTCAGGAGTGTAAATTGTAGTAACAAAAAATAACTGCAAAACTGTGTTGCTAAAAATTAATGTAATTTTTTCTTTTAAATTAAAAGTTTATGAAAAATTGGAATAAAATGCATTCTGAATCAAAATAAAAATAGGTCTCTTTAAGTCAAATCAAAGATACAAAATGTTTTCTTTCTTTCTTTTATGTTTTAAAAAAGGCTGGGATACGGAGAAAACTAAGACAATAATCTTTTAATAAAAATGGCAAGCATCAGTGGACATACAGTCTGGACGGTGACTCAATTGAGTTTTTACCCAGGATTGAAACCCAACCGAATTGGCGTCAGTCGGCGATTCTACCTCTGAGCTATGGGTGCTCGGTAGAGGCAGACTTTTTAGCGTGTAAATTATCATTATACATGCCCAATAGCTGAGAGTGTTCTAATTCATTGCTGAATGAACGATGCGTATATGCTATATATATATATATATATATATATATATATATATATACATACACACACACACACACATATATATATATATATATATATTTATTTATTTATTTATCGGTAAATTCAGATAAAACTCAGTGGGGAAATAAACATGTCACTGAAAGTATTGTCCATAGCAAGACACCATTTTTCTCATCTTTTCCCGAGTAAATATATATTTTCCTACATACAGTGTGTAAAAGCACATGCAATACTCTGTTCTTGCCAACTGCTAAACAGGGGAGGTAACACAGTTTCAGTGGCTAAAGTAGTAGTGACACCCCTGATGCCACCACCAGCTTTTACCACCAGACAGGGTATTGTTTTTGTGATATATATTTATCTGGTTGGCATAAAATGATCCATCAGGATTGACACCAGATGGACGCATTCGTCCTATACAGAGACATTGTCTTCTTGATTGTTATTCTGATTAATTGTTCGTTGGTGTATGTGTATTTGGTTTATTGTACTGAGGTGTAATAAATCTATATTCATATATCCTCAGTGTTAAGAATTATTTCTTGCACTATTCTTTCTCTTGTTAAGATTGAAAGAAGAAATCCTGTATTCCCCAAAAATATAACCTATAGTTTCAAATTTAAAGTTGATCTCCATTCTGATTAGTTAAATTGAACAAACACACATAAATGTTTCTGTCTTCTGGTGGTTCATTAAATGGGAACACTTGACACACAGATAAAAACCATCTCTTTCCTTCCTACGTGGGTTTTCATAGTATCACACTGTTAATGTTTTGAATTCTCTTCCTTTTTTTTTTCTCTTTTTCAGATTCATGAATTCTGTTACACTAAGAATGATTACACAATGTGGTCAAAACAGGGTCGCAGGAATTTCCATCCACAGTGGCTGCAAAGAAACAACAAGATAACAGATTTGATGTACAACCCAAACAATGAAAACCAATTGATTATTCACGACGAAAAGATGATTTGTGTACTTGACAAAACACATGTGAGTCTCCTTATCTTTTTTTTGGTGTATTTGTTTGGAAACTTCTCCTTAATAGTATTTTTCCTTGATATTCTCTAACACACAGTAACACCTTGTATCTTAGTGGCTTTAATGCCACTAATGTTAATGATCTAAAAAAAAAAAGAAAGTGTGATACCCTTTCAAGATGTTGAAGATCATAGCTCTCCACAATTTCTTATCATTTGTAGGATATAAATTATATCTTTTTGTTATTGTTGTAGTGAAATATCCTGTCCTACCCCGGAATGGGTATGGCCCGGGTTATAAAAGACCGGGATTAAAATGAACAATAGTCATCATCATTATACGAGAGTGATCGTGATTATACGAGAGCCATCGTCATTAGACGAGAGTTATATGTCATTAGACGGAAACATTCTTCACCAGATGGACGCATACATCCTATACAGAGTCATTGTCTTCTTGATTGTTATTCTGGTTAATTGTTCATTCGTGTATGTGTATTTGGTTTATTGTACTGAGGTATAATAAATCTATATTCTTATATCCTCAGTGTTAAGAATTATTTCTTGCACTATTCTTTCTCTGTTTATCCCCTTCTGGGACATAACAGTTATCTCTTCCAAACTGTTTTGGCTTCCATCTGCACAACCTCTAGGTAGGTTATGTATTGTTTTCCTGTTTCTCTTGCCTTCAATTTGTCATGTGAGTATCAAATTTTCCAAGATTTTGACAACTTCACAAACACACGCATTGGAAATTAAATGACAAAATAAGTTCTATATAATAGGACCTTGAATAAGTCTTTGGTAATTTTTTCATGAAAATTTATGTTTTATTTACAAAAATAAACATGTCACTGAAAGTGTTGTCCATAGCAAGATACCATTTTTCCCATATTTTCTCGAGTGAATATATATTTTCTGACATACAGTGTGTAAAAGCACATGCAATACTCTGTTCTTGCCAAACAGGGGAGGTAACACAGTTTCAGTGGCTAAAGTAGTAGTGACACCCCTGATACCACCACCAGCTTTTACCACCAGACAGGGTATTGTTTTTGTGATATATATATTCATCTGGTTGGCATAAAATGACCCATCAGGGTTGACAATACAAATCCAACCAACCAATCTTGGGAAGAGTATAGATCAATATTTTCTCCTCCTAAGTATGGGTTAAATAGCAGGACTTGTATTTGTAAAAGTCACTGTTATATAAAACCAAAAATAATTGTTGATGCAATATTCACTCGCAAATTAAAGAAAAAAATATTATTCATACATTTGAAAATATTTTCGCTTTAAATAATCCACAGAGTTGGTGAGCCATAAAACAATTGTATGAATGAATCGATCAATCATGTTCCACTAATCCAGATCTTAACAGCTAGGGCTTGCTATACCATGCCATGTAAATAGCATCAACTCATCCTCATTCCCTTCATATTCCATTGGTAAGGAAGAAGTTCCATTCTAACATCATCTTTCCCAGAATTGTTATATTTGTCAATATGCAGGTGGTGTAATGGATAGCAGCTCAGAATTAGAAATTGGAGACGTAAGTTTGAATTTCATTCGGGTTTGTTAAATTCACACAGCCAGGCATTTTTTTTTTTATTTGTAAACCCAGTCATAAACTGACCCTTGTTTATCTGGAGACCCAGGCATAAAGCCAACCCTGTTTTATCTATAGAGCATACCCGAGCATAAAGCCGACCCCTTTTATCTGTAATCATGGGCATAAAGTTTACCCTTTTTTTATTTGTAGACTTGGGTATAAATCTCGCCTTTGTTTATCTGTAGATGCGAGCATAATGCTGACCCTATTTTAGTTGTAGACCCAGGCATAATGCCAACTCTTGTTTATCTGTATACCTGGGTATAAAGCTGATCCTTTTTTTATTTGTAGACCCGGGCATAAAGCCAACCATTTTTTATGTAGACCTGGCATAAAACTCACCCTTGTTTAGCTGTAGACCAGCTTTATTCCAGCACTTGTTTACCTTTAGACTTAAATATAATTAAAAACTGATTTCTATATAAAATAACCCTGTAAAGTTAATATAAAATTCCCTAACACATGCCAACCTTGATGAGTATTTGACAGTCAGGTGAGGTATGTCATGTATATAATTCTCTAATTTTTTTTTTTTTTAAACTATGATACAGTTTTAATAAATTATCGATCTTAACATCACACTAATTGTTAGCTGGCCAAAAAGTTGCCTCACTGGTTTTGGATTTTCTGTAAAATTTGGGTTTTTTTGATTTTGTGTTTTCAATTGATTGAATTATCATAATTTTTCCCCTTTTGTTTTGTTTTTTATGTGCAGCCCTTTCCAGATCGAAGTATCAAATATAAGAGATTCGGATTTCAGGGTCCACAGAGCGAGTTACATGCCTTTCATATCACTGGAAAATTCAAGGTGAGATAAAAATCTTTCTAATGAATAATAATAATATTTTTTTATTACTACAAACATTGTGTTTAATGGATAAACAGGTTTGCATAAGCATGAAGCAATGATATCATTGAGCATGGATTTTTTTGAGAGACTTTGATGAAGAAAATCTGCACTTTAGCAGTGCTTGAACCCATGTCACTCTTGTATAAAGGAAACCACGCTTTCCTTTGTAATAGTAATTGAGGCTTTCCTCATCATGAAAGTCCTTCGTGACTGAGCTATAACATTTAGTAGACTTGAAAAGCCTGATTTCCTGAGAAGCTGTTTTAGTAAAAAGATTTTATAAATTTCAAGTAAAAGTGTGATACTATGACATCCACATAGAAAAGAAAAAGGTGGTTTTATCTTGACTTCAAATGTTTCTTTTTGAAATTCGTTAGTCATCTAAAGTAACTTCCACTTTAACCTAAAAGTATGGGAAGTAAATGGTCCTGGGTATAACAATAAAGTACATCCAGCAGCAAGGCCTCTGATTAGGAGGTTGTGAGGAGCATGGAACCTCCTCTTAATTGCTGTTATTCTCAGGTTCACACTGACCTGGAGTGGTATCACTTGTTAGGGCCCCAACTATGGGTAAATAGTTTATCCCCAAACTTGGGTCAAAACACTATGAAAGTATAAAAATAAACTTTTATAGTAATATATACATAAAAATAGACTTTTATAGTAATATATGCATTTTTTAAGAAAAATATTACCAGCAATACATTTTTGAATACAAAACTGGAATAAAAAAATAAATAAAAAATATTTTTAATCAAAATCTGACTAAATCAGCCTTCTCACTATAACCGAACATTAAAAAAAGTATCTTAAAACCCTCCATTTTTGGCATTAAATAACCCGCAGAGGTTGATATGCTGTTAAACAAAACTAAAATCAAAATTGGAACTAAAGAGATTTTTGAGGATGAAGTGACAACAAAACCAGAATTAAGGTGTGTCTGGGTGCCAGGCTATATTAAGTCATGATTAGGATTGGGGAGAGCTCTGGTTCACTCCTGTCAGTGGGAATTGTCCTGTCTGCTGGGGCTTTGGAATATGCTGACTGCACTACTGGAGAGGGGTAAAAGTGGGAAAATCTTTATATCTTTGTCAGATGAAAGAATACCATATTGGAAACTTAAGTAAGCCAGCTGGAGGGAATTTAAAAACGTGTGTGCCCTAAAACTTAATACCAGAAGCCAATGTCGACAATGCAGACCACATCACTTCTTTTACAAAACACTTTTTAGTATGACAGAACAATATCAAAATCTAAACCTGTCATACCTTGGTTTAACAGTAAAAAAGTGATCAGATTGTGTTGTGTGGCTCTACGAAAGTTTAAATTACATCCAACCCAAGAAAATCTGAATATTTAAAAAATGAAAATAGATAAAGCATGCAAAATAATTAAAGAATCCAAGTGATCGTCGTGGAAGAACTTAGTGTCCAATATTAATTCTAAAACTGTATGGAATATGGTTTCTAAAATCGCTGGAAAAAATAAAAGCACTCCATTGAGACATTTGTGTCAAAGCAATTTCAAAGCAACTTACAAAGAGGATATCACAAATTTATTAGCGCAAAACTTCTCTCTAAACTCTTTCTTAAATAATACTAATGAACTATTTCAGAATATCAAAATAAAAGAAGAGAAGAAAAAACTATTCAGAATCATCTCTCTTTGGGGAGCTGAAACTATCAGGCATTGGTTAAATTCAAATTGAATTATTTCTATGGCATGGGAAGAAAATAATTTGTGAAAGTACTTAATTACTATTCATCACCAGGGTCTGCGACAGTATTTGCTCAATTAAAAGCTTATATGCTGAAATACAAACCACCTTTGGCATTAAGACAGCATAAATTAGCATTACAATATTGTATCAAACTTTGTTCATGTCTAAGTAATTCAGCATACAACTGCGTTCTTCGACCTCAATATAAAGAATTATATAATTTAAAGGAAAATGCTATTAAATCTCTTGGCATCTGCACAGAAAACAATTTCAATGTACTCCAAATAAACATTTTGCTAATACACAAATCTGTTCTCTTAAAAACGCTTTCCTAGTCAATAAAACAGCCCACTGTTATATAAGTCTAGCAAAACACGCCAAGACTGAAACTGACACATCTGTATTCAAGGAAGAAATTCATAATATCTTAGAAAAACATACAAATTGTAAGCATATATACACTGACAGTTCCAAAAATATAAAGATAGTTGAATGTTCAGCTCTACTGAATAAGGCTATACTTTAAAAGTGCCTACCTAACAAATTCTCAAGATTTATTGCAGAAGCTATGGCAATAAACTTAGTCTTGAATATTATCACAAATGGTGAGGCAGACAGATTCATTATATTCTCAGACTCCCCATCTGTTCTTACATCATTGAAGTATGAAAACCTGACCAATCCTGTATTAATCAAACTTTAAAAAAAAGTCAGTATACTTTGTAACCAAAAACACATCATATTCTGCTGGATTCCTCGCCATATAAGCATCCAGGGAAATCAAAAGGCGGATAAGGCAGCTAAAGAATCACTAGAAATGAATATATCAAAAACAATCCATTCCCCACACGGATTTCAAATCAGTAATCTAAACTTATAAATGGAACTTTGTGTGTCCGTTACCTATAGACTCCAAAATGGCTGAACTGATTTTCTTGAAAATTTACACAGTTGTACTATAAGCGTCTGTGAGTGTTCTTAGCTAGGTTTTGTGTCGAGGTACCCCCGATAAACATCAATAATCGAAAAAATCGGGTTATAGAAGGAGTGGTCCGATTTTAATAAAATTTGATACACTCATAGACAAAGACATAAAAAAATGATATTCAGAAGTTTCAAGGTTGCAGTTCTTACAATAGTGCAGAAAATCGATAATATATATGTATATAAAAGGCAAGATGTTTGTGTTTGTCTGTTTATCTGCCTGTATGTCTGTATTTTTTCGGCCCTTTAATTTTAGTTTTTACTTCGGGTTTGGCTCTAAGTAGGTATAATTGTAGTTCTAAGTCTCAGCCATGATTCCATTTACTCAGAGGACCTATTTAGCCTTCAAAATTCAGTTTACAACAAAAAAACTTTTTTGATATTGATACCAGGAAATCAAAATTTGACTTACATCCATTCATTTTTCTTTCAGTCTACGGTTTTCACTTTAACTTGCCTTTTAGTCTTTCGTGCCAATGTCCAAAGAGTCTGAGCTCCAGGACCATGGATTAGTTTTAAAGCTTTCATTACACCCGAGCAACACTGGGCTATACTGCTAGTTAATACATATATCTTAAATAAGTGGCAAGAATTATGGAATACTGATCCATTAGGCAGTTGGCAGTAAAACTTACGCAACAGTTGCAGGTTGTAGGTTTACAAATGTAACACTGTTTGGTCATTGAATACGAAATATTTCTTGTATGGAAATTACTAATTTTTATGATAATCATTTTTACTATTACCATTTCATATCATTTAAGGGCAGTATTAACAAAATGACCACTGTCTTGTTTGCTAACTTTTCTGCAGACTTAGGTAGGACATTAAACTACATCTGGCCGCAATGCTTCTGATTAGGAGATTGGAGCGTTTGAGGAGTGTGAAACCACCTCGTAATTGCTGTTGTTCCCAAGTTTACCCAGCTCTGTGGTGGTTAGCACCTGTTAGGGTCCCAGCTATAGGCAAAATATTAAACTCCTAAACAAAAATAAAACACTATGAAATTTAAAAAATACATTTTTATATAAATTACCAACAATATGCACATACTAACAAACTGTAGTGACTTAACCCAAATCTATTTAAAATACAACCAAACAACCAACATAAAAGAACTTTTTCATGACATTAATCCATATAATATCTTACAATTTCTTTAAAGAAATCAAACTGTATTCCAAAATATAACTTCAACCAATGTCTTTAATAATTATGTCCACACAAACATGTTTATCCCAAAAAACTGAGAATAATCTACCATGTATTTAATTGTAAAAGCAGAATAACATACAATATTTTTATTACTTTCAAGCTTCCAAGAATATCAAATTTAGGCGTTAAATGATCCACAAGGAAGGGGTATACTGATAAACAGACAATCAATGAATTTTCTGCACACACTTTTATTGTCAAAATGTTAATTTCTTTCTTTTTCCATTTCTGTTTTAGTTCATTCTTGGACTGAAGGCGCTGAGAGATGGACAACTTGTTCTTGTGGAAAGGACACCAAAAGCTATAAAGAATGATTTGCCAGCCGTATTAAAGATGAAAAAATTTGGGACATCTTAACAAAAAAAGATAAATAAAATGTTGGTATGAAAATAAAAAATGCAAATAAATTTATTTTTTATTCTTTTATAAATTTTTGTTTTATTTCTCTGCTTCAAACTCCCCCCCCCCCCCACACACACACAAAAGGCCATGTCCACCACATGCCAGATGGTCACATTCCAAATGACCTCCTGTATGGAGAGCTGGCCTTTGGGAGAAGACCCACTGGACGGCCACAACTGCAGTATCGTGACATCATAAAACGCGATATGAAAGCTGTGGGCGTCAACACGGAATCATTGGAGAGCTTAGCAGTCAACTGGTTCAAATGGAGAGGAATCCTGGTCCAACAACTTAAATCAAGAGAGGAGCAACTAACACAAGTTGCCATAGAGAGGTGGGGTTTGCAGGAAGCAAAATGACAGCTCCGACAGACCAGAAACAAAACATAAATGCAGCCTCTGCAACAAATACTGTTACTCCCGCATTAGTTTCTACAGTCACAGATGCCGATGCTCCAGCCAAGCAGACAACTAGAATGCTACCCATGGTCAACCCTGACTGACGCTGGCCTAATAAATACATATATATATATATATATATATATATATAAATTAAAAAAGGATTAATTCAATGATGGTGGATGATCATTTCGATATGAAAATCCCCACGGGGGATAACATATCACCTCAGCAACAGAAAAATCCTTTCAGAAACTGGAGAAAAATCAGTTTAATTTTCCTTTTTAAATAGATTTGCAAAGAAATTAAAAAAGATAAAATAAAATAAAATAAAATAAAATAAATTGCTCTGTAATTTTTTATTCCATGGAGCTCTCTTCCTGTATCATTTTTTAATATTAAAATAAAATTTTTAATATTAATATTAGGATCGGGTTTTGGGAATTTACCTTCCTGCTTTTTCCGCTTGGATTAAAGTATCTGAATTAAAATATATATATATATATATATATATATAAACTTATTTATAAATGGAACTTTGTGTGTGTCTGTTACCTACAGACTCCGAAACGGCTGAACCGATTTTCTTGAAAATTTACACAGTTGTACTATAAGCGTCTGCGAGTGTTCTTAGCTAGGTTTTGTGTCGAGGTACCCCCGATAAATATCGAAAATTGACAATCGAAAAAATCGGGTTATAGAAGGAGTTGTCCGATTTTAATCAAATTTGATACACTCATAGACAAAAACATAAGAAACGATATTCAGAAGTTTCAAGGTTGCAGTTCTTACAATAGTACAGAAAATTGATAATATATATAAAAGGCAAGATGTTTGTGTGTGTGTCTATTTATCTGCCTGTATGTTTATTTTTTTCAACCCTTTTTTAGTTTTTTATTTGGGTTTTTGCTCAAAGTAGGTATAATTGCAGTTCTTAGTCTCAGCCATGACAGTATTTACTCAGAGGACTTATTTAGCCTTCAAAATTCAGTTTGCGACGAAAAAAAATTGTGTAACACTCCAGTGGAGGTCCAAACAGTTTCTTCGGCGGCCGTTCTCCATGCTGTGATATTGCCGGGATTTGGTTGAAAAAGTCGGAGTCTCAAGCTGGGGGTACAAGATTAAATTACAAGGAACGAACTTCCACAACTTGGATGAATTAAAATGATGCTTTATTTCGTTTAGAGTTAGTCTTTCGGTTGGGACAGGCGAATGTGACGCACAGCTCTAACTCTAATTAATGGAGATCAAATACCGAACCGACCGACTTAAGACGAACGGAGTTTCTACTTCAACCACATGCCCGGCTGAACTAACCCAACTCAACTCAAACTAACTGACTGATCGGCTCGGAAAAATGACTTGTATTTATATTGAAGTAACCAGAAGTCTATTAGAGACCCCCCGGGCTAAAACAAAACTAAAAGATAAGCATTGGTCCGAAATTTCGAGGAACTTAAATTTTCCTTCTTTTGATGTGTAAACATCTCGCAGACATCCGTTTGTACTTAGCCTTAGTATTTTCCAGGACTTTTTTTTTTAAATCTTTTTATCTTAATAAAGCTTCCGCCGGATGTTTTTATAGCCCTGACACTTTACCCGTAACCAGGCGTTTTTTCATTGCTTGGAGAAAGGGAAAATTCTATTATCTTTTGTTAATGTGTGGTCAACATACAGTAAAGACAGTTTTTGACCGGGTCACTAAAAAATCTATTTCCTAAACTTTATCACATCAAATCACTTAGTCAAATATTTACCGGAAGACTGGTAGGATTTAACATTAATCTGATACCCTTTTCTCTTCCACAAATTTCCTTATAAAAGAAAAAGCGTTTATTTATTTATCTTTTTCTCTTCTTTTTCATTTTTGTTAAACGAAACATGTTTTTAAACTATTTTTCTATTCTTAACCATTTCCTACTTTAATCTATTATAATAAAATACATATTTTACAAATCCACCTTAATATACGCCTAGTTATCGTGTCACATTTGATATCGATAACAGGAAATTAAAATTTGACTTACATCCATTCATTTTTTTTCAGTCTACAGTTTCGCTTTAAATGGAAACAACTATTGCTTTTTAGTCTTTCGTGCCTACGTCCAGGACCATGGATTAGTTTTAAAGCTTTCATTACACCCGAGCAACGCCGGGCTATACTGCTAATATATATATATAAACGAAAATTAAGAAGATTATTGAAACTTGGTTATAAACAACCAACAATTTGAAATGATTTGTTTGAACATTATTTTTGATCGATACTCGTATTTAAGTAGACATTCTGTTAATAATCAAACAGTATTATATATTTATTTCTACTGGCCTGATTAATGATACATATTTTCGTAATAATTTTCTTGAAAATTTACACAGTTGTACTATAAGCGTCTGCGAGTGTTCTTAGCTAGATTTTGTGTCGAGGTATCCCCGATAAATATCGATAATCGAAAAAATCGGGTTATAGAAGGAGTGGTCCAATTTTAATAAAATTTGATACACTCATAGACAAAGACATAAGAAACGATATTCAGAAGTTTCAAGGTTGCAGTTCTTACAATAGTGCAGAAAATCGATAATATATATATATATATATATATATATATATATATAAAAGGAGGGATGTTTGTGTGTGTGTCTGTATTTTTTCACCCCTTTTATTTTAGTTTTTGCTTCGAGTTTGGCTCTAAGTAGGTATAATTGTAGTTCTTAATCTCAGCCATGATACCATTTACTCAGAGGACTTATTTAGCCTTCAAAATTCAGTTTACGACAAAAAACAACTTATTTGATATCGATACGAGGAAATCAAAATTTGACTTACATCCATTCATTTTTCTTTCAGTCTACGGTTTCGCTTTAACTAGAAACAACTATTGCTTTTTAGTCTTTCGTGTCAACGTCCAAAGAGTCTGAGCTCCAGGACCATGGATTAGTTTTAAAGCTTTCATTACACCCGATCATCGCTGGGTTATACTGCTTATATATATATATATATATATATATATATATATATATATATATAAGTATGGGTGGAATAATATTCCCCATCCAAAGAAACACTATTTTTAAGAAAGTGCTCAATACAAAGTAGAGCTAATAATAATAATAATATTTATTAAAAAATTATAACATTGATATGTTATATTATCACTACAAAAGTAGCTATTTTGTTTCGACACTTTTTGTGTCTTATCAAGTGATGTGGTTATTTCAAAATGAATGGCTTCATTTTGAAATAACCACATCACTTGATAAGACACAAAAAGTGTCGAAACAAAATAGCTACTTTTGTAGTGATATTATAACATATCAATGTTATAATTTATTAATAAATAAATATTATTATTATTATTATTATTATATATATATATATATATATATATATATATATATATATAGTGTGTGTGGTTTTAGATGATAACGCATCTATAAGGAAGTACTATAAGCAAACTTGAAATTCTCTATGTAAACAACTTTGTTTTTCATAGCGTTAAACGTTGTTAGCGCATGGAAGCGAGAGAGAGAGAGTGTGTGTGTGTGTGTGTGTGTATGAGAGGATTTTTCTCACGTGTTCGTCTGTTTGACTTTCCTCTGCTGACGATTTGCGTATCTCTGCCTTGATTTTTCAAATCTTCTGTGTTTTTGTTGAAACCGTTTATGACGGGGTATAAGACATCGGAATGTCTTCCCATTATTAAAATCAGCTTAGTTTATCTGGTTCAGCTCAATCGTGCACAATTCTCACCATGCCGACGCTTCTTCGTTGACTTTATACATTCACCTGCAGCGTCAATTACAATTACATTCTTACGTGGGTGGTCTTAAAAAAAATTAATGATAATTCCACAATTCGGTAGATCGTTTCCTTTCGTTCTCCGAGAGAGGAAGGGAGAGAAAAACAGACAAACTAAGAAAAAAGAAACAGAATTCTCTCCCCTCGCTGCCATCTGTGCTTTTTTTTTTTTGTTTTTTTTTTTTAAATCGTTATCATCAACAATGACATCTCGTAAATGCCCTGTGTTTCGCTCGGCCACCCTAGCGTTTATTTCCTTCCTCCTCCTCTCTCTCTCTCAGCCCTTCCTAAGAAAATAAAAAAAGTTGATTTCTCTAGGGGAACACACACACACACACACACACACACACACACACACACACACACACAGATATCTTTCAAATATCGATTCCAGGGTCCGTCGATATCCGTTTAACGTGGGTGCGTAAGGAACACTTACAATTGAAAGAACTTTTTAAAGATGGTAGTGATTTACTAATGTAAGTCCTACCAATTAACCCATAACTGGGGAGTGGGTAGAAGAGGTAGATTCATAGCCTTACCCATGAGAATCTGTACTAACGAACCCCACTGGACTTAGAACTCAACTCTCAGATTGCAGTTCTAGACTGTTGTTCATTACAACACGTGCATATGCAATCTTACAACCTCTGGCATTCCTTCCAGTGGTTAGAAAATTAATTTAACATCTGATCGCGAAATCCGGTTTCGTCTTTTTCTTTCAGTACAGAGTCAATTCTTTTTCCTATTCAGTAAAATCAGGATTTCACATGTAATTGTGAATTTTTGTAAAAGTGAAGAAGATCGTTACTTTTAATTTTGTGTTTACTACAGCTTTACCCCCTTTAACAGGGAATGCAAAATCTTCTTCCCTTTCTGTCTTAGAATTTCTTTTTTCATCTTCATATTTTTGTTTCTTACAATTTGAGAGAACATCTTCCGCCACAAAATATTCAGACGTTTTAAAACAAAACTTGTTTCTGAAGAGTACCAACTGCACAGTTTAACGTCTTGTGTTACACTGGATTAATGTTCACGATGTGATTGCGATCCCCTTAATGCCCTTACATATGACCTCAATCTTCTGACATGCCCCTTGCTAACTGGAAATTTCTTTAATCCCTCTGCACCTCACCATCCCTCAGCTCTAAAGAAAAATACCCCACTCAGATCGAGCATTAAATTCAGGATTTAAATTCTTAAATATTTTCATTAACCATGAACAACTAACTTGTTTTAATCTAATAGGGTCTCAATTCATACCCAGTAAATAATTATAAAGCTTCAAATTTTTTCTTTGCATTAACTGTAATGAGAAAAGTAGATCAGCCAATACATTTCCGCTTATTAAAGGTTAAAGAGCGGTATGTGGCTCGCAAACCACAGTTTGGTCACCAAATGATATAATAAGACTTGTATCTGGAAAAATTGTTATTGTTTAAGAAAAGAAAAAACAAGGAATCATTACAAAAAATTAATTATTTTTACAATCAGTCAGTTACGTGCCATACATGATGCACGCTTTGGGCCATCATGTCTCAAAAGAGACATGACTGACAGGGCAGATGATTATCCCGCACTAGGTTACCATTGCTTTCTGCGGTAAACTGGTTGCCAGCCAAGGCTATAGAACCCAATCTGTCCTATTATTTGAACAATAACTGGAAAGAAGAGAGTGATTAATACCTTTTCCAAGGGTATTTGTGCGTAAGTGAATGCAAGGAATTCAACTGGAATGCGAACGCGGCTCCACGATTTGTCGTTTCGAGTCGATATCCATTGCACCACAACACACATTCATTTTTACAATGCAAAAGATATTTTTGCTGGAAATAATCCACAAAGGGTTGATAAACCGTAAGAAACAAATAAATTCAAATGCAGGGTGTGATTAGTAAATTGTTGCTATTTTATATTTTTGAATTTGTGCATGCACGTTGTTTGTTTTTGATTTTGTTAACTTCACAGTGTAGTAGAGTCACTTGGGCATTGTCTGTGAGAAAAAAATCACCATGACGCAATTAAGTCTGCCAGAAATTTGGAAACAGCATGCTATACTGCTTGTGCTGGAAGTTCCAATATAAACATTTCAGAGTGTTTGGGTGTCACTCTGAGAACAGTGCAGATAAATTTGGAAAGAGTTGGATGAATCTAATGATGATTACAAATATGTTTAGAGTAATCACTAGTGATGTTAACATTATGCTTCCATTCATCTTCCCATAGTACTCCAGACTCAACATGGAGGCCTACATCAAGTGCCTTGAGGAGGTAGCTTCTGGAAGACCCTGTGTCTGGCAATAGGACTCTGTATCATGCCACACAATCAGGAGAACCCAGCCATGGCTGTCAGACAATTTCTCTGACCACATCACCCCATATATCTGGCCACATAACTTTCCAGCTTGTAAATTATATATGAGTTGAACAAGGGGCTAACAAAACTCTTTGTAACACCAAACATGAAAGGTAAGGATTATCATTATAACAGCATTCACCAATTTAAACAAGGAGGCCGTGGTCGAAGCCAATGCCGATTTTCTTGAATAAATTTTCTCTTTAGTATTTCCAGATATATTTGCCAAAATAACACAAAAATATCTGTTAAAATGAGATAGCAGTGTTATTTTTAATTTTGCGCAATTTAGACAGCAATAAATCAATCGTTTCCTTTATGTGCCAAAGGGAGAAACCTTTAAAATAATTTATGTAATATTATGTTATTTTTCAGGGGAGATAATTTCATAATTTTACAAAGAGTTGTCTCCACTTAGAATATTCATACTTGAGAGGCTTTTTTAACGTATTAAAGTAAAGATTCGTAGAGGATTGATTTTTTCTAAACTTTTTATGCGTCTTCACCCACTTTCACAGTGAAAGATTTTCTACCCTCCACCAAATATTCAAAAGTAAATTATGTTTTGATAGGCACTTTTCCTGCCTTGATAAATTCGTGATAGCCAATGTAATAAAAAAAAAACATAAATAAATAAAAACTAAAGACAATTTTATATTCAATAAAATTATCCTGAGGTCAATTCTTAATTTAACTGGCAAAGTTGTTCTTGGTCTTTCATTATCTGGTTTATATCCGAAAAAATGTTATTTTCTCTATTTGAATGTTAATGTGCCTTCACAAAACTATAAAATACAAAAATATTCCTTGTTAGCATAGACATTTATATCCTATTATGTGAACCAATTATTCTCATATTGCCCCCTGTTATATAATATATATATATATATATATATATATATATATATCTGTGTGTGTGTGTTATTTCTACCAGCCTGATTATTTACGAGAATATGTCGGTTGTTATTTTATTTCGTTAATCTCCGGAACTTTCCGTATTATATGACTAAGGACTTAACATAATATATTTCAATAAGGTCTTACAAAATTTGTACAAACTTATAAATAAGGAAAACATGGTTTTGAAAAAAACAAACCCTGAGCAACACAATAATTGACGGAAGTATAAATCATTATATTTATATTTTATTTTATGAGGTGGGGTCTGGAAAACGAAACGACAAAGTTGAAACGTGACTAAAAAATAATTTATTTGTGAAGAAAATAGATATAATTTATGTTCTTTAAAAAAAAAAAAGAAAAACAAATTTCAACGAGTATAAAAGAGGGGTGGTACTTAATCATTAAATCCCACTGCACAGGAAAGGGAGAGACAGAAAGTGTTTCTTTCGTCTGCAATGAATGGAGTCCATGCATGAATGGAAGGCTGACTGAGCAGGATGGAGAACCAGCTGTCCTCATAAGTCTCTGCGCACTCTGAATTGTCCATTAAATGCTGGCCGATGGAAGATTCATACACAGACTGTGTGACGGTCCTCCTAGAAAAGCCTTGATTGCTGGATTTTATATAAATAGGTACGTGCCGTTCGATTTTTAATCGCTGACACACACATACACACAAGTTCTTTTTATATTTGAATATTTTTTTCGGGTAGCATATGTTGCAATACATTTTTAATACTCAAAATCCTATATCACCCACCAGTTTCTGTTCAGTTGCTCATCGCCCAATGAACTGTTGAATTCGGCCACCGGAGGTCGATATTGCCCTGGCTGGGAAACCTTGGTATAGAAAAAGCCATAAGTAAAAAAACTTTCGTAGTTGAAGTTTCTCCCGTTACATTTTAGTGTGCCGTCTCGTTGCTCCCATCTGACTGTCTGACGCTGATCGAAGCCTTTATAGTAATTTAGATTTTTTGCACTGGGTCGCTAAGTCTTGCAAATCGCTTCCATTGGTCCGAAAATCAATTTAACATCTACTCGCGAAATCCGGTTTCGACTTTTTCTTTAAGCACATGATCAATCCTTTTTCCATTTGGCAAAACCAAGATTTCACACGTCATTATGAATTTTTGTAAAAGTTAACAAGAAGGTTGTTTTTAATTCTTAATTTCCTATCTACGACAGTAGAATAAAGGAGAGTAGTTTAAGGTTCAGGATTAAGGAGAAAAAAAACCTTATCCTAACTGAGCAGATATGCATTTTGAGAAAATATGAATGAGTGAATGTGCTTTAAAAGAAAAGCAGAACCTTGCTCCCGTCGGGAAGCTAATTATCATCAGGAAATATTGTACAATTGTGGTTGTAGAATAAAAAAGAGTAATTTATGGTTCAAGATTAAGGAGAAAAATCTTACCGTATCTAAGAAACGGCCACACAGGTTATGAGAAATATATTGTATTTCTGTAGTTCAATATATTTGACGGGGTCGATTGACAATCATATGTCTCGCAAGAAAAAAGAACTAGGCTGTATCAGGGTTTTTCATTAGTCCATAATTTGACTAATCAGGAAGTAGCAAGAACGCAGAAGTGTTATACTTAGGCCTTAAGAGGAACCTGGGCTAATATAATTTGGTCGCTCCTTCATTACCTATGTTCATTCCCTAAAAAATAATTTCACAACAAACAGGGCAATATAACGACTAAGACACAATGAGTTACTGAGTGTTACGAAGTAAGAGAAAAACAATTAAGACGAGAGAACAATAGAAGAACAGGAATTAAGAAGACAGAAGATACAGATTGACATTGCATTTAAATTTTTGAAGCGAAGCTTGAAGCCGAGATAGCGTTTCAAAAGCGAGACGCGCAATGGAAGAAACTGCTAGCATAGAACTTTCGGTTAAATCTAATCATTTCAACAGTAAAATGATGAGTTCTTGCCGTCAGTTTAGTACTGAGTTTAGATTCATAAGTAACTAAAACCGAGATAGCATTGCATATTCTTTGTGGCCTAAAATCTGTTGGTAACTGGGGTAAAGAATAGCTTGTTAATTTTAACAACTTCACGATAAAAAACTACTCCCTATTAATCATCTGAGAGACCATTTTCTGCCTTGCCTTTCATCAACATGGCTGATGCTAACCTCCATGAGAGTGGCTCGTTGCGTCTTCTCGGTGTAACGGTATTGAACTAATTGTTAGGCATGCTGCTAGGAAAGTTAGTTTACTGTGTCGTTCTAGACAATTTTTCTCGTCAGAATATATCTTACATATTTATAAGTCTACTATTCGTCCATGCTTGGAATATTGCTGCCTCATTTGGTTTGGTTCATCTGCTATATATTTAGAGATTCTTGATAAAATAAAAACAAATAAAAAATGTGCAATGTTATTTCGGCTTTAGTAACTTTCTCACTGTCACAATGTAGTATCCTTGCACCTATTCTATACATATTTCATGGTAAATTGCTCTGATGAACTGAACTTTAAGCGCGGTACCAGATTGGCAATAAGGTCTCATCATATTAAAATTGAAGTATTTAGCATGTAACCGTAATTTCTTTGCTAACAGCTTTTTCTCTTATACTTCTTTCTCGTGGGACTCTGTTCCGTCTTCCTGCTTCCCAGTCAACTCTTTATAAGAGTCAGATCAGATCGAAAATAGGTGATACACGCTTGGGCGCTCATGTCTTAAAAGTGACATGACTGACTGGGAAGAACATTAGAACAACCACAGAAGGAAGAACAACCACAGTAGATTGTCATTACTTTCTGCGGTAGACTGGTTGCCAGCCAAGACTATAGAACCCAATATGTCCTGCTATTTAACCCATAATTGAAGGGAAGAGACGGATTAATTAATTTCCCAAGGATATTTGCGTGCAAGGAATTAAACTGGAATTCGAACTCGGATCTCCGATTTCTCGTTCCGAGCCGATATCCTCTCCGCCACAACGCACATTCAATATATATATATATATATATATATATATATATATATATATGTCTGCGGATGACTATATATATATATATATCCTCTGATTATATGTTGCGTATATATATACTTATGTATGAATATGTGTGCGTGTTCGCCGAACTGATGTATTTTTTCTTAAATTTTCCCTTCTAAGGGAGTGACCGTTATTTTATTCGTTTTTTTTAGGTCTTTGTGAATCTCATTCGTGCAAAATCCTTTGTAAAATAAAGACGAAAGCTGATGATGGTTCCCCTGAAATAGGCTTATAACTCCGATTTACCATGAAATAACGTGTATGCCTTAATTTTTCTTATATTTGCTACATATGTATTTATATACATATATATTTAGAGCTCTCTTAGAGAGTTATCCTACTACTCTATGTACAGGATACGTTTTGGGATTCTTCTATACCCACACTCTGTTTGGCTGTATCACAGCTCGTCAGTACGGTTAGACATCTGATTGCTTTTAGCCAGGATTGAAACCCGACTGAATTGACATCATCCGGCGATTCAGTACTGTTGTCATATTTATACAGGAGCTTCCCGAACCCCACTTTCCTTCTGAAAAGCATCTCCATGTCCTTGTTGAAGAAGAATTATTTTCTCTCTGCAACCTTTCCCTCACAGGCGGAATGTAGCGGGTTCTATCGCTACTACCATGAAAAGTGTTCGGACGAAGTATATTCCTTGGCTCAGTTAGGTCTAACCCTTCATGGCTACGACCCGCCATGTCATTTACATTGGAGCAGTCCACCCATATTCCCTCCGTATTCCATCGGCGAGAAGCGAGTTTCACCCGAACAGCTTTTTCCCGTGAACCACTGCTCTGTGGGGAGTGACTCTCAAGAGGATATTTCCCGGATCATTGCAATCTTAATCTGTTCATATCTGGAGTTAACCTTATCTTCTCCCCCTGTCCATATGAACTACCCCTTAACGTAATTAGAGTGGTCCTATGGCCTTGTACAGGTTGAACTTTAACGTAAAAAAAAAACAAAATAAAACAAAAAACACCACCACCACCACCACAACAACAACAAAAAAAAAAAAAAAAAGAAAAGAAAAATGTCTATTTTTGGATTTCAACTGCCGTCCGACTTAATTGTTTCGACAAATTGCCTCGACTTTGTTGGTTTATCGAAAGGTTTCGAACTAGTACGTCCAGGCCGTCTTCAAGCCTCTGTAATATTCTGGAATACTGAACAGAGCAATATTCTTCAATCCAAAAATGCAACAGTTACACGAGGAAGAACAAAGAGGAGATGACCGAAATGTTATAAAAACAATACAAAGCAGCAGCAGCAGCAGCGGCGGCGGCGGCGGCGGCGGCGGCGGCGACAGCAGCAGCAACAAGAACAACAGCAGCAGCAGCAGCAATAACAATAATATACCCTTCAAAACTACAACAACCTAGAAAGACCCATAACGCTTCTTCATAATGCATCAGTCTTGAAAAGCCCCCCCCCCCCCAATCGTAGATTAATACTTGACGTTAATTAATGTGTGCCAAATTAAATAAATAAATACCAACGTTTTACTACCGGATGAGCCTTGACTCATATTTGTTGTGTTCTCTTTGGGCTGAACAAAAAGTTAACTGATAACTTTGGCGCCGACATGCAGCACAAAGTCACGTCGTTCCGAAAGGTCAAGTAGGCTTTGTGTTGGGTTCGAACGTGCGGTAGCCATGGTTATCGCCAACAACACTGTTGTTATTGGAGTCAAAAGCAAATTAGCCACTCCCGCCCGCTTGCTCAGCAATTGGATGAATGCATTGTATTCAGTCTGGTGTCTCACTCATTTCTCGACGTACGAGGCAGAGATAATTTTTTACCATTTGTTAGCGACACCAGATGCACTCATATACAACATTTTTTGCATTATTATTATTCAAGTTACTGGCAGTTTAGAGAAAAAGTCACTTTCACTAAAAAAAGAAAAAGAACAATTCAAAATTCCCCTTAAACAACAAGTCCCCTCCAACAACACCAAAAAGTATATATATATATATATATATTACAAAAAGTGAGAGAACACGTAGATTAAAGCATTTACTTTTATAAAGAGTGCTCGATACAGAGTAGAGCTTAATATTGTAACTTTGTTACTACAATGCTTTATAAAAGCATTATATCACTACACAAAAATTTTCATGTTTCAGAACAATACTGTTCTTCTTCAGATGATATGTTGAAATAAATGGTGAAAATGATTTATTTTTAAAAATATAAGATGAATTCACGGTTATTTAGAAAATAAGGAAGTGGTAGTTGGAGAAAAATCATTTTCACCATTTATTTTAACATTTCACCTGAGGAAGAACGATATTGTTCTGAAACATGAAACTTTTTGTGTAGTGATATTATGCTTTTATAAACCACTGTAATAACAAAATTACAATATATGCATATATATATATATATATATATATATATATATATATATATATATGTTTTTAATTAAAAATTAATATAGATGCTCTACAATATTCGTTGCATTGAACACTTTTACAAAAAAAAAATGTAAATGCCGGGGAGCTCGGGTTTGCCAAACTGTTGGCTCTCTCTCTCTCTCATATATATATATATATAATTTAGACTGGAGGCTATTCGTGGCCGAGAGGTCTAAGGCGTTGCCAGATAAAATGTTAGCTTCCCGATGTAAATAGGGCTCGCATGTTCGGGTCCTATGCGGTATTTTGATCTTAGCCAAAAGGGCCGAGGGGCGATATGTATATATTGTCAGGGTCTGAGATTTGTAAATGCTAAACACTTCAAATACCTATGATCTGTTACAACACATGTGAGATAAAGAAATTGTACATAGGCTGTGCTGGGGGATATTTTTTCCCAACACCATCTTTTTCTTCTTTATGTTCCGTGTCCCTTCAGAACATAGGCGACCATGGTCATCCACTTACCCCTATCCTTTGTCGCTCTTTACACTTTTCTCTCGGTATCTCTCCCAAACCCTTCTCCGCCCTTCACTTTCTCAAGCCTATTAAGTATGTCTCACGTTGCTTTCCCCTGTCTCTCTTTCCCTATCCGTCCCGTGAGTATTAGATTCTCAAAACCTCCCTTCCTCAATATTTGCCACAAAACCTTCAACTGACTCTTCCTGATGTTAAGTATAAGTTTACTTTTCGTTTTCATCCTCTCGAAAACCTTGTCGGTGCTCACATGTTCGGTCCATTATATCCTCAGTATCTTTCTGTAGAACTACATTTCTGTTGCTTCGATTCTCTCTTTCATCTTTGATGAGATTGTCTAGCATTCGCTATCACATACAAAGACAGATATCCCATAACAGTCCAGTACTCTTTTATTTGTGTGCATTGTGGTGCAGTGGATATCGACACGGAATGACAAATCCGGGAGCCGAGTTCGAATTCTAGTTGAATTCCTTGCATTCACTTACGCACAAATACCCTTAGGAAAGGTATTAATCCGTCTCTTCCCTCCAGTTATGGGTTAAATAATAGGACAGATTGAGTTCTATAGCTTTGGCTGGCAACCAGTCTACCGCAGAAAGCAATGGCAACCTACTGTGGGATAATCTTCTGCCCAGTCAGTGATGTCTCTTTCGAGACATGATCGCCCAAAGCGTGTATCACGAATGGCACTTAAGTGACCGACTCTTTTCTTTGTTCCTAATGAAATCTTCCTGTCTCTCAATACTCTGCTTAGCTTTTGAAATGCGTCTTTGGCCATCGTAATACGCCTTCAGATCTCAGTGTCGCATTTTCTGTCCTCTGTCAGAACATTTCCCAAGTATATAAATTTCTGCACATGCTTGATTTTAGGATCTCCGACCTGTATTTGGCATTTTGGGGCTCCTCTTTTTGTTGATGACAATGCATCAGTGTTTGTACAGTTTATGTTTAGTCTTTTCTTTTTGCTTTTCTTTGCTACCACCTGTAGGAGATCCTGTATTTTCCTATCCGTGTTTGCTATCAGCACCGAGTTATATGCGTATCGTATATTGTTAAGATTGAGTCTGCCAATGACGAATCGTGGCAGGACTTATTAGCCGCTAAAAAACAACAATAGCAACAACAAAGACAATAACCTAAAAACTTCATGTTTTTAAATAGCTTCGTCAGATCGAGGCTTTCATATGGATGTCATCTATGGTGCATGAGAAAGATCTAAACTTTTGACTTCGCTACTTTTTCAGAGCGATAGTTAAATATGGCTTCATACGAATGAAGCGTATAGATAGCTCAGGACCATCGTTCTTCGGACCTTGTGAACTGATCTCACAGAATCATAATAAACTTTACAAAATAAAAAAAAAGCACATCACCCCGAGGACTTTCAACAGAAGCAACAACTTAAATTGGTTGTGCATGTAATTCGAATAGAAAATGATAACATAATCAAGATGTTGACGTCCTACACTCAGTCATTTAAGTGATACACGCTTGGGCGATGATGTCTCAAAAGCGACATGACTGATTGGGCAAAACATTATCCCGCAGTATTTTGCCATTACTTTCTGCTGTAATTGGTTGCCGACCAAGGCTATAGAACCCAATCTATCCTGTTATTTAGCCCATAACTGGAGGAAAGAAGCGGATTAATATTTTTCCCAATGGTATTTGTGCGTAAGTGAATGCAAGGAATTCAACTGGAATCTCTCCGCTTTTGTTTTGAGTCGAAAATCCACAGTTTTGTCTTGGGAGCAAGATGCGTAGATTATGTCAAAGGAAAAAATTGGCGATCGTAACATATCCAAATTTTAATAAGTGAGAGATCCGAAAAATACAACAACGCACATCCTTTCTAAACAAATGATAAATTTGGAACTTCCAGCCATACTGAAACGAGCAATAACAGCGAATGGACTCAAGAAATCTATTTTCCTGAAAAATTGTTTTAAAAGAACGATTTTATAAATTTCAACTGACATCAGCACCGACTGCTCGGTAAATGAATGCCAGATGTTTTCTTATAAAGAAAAAACTAATATATATATATATATATATATATATATATATATATATTATGGAATTATACGGAAATTTACGAAATTTGCATTAGCCGACATATTTGAAATTTTATTTCTTTGAAATTATTTTTTTAATGGATACTCGTATTTGAGTAAAAAAATCTGTTTTTTAATATATATCTAAATATATACTGAATATTGTAATGAATATATATATTGATATGTGTTGAAGTTTTCTTTTTATAGCACCAGTTCCCCAGTCCTGGTAATTTATTTTTGTTGTGTCGTGGCTCGTATCATGTGACATCCGGTCGCCCGGATGTATAAAAGACAATGTGTGCATATATATATATATATATATATATATATATATATATATATATATATATCCCTTCTATTATAATAAAGAATGTTGTATATTTATTTGTATATAAAAATAAAGTAGTCAGTTCGAAATTTCTCAAAGTTAGCCTGCATTTCTGTCATGTTTTATCTTTAAAATAATCTGATTAAATCCTTAAAATAGAGTATTAATAACTTTATATATATATAACGGTAGCTACTCTAGCATCTACGCATCGTTCATTCAGCAATGAATTAGAACACTCTCAGCTATTGAGCGTGTATAATAATAATATACACGCTAAAAAGTTTGCCTTCTTCTACCGAGCACCCATAGCTCAGAGGTAGAATCGCCAACTGACGCCAATTCGGTCGGGTTTCAATCCTGGGTAAAAAGCAATCGGATGTCTAACCGTACTGATCAGCTGTGATACAGCGAAACAGATCTATCTGCGAATGACTATATATATATATATATAACTCTATAAATAGCAAAAAAAAAAAAAAAAGAAGTAAAAACTGGATTCGGACGCACAATTATTTCTATTCAATAGCTCCAAGAATAATTCAAAATATAATCATTTTGCCTACCAAAATAACTGTTAGAATAATGCAACATACTACACAAAGCATCGCTGACCTGCATATATAAATTTAATCGTGCAAAAACGCAACGCAAATGGTGTGACGATTACATTTCGTATAAAACAGTATGTTGTCTCTGCTGTATTTACTAGGCTTCCCACGCAAGCCCGGATGTGACACATGGTCATTTTAATGTGGGAATTCCCGGCCATATAGCCGGGCCAAAAATATGTCTGTCTATTTTTACCGAGTCGTGGTTCTACCCTTCGGCGGAACCACGACTGGGTTTGTGCTCTCTGCTCGGAAGCAGAGAGCTGACAGTGTTATAGAGTTACAGAGCAGTCATCCTAAGACGACTGCTTCAATGCAAACTCTGTATGTTGTCTCTGGCTGTTAACTTTAAAGCCCACTTATATATATAATGACTTGGAGCTACACCATCCTCACTTTCTAGCCTTGATAGTGTTCTAAATTACTTATGTCGTCTTTAGGAAGAAATGATTTTTCCCTCTGTTAACTATTTCCTGATGTGAATTGTGGTGCAGTGAATATCGACTCGGAACGACAAATCGGGATGCCTAGTTCGAATTCCACTTGAATTCTTTGCATTCACTTACGAACAAATACCCTTTGGAAAGGTATTAATCCGTCTCTTCCCACCAGTTATGGGTTAAATAATAGGACAGATTGGGTTCTATAGCCTTGGCTAGCAACCAGTCTACCGCAGAAAGCAATGGCAACCTACTGCGGGATAATATTTTGCCCAGTCAGTCATGTCTCGAAAGAGACATGATCGCCCAAGCGTGTTTCACGTATGACACTTAACTGACTGACAAGGATACTACATTATGACAATGGAAAAGTAACTAAAGCCGAGATAAAACTGCATCTTTTTTGGATTTTATCAAGAATCTTTAAATACATAGCGGAAGCACCAGAACAGATGAAGCAACAATATTCCAATCATGGACGAATGGTAGACTTATAAATATGTAAGATATATTCTGGCGAAAAAAATTGTCTCGAACGATACAGTAAACTATCTTTCCTAGCAGCATGCCTAAAAATTAGTTCAATAACGTTAGACCGAGAAGACGCAACGAGTCACTCTCATGGGGGTTAGCATCAGCCATGTTGATGAAAGGCAAGGCAGAAAGAGGTCTCTCAGATGATTGATAGAGAGTAGTTTTTTTACCTTGGAGTCGTTAAAATTAACAAGCTATTCCTTGCCCCAGTTACCGGCAGATTTTCCACAAAGTATATGTGTTATATATCGCCGTACGACGACAAAACAACAAACACGCATATATAAAAATATAAGGTTATATTTTTATTAATGACGACGAACCGTGTGGAATAGAGAACGGAAGGGTGAGAGCGCACATAGAATGGGTCGACGGGAGTGTAGTTTTTGCCTGTGGTGTCCCTCTGCTTCCACTGGCCGTTCTCTGCTGGCGAATCCATGTGTCGAGGTCTTTATATAGTCTCTAGAACCGGGACTTTCCTTCCGGTTTTGCCTCGCCCACGCAACGCCCACGTAATTCTAAGAGACACCTGATCTGTTTGCCTCTGTAGCCATTTCCGCCGCTGTCGGAAATAAGGTCAAATGACATCCGCTCCGGCCTCGACAGGATGTATTTCACAAACATCTGTCTTGTCGCTTCGCCGCCCCCTTCACCGACGGGAAACACCATCGCTTGCATCACTTCCTCGGGTGGGGCCAGATTGTTATATTACATATGCAATGCTATCTCGGTTTTAGTTACTTATGAATGTCAGTACTAAACTGACGGCAAGAACTCATCATTTTACTGTTGAAATGATTAGATTTAACCGAAAGTTCTATGCTAGCAGTTTCTTCCATTGCGCTTCTCGCTTTTCAAACGCTATCTCGGCTTCAAGCTTCGCTTCAAAAATTTAAATGCAATGTCAATCTGTATCTTCTGTCTTCTTAATTCCTGTTCTTCTATTGTTCTCTCGTCTTAATTGTTTTTTTCTCTTACTCCCTAACACTCAGTAACTCATTGTGTCTTAGTCGTTATATTGCCCTGTTTGTTGTGAAATTATTTTTTAGGGAATGAACATAGGTAATGAAGAAGCGATCAAATTATATTAGCCTAAGGTCTTTTTTTATTGTTTTTTCACGTCATTAAAACAATGACAACTCTACCGATACGGGTATTAAGCATTTAGAAAAGATTCCAGGATTTTCTTCTTTTTTTTTCAAAAGTAATCGTACTAAAATTTTCTCCTAATGCAGGCTTGCGAGCCACCCAAGGCAGGGAATTACAGTCCAAATGCTAATGATGATGGAGGGGTGTGATATGAATGGAAGATAAGGTAACAGAAATGGGAAGATTATGCAAATAAGGTAACGATTGAGTAAACGGGGGCAGGGGATTCTACCCCGTGGAAGCGTAAAGGTCCGCATTTTTTAAATTGAAGAATGCTGCTTATTTGAACGTTTGCCATGGAAATATCAATAGTCTTGCAAACATTGCACCAACTGGAACATAGGTCAGTCAGTTAAGTGCCATACAAGGCTATAGAACCCAATCTGTCCTGTTATTTAACCCATAACTGGAAGGAAGAGACGGATTAATACCTTTCCTAAGGATATTTGCGCGTAAATGAATGCAATGAATTCAACTGGAATTCGAACCCCCCCACCCCCGATTTCTATTTCCGAGCCGATATCCACTTCACCACAACGCACATCCGCCACTCCTATTCTGTAAATATAACATTGCATATTCTTTGTGGCCTAAAATCTACTGGTAATTAGGGTAAGGAATAGCTTGTTAATTTTAACGACTCCAAGATAAAAACTACTCTCTATTAATCATCTGAGAGACCTCTTTTTGCTTTCCATCAACATGGCTGATGCTAATCTCTACGAGATTGACTCGTTGCGTCTTCTCGGGCTAACGTTATTGAATTATTTGTGAGGTTTGCTCCTAGGAAAGTTTGTTTACTATGTCGTTCTAGATTATTTTTGAAAAACTCAAAAAAAAAGAAGTAGAAAATTCTGTAATGTTTCTATATGCTTAATACACGTATCGGTAGAGTAGTTACTGTTTTAATGAAGTGTATAAAGAACACACCAGTAGTTAACAATAGCGTGATTAAGGAGGCACTCATTTCTCGAAAACGCTGTTCTTTTTCGTTAATGTTTGTAAAGAAACTCTTTTGTTTTCTTACTTTCATTTGGGTTCCCGCAACGACAAAGCGGGAAGACGCCATCTGTTTTCGGATCATTGTCGACAGATACGGGCGAAAACGAGATCGGTGTCCAATTTTTACTAACATTAATTAACAATAGACTATGAAACTGAAGGCGGTCCATGATTTCTGCATAAACTGACATGAACTATTATTATGAAAATCATGTTTTTAATTTGCTTCTATGCGCGCCGCTTTTCTGTTAACGGATTCGTTTCGTTTAATGCGAAATATTTGTTTTTGGTGGAGGGCGAAAGAGTTTCTTGGACTGGTCGAGAACACTTCACAACCTTGTCGCATGTAATAATAATAATAATAATAATAATAATAATAATAATAATAATAATAATTATAATAATAATATTTTAGAAAAATGCTCATTAGGAAATGTCATGAGGTCATTTCAGACCGTCATCATCATCAACATTATTACGACCAATCTTTGGTTGGTCGGAAATCCATCGACAATCCCACCTTACACAACACAGTCAAGCATTCCTGTACTCAGATCGTAGTGCTGTGAGATGGCTGATACAGACGTGGATCGCCGGTCTTACATCCAGGTGTTTTTATATACGAGACACAATCTCAGGGAAGATTACCAACCAAGGCTCAAGACTTCTTTCAACCACCAAAAGGTCCCGCCTACTCAATTTCACTCACAAGGCTTGGATCGATCCATGGTATGGTTTTTAGGCACTTTTCAAAGATGTCACACGCTGGGATCGCTTCTACCAGACCGATAGCATCAAGAAGTCACCTTTCTGACAAATTAACCATGATAAGATTCGAACCCGGGTCAGAAAGTGAACTTTCTAAATTCTCGGCCACGGGTCCAGATCGTAGATTCTTGGTTGGGACCCCGAAGGAAATGTGCATACAACAGAAATCAAAGAGAATAATAATAATAATAATAATAATAATAATAATAATAATAATACAGCAATGCAGTTGTAGATCGACCACAGTTGAGATTATAGAGTCATTGTGAAATTCATGACCTTGTAGATGGTAGCATAGTATGATTTTAGAGTTGCAAACTCCTAAACTAAATGTCAACCACGACTAGATATCACAATCTGTTGTATTATTTCAGCCAAACTTTGGTTACATACATACATACATACATACATACATACATACATACATACATACATTCTTTAGACACACATATATTTTAATATATATAGAATGATGGATTCTCTCGTTGATTTCCACGAATGAGGATTCGATATCATTCAGTTTATATATATATATATATACTAGCAGTATAGCCCGGCGTTGCCCGGGTGTAATGAAAGCTTTGAAACTTATCCATGGTCCTGCAGCTCAGACTCTTTCGACGTTGGCACGAAAGACTAAAAAGCAATAGTTGTTTCCAGTTAAAGCGAAACCGTAGACTGAAAGAAAAATGAATGGATGTAAGTCAAATTTTGATTTCCTGGTATCGATATCAAAGAAGTGTTTTTCGTCGTAAACTGAATTTTGAAGGCTAAATAAGTCCTCTGAATAAATGGTATCATGGCTGAGACTAAGAACTACAATTATACCTACTTAGAGCCAAACCCGAAGCAAAAACTAAAATAAATTAAAAGGGCTGAAAAAATACAGACATACAGGCAGATAAACAGACACACACACACAAACATCTTGCCTTTTATATATCCACATTATCGATTTTCTACACTATTGTAAGAACTGCAACCATGAAACTTCTGAATATCGTTTCTTATGTCTTTGTCTATGAGTGTATGAAATTTGATTAAAATCGGACCACTCCTTCTATAACCCGATTTTTTCGATTATCGATTTTCGATATTTATCGGAGGTACCTCGACACAAAGCCTAGCTAAGAACACTCACAGACGCTTATAGTACAACTGTGTAAATTTTCAAGAAAATCGGTTCAGCCATTTCGGAGTCTATAGGTAACGGACACACACACACACACAGACGAAGTTCCATTTATATATATATATATATATATATATATATATATATATATATATATATATATATATATATATATACACTGCTTATACACTGCTTATATACAACACTTTAGAATTTTCATTCACTGATTCCATGCGCCTATGGATTAGTGGGTAGCGACTCCGACTGATACCAAATCGATCGAGTCTCGATCCCGGCCAGAAGCAAGGGGTTGTGTCTTAAACGTATTGATGAGCTGTGATACAGCGAAACGGGCTTGTATGTGGATGACAAATATATATATATATATTTGTTTGAGCATTATTTTTGATCGATACTCGAATTTAAGTAGATATTCTTTTTTATACTCAAACAGTATTATATATTTCTTTCTACCAGCCTGATTATTTACGATAAATCACGATAAATCAGGCCGGTAGAAATAAATTTCCGTAATATATATATATATATATATATATGTATTACGGAAATTAACGAAGATTAACGAAACTGGTTATAAACAACCGACAATTTGAAATGATTTGTTTGAACATTATTTTTGATCGATACTCGTATTTTAAGTATATATATATATATATTATAAATTATATTTTAGAACATGTACGAATTTATATATATATATATATATATATATATATATATTCACTACAAATTGTACAATTTGTTTCAACATTGGACATCTAATGTCTCATCAGGTGGGGTGGAAAGGAATGGAAGACCTCTTTTCTTATCTTTGGGAGTTACGTGTGGGATGTTGGTGGCGGTTAGCAATAAGAGAGTAAAGCTTGTCGATTGTCCGTTAGAACTTTGAAGGAAGTGGGGTAGGTAGGGGATATAGTTAATGCATGAAAGTGTATTTTATGACCCTGGCTAGCCTTTATACTTTGGTTTTATTAGAGGGGGAGAATACGGAGGTGTAAAGGGTGTGAAAGGATGGGTTTGGACCTATCTTTAATGTTTATTTGTACAACTATAGAATATTTTGTATTTAAGCACAGTTTTATAATAAATCTAATTTTGTATATATATATTTTTTTAAAATCATTTCACACCGAGCAAGGCGGAAACGCCACTGATGTGCAGGGGGGTTACATAAATGTACAAAGATTAATTAGAAAAGAGTGAGGAGTACAAACTAGTTAGAAAGGAACAATAGAAAGCAGGTGCGATGACAGATACATAGGTGGAGAGAAAGGGAAGGTTATACAGGGGTGGGGAGAGAGCTAGAGTCCAGTGGTTAGTAGATGAGTATTGACTTTGACTTGAAATTTCTGGAGGAAAATTTTCGTCAGGAAAGCAAGAATACGGGAGCGAGTTCCACAGGCGGGAAGTGCGAGAGAAGAAGCTGCAGGAGTAGAATTGTCGTCTGCATTTGGCTAACCTGACTGTGAATGGGTGGGACCCAGTTGCCAGTTTGGTTGCACGAGTAAACACCTGTTGAGGAGGCATCAGTGACTTAAGCTTGTCCGAGCAGAATCCATGAAAGTATTTATAGAACAGACAAAGGGAGGCCACATTTCGACGATGGAGAAGTGGCTGCAGTCGAGTCGCCAGATCAGTACCTATCACATTACAGACTCTCCTTTGGAGCTTGTCAAGAACACTGAGGAGAACGGCAGGGGCACCTGACCATAAATGGCAGCAGTACTCCATGCACGTACGGATGGTTGACTTGTATATATGCAGGATGGATTCAGGTGGAAAAAACATCCTGGATCGACATAGTGGCCCAACCTTCTTAGCAGTAGATTTTGCTATGGATTCAATATAGTGGTTCCATTTGAGGTCTGAGGACAGATTTTAACTTTAATTTTGAATTTAGGAAATTACTTTTTTCTATAAAACTTTAAATTAGATTTTATTTTATTTCGTGGTGTGTAATATGTAAAATTTAGGGTTGTTAGTACTATCAAGGTTTATCGTCTCTAGTGGGGGTCCTAGTTTTGGTTTGTGCAGTATTTTTCAGCATGATTGCAAGATTAGTTCCTTAATGTGTTTGCAGTTTATTGTGGTTTCATGCCTCTGGTTTAAAAGCTTGTCGCTATTTATGTATTTAATGATTTCAATTTTTTCTTAAGACAAAGGAAACATGGTTCCTTTATTGATTTAGCTGTTCTTGCTTGTTTGAGGATTTTACATTTAACTTTAGGTGCATTATTTTCCATATAATGTTGGAAAGTGTACGATACTAAGTCAAATGTTTATTCTAGGAAGTCAACTTGCTTGATATTAGGGTTAATTACTACGTTAAGACCAAAAGATTTGAAAAGTTTCTGAATTAATTTTCTAGTTTTATCGACCTTACTTCCCGTGGATTTATTTATTATCATGCGTCTGTCATCTCTATAGTGTCCTATTGTTTGTCAATTTAACTGGGCTTAAATACAAAATATTCTATAGTTGTACAAATAATAAACATTAAAGATAGGCCCAATCCTATCCTTTCCCACCCTTTACACCTCCTTATTCTCCTCTGCTAATAAAACCAAAGTATAAAAGCTAGACAGGGTCATAAAACACACTTTCATGAATCAACTATATCCCCAACCTAACCAACTTTCTTCAACATTCTAACCGACAATACAAGCTTTATTTCCTTATTGCTAACCCCCACCAACATCCCGCACACAACTTCCAAATATAAGAAAAGAGGTCTTCCATTCATTTCCACACCACCTAATGAGACATTGGAAGTCCAATGTTGAAACAAAATGTATAATTTGTAGTGGATATATAAATATATAAATTTGTACATGTTCTAAAATATTCACAGCTCTATATTATATATCGAGTATGTTTTAAATGAATGTTTTGGATGTTGTAAAATTTTCTTCGTTCCTTATTCATGCAGATATATACATATATATACACACCAGTTCTCGCTCGATCACCGAACTTGCGCCTGGTCAGTACTTAGATGGGTGACCGCTTGGAAATACCATGTGCTGTAAGCATTTATTGACGGATGTGCGTTGTGGTGCAGTGAATGTCGACTCGGAAGGGGGAATCGGCGAGCCGAGTTCTAATTTCAGTCGAACACTCTGCATTCACTTACGCACTGGTACCCTTGTTAAAGGTATTAATCAGTCCCTTCCCTCCAGTTATGAGTTAAATAACTGAGGTCTGTTGTTCATGCGATCCGTGGCGAACTTTTCACCGATTGTTTGTTATCAGCAGTTCCAAAAAGTGTGGATGATGCTACACAAGCCTTCAATTTTTTGTGTGGCAGTCTGAGTTAGACACTCATACGTCGAAATCGACGGGAGAGTCCAAAGCATAATAACATATATATATATATTCCCTATTCGAAACAACAGCAGCTTTCGTCCCCCCGTGAAAGGAAATTGTAACATACAACATTTTGTTTGGGATTCCAAGTATTTTAAAAACTTTCCAGAGTGCTTCACGATTTACAGTGTCGAAGACTTTAGTAATGAATAAGTCACAATTTTGCTGGGCTGGACTTGTTGCAAGGATGAGCAACGACAGAATATCTGAGGTCCTCATGTAAAGCCAGCTTGACAGTGCACAAAGGACTGTTAGACGGCCATGGCCCAGGTATAAAGACAAGATGAAGAATAACCACTTAGCTGTTAATCTGCCTCATACTAATCTCGAGCGAGTTTCTTGGAGAGAAATAACTTGAGATATTTGGGCCAGAGTTATATAATACATTTTTTAAATCAATCGTAATGACCGGTTAAGAGTTGAAAGAGCTGGGTAAAAACGTCAAAAATTCCTGTGGCTATGTCCCGTGATCTTATGTAGGTCACCTGCGGGACTGAAGTGTCACATACAACACAAACATCAAACTCAATGAGGTTGTATGATCGTCATGCGTTGAAATCGACGAATTCATTATATATATATATATATATATATATATATTTTAATTCAGATACTTCAATCCAAGGGAAAAAAGCAGGAAGGTAAATTCCAAAAAACCCGATCCTAATTAATATTAAAAATTTATTTTAATATTAAAAAATGATACAGGAAGAGAGCTCCATGTAATAAAATATTACAGAGCAAATATATATATTAAAAAAGGATTAATTCAAAGATGTTGAATGGCCATTTCGATATGACGATCCCCACGGGGAGCGACACATCACCTCAGCAACAGAAAAAAACCTTTCAGAAACTGGAGAAAAATTAGTCTACTTTTCCTTTTTAAATAGATTGCAAAGAAATTAAAAAATAAATAATAATAAAATAAAATAAAAATAAAAATAAAGGGAAAGAAAAAGAAAAGGAAAAAGAAAAAGAAAAGGATAGAATAAAAACAAATAAATAAGAAAAGAAAAAAATTGACATCGTCTGGGTTTGCAAAAAAAAGGGGAGAATGTAACTAAAAATTAACAGACAGCCGTGTTGAATCATTTAAAGCAACACGGAAAAAAGGTGGTAAGAGAGATAAAAGAAGGAAGGGAGGGAAAAAGAAAGAAACTAAAGAAAAAATTTTTTTTAAATATTACAGACGCTGGACAAATTCAAAAATCTAATTTCCCCAAAACGTTGAAGTATTAAAAAAAGCCTTTACTTAAAAAGGCATAATTATTGATAAAAGGGAATAAAAAGAAAGGATTTGAAATAAAATTATTTTTTTTAAAAAAATTAGGTCATTTGAAATTAAACTAAATAAAGACAATACTAGGTAAAAAAAAAAAAAATTACAATTATTATATATACATATCAATAGAAGTATTTCTCCATCTAATAACAAGGACAGTTACCGGAGCTATATTGGCATGTCCGCGGGCTCTTTCAAACAGAGGCTTTATAATCACAGGTACTCGTTTTCGAACCCTAAACAGAGATTCCAGACGGCACTGTCACGTAGGTTCTGGGAAATGAAGGAGGAGGGGCAGGACCCCATAATCAGCTGGAAATTAATAGGCTCAGCTTGTACTCCTAAAAGTTTTCGTGATAGGTGTCGTCTGTGTTTATTGGAGAAGATTCTGATTTTGAAGTATCCTCATCAGGACTTACTTTTGAACTTTAGAAGGGAATTTATAAACAAGTGCCGCCATAGGGCGGATTTTAAAATTTAACTTCTAATTTTTAATTTTTAAATTCTATATTTTTCTATAATTTTTTTATTATTTTAAAAAAAATTTTTTAATTTTAATTTTAATTTTTTTTTTTTTTTATGTGTATGTTTGTGTGTGGATGTGCATATTTGTATATAGGTATTTATGTATGTGGGCTATATGTTATTTTGGAAAAAATTTTTTTAGCTATGTAAATGCTCCTTTTCATAATATTCATTAATATGTATGTGTGAGTGCATAAGGAATATATATATATATATATATATATATATTATGTGTATGTATATATATATATATATATATATATATATATATATGTGTATGTATATATATATGTATATATATGTATATGTGTGTGTGCGTGTGTGTGTATATGTGTGCATGTATGTGTACACATGTATATTATGTCTATGTGTGTGCGTGTGTGTGTATATGTGTGCATGTATGTGTACACATGTATATTATGTCTATATGAATTTTTTGTATATAGGTGTGTACACACATATATATACGTGTGTATGCGCATGTATATGTATATTAGTGTGTAATAAATTGAATGTATGTGTGTGTATGTGTATGTATATATGTATTCTTATTCGTTAAATGGTGTGTGTATATATATATATATATATATATATATATGTGTGTACTTCTATTGATATGTATATATAATAATTGTAATTTTTTTTTTTTTTTTTTTTTACCTAGTATTGTCTTTATTTAGTTTAATTTCAAATGACCTAATTTTTTTAAAAAAAATAATT
>JBBBDQ010000865.1:2027500-2052500 GCA_037127315.1 Ascarosepion bandense | reverse complement strand
GAATATTAAGTAAAAAAATTCATCTCTCCAGTCAAACAAACCAAAAATACAAGTTAGTTATCGAGTTGGCATCCATGTCTCGCCATAATTTTCTGTTCTTTGTAGCGTTTGGTAAGTTTTGTTATCTTCTAAATCCTGGTCTTTCATTCCTTTACACAAGCTCGTTAGGTTTTCCTCTGTCCCTTTTACTTTTAAAATGTCCTTTGAGTGTAAAATTTTCCAAGTCTTCTTTCCTATGTGCCATAGAAATTTCAACTGTTTGAGGTTTAAGTAAGTTAGTCGACCGCTAGCTCGAGGGCGACACAAAGGCTTCTTTTTCTTTCGCTGTTACCTTGTTAATTTCCTGCCCCAGTTAACCACTGATTGGATGTCTGCTTCAAGAGCAGCAGCCAGGTTTACTTTGTTAGCCTTGGTAGAGCCTCGAGGGACATCAGCGTTCGTATGAAAGGATCTGGAAGCTTGCCCGTTCAAAGAAATTTCATTTCACGATTCGATAGGTACGATTGGATTAAATCAAACAACCGCCCAGAAATAACGTAACCCTGGAACTTACGTAGAAGGCCAGCATGCCAAACCCTGTCAAACACTTTCGAGATATCTAGAGAAAGAGCTCGAACTTCTCCGTTCTTACCAAGAGCCTGGTGTATATATTCAGTGATGGCCGTTAGCACATCAGCGGTAGACTTCGCGAAGCGGAAACCATATTGTTTTTCTTTCGCTGTTACCTTGAGGTAGGGGTGGGGTCTCCTGTCCGTGAATTTCTCCACTTACCATCGATTCTTCTCTTTGTCTAAGCGTCGAGTACTATTTTTAAAAGTCATTGGTATAATCCGGCTAGGGATCGAACCGGTAACCTCCCGAACCGTAGGTGAGCATTCTATCATTGCGTTACGACCAGTGTATGTTAAGTATAAGTGTTCTTGTTTCCATTTTCTCTAAAACATCGTCGCTGCTCCATGTTCAGTCCGTGGTATTCACAGTATTCTTCTGTAGAACCACATTTCGGGTGATGCAATCTTGTTTTCCTCTGTTAGGATTTTATCCCGCATTCATTGCCATTTAGGAGGACTGATATTACTACGGTTCAGTTCTCTTTTCTTTATTTCGAACGAAATTTTCCCGTTTCTTAATACTTTGCTTAGCTTCGATTTTCGATGCCGTACTTTTTTGTCCCTTTTTGTCCTTTGTTATAACTCTTCTTAAATATTTAAATTGTTGTAATTGCTTGATTTTTTTGTATATCTCCAATTTGTAATTTGCATGCTGGGCTGTTCTTTTTTGTATTTTACACATGGTCTGGAGAATGAAAGCATCGTTTAGTTATTATGTGTTTCGTCTGTGTATTAAAGACACTCAAACTCAGTGGGATAAGGTCAGTGGCAATTATACGGGGGCTCAGAAGGGGACTAAAGCTTCCCCCGAATTTTGGCTGTTCTCTCTGCTGGCTCCCCCACTTTTGTGAGCTTCGAAAATTTATGAAACTGATCAGTCTCTGAGTTCGATAAGATTTGATCTTCAGCACTTTTTCCTCGGCGTTTTCTTTTTCATTTTGCTTTTTAAGAACACATACAGAGACCAGTTTGAAAGAAATACAAACAAAATAAAACAAACAGCTAGATAAAAACAGACACGTTGTTAGCGAAGGAAAGAGACTTAATAGTCATATTTTCAGATCTGAAGGTTGTTTGATTTGTTTTTATGGCAAATCAACACCTCGGTGGGTCATTTATTGCCAAATAAACATTATTTATTTGTTGCGGGTAATACCTTTTTCTTTCAACAATAAATTGTTTATATAATACATTTTTCTTTTCGAGTATCAAGATTCATTGGGATTTTGTTTTTAAGAGCAGGGTCCCCAAGTCCTACCCTTGTTATTTAACCCATAACTGGAGGGAAGGGACGGATTAATACCTTTCTCAAGGGTACCAGTGCGTAAGTGAATGCAGGGTACTCAAATGAAATTCGAACTCGGCTCACTGATTTCATTTTCCGAGCCGCACCACAACGCACACCCGTCACTATACGCTTACAGCACCTGGTCACCCATCTAAGTACTGACCAGGTTCAACGTTGCTTAACTTCGGTGATCGAGCGAGAACCGGTGTATTCAGCGTGATAGGACGTAAGCCAGATCTTAAGGAAGACGTTAGTTAGAAATAATGTCCCGAAAAATTGGAGTAGATAGATCTATCTATCGCCCGGTTCACACTCCACCCACGTTTATTGAACAGGTTAAGAGGCTCATCCCTTGTTTCCTGTTTAGGATGTGGTTTCCGGCTTCCTCTTTTCCAATCTTCTCACTTTGTTTTTTTTTTCAGTTGGAGTAGATAGATCTATCTATCGCCCGGTTCACACTCCACCCACGTCTATTGAACAGGTTAAGAGGCTCATCCCTTGTTTCCTGTTTAGGATGTGGTTTCCGGCTTTCCCTTTTCCAATCTTTTCACTATTACGTAGCCTCCTGCACATCAGTGGCGTTACCGCCTTGCTCGGGGTGATAAGATTTAAAAAAAAACAAAAGTTGATAAGTAGATACATAGGCAGTTAGTGATTTATGGCCGAATGAAAGAATTGGTCAGTAATTTTGTACACTCAACTGAAGACAATCAGTAGATTGGAGAATCAATTTTGTTTTGAAATTAACTTTTCTTGTGTTCCAGCAGCTTGAGATTGGAAAAGAGGGCAAGAATCGGTTAGAACTCCACTACTGTGAATAAAAAGTTATTTCGTTTAATTTAGTGAAGCAACATACTTTTACTGAAAGTAATTTCTAAGTTGTGTATACGATAGCGGTAGAGTATGAAAATGAAGACGCTGTTTGTTTGCCCCTGCTTATCCTCAGAAAAATCTCGGCCCCTAAGTGCGCCCCTACTTTCACAATCACCACTGGATAAGGTCTAGCAATCGCTGTCCAGTGTTAACCCTCCCAAATAAAATGTAATATCACAGGTAATATCTTGCTTCTTGGTTTTTCAATCATTTTCTCATCGATACTTGGTTCCGATGAGAGAAAAGACTGGGTACAGCGGGTATTGAAGAAAGGATAAAAGTTGAACTGGATTCAAAGAGATAAAAGATGGCAACAGATGTTCCCTTTAAATTTTGGAAGATTGCAGTTATCAGGGAAGGTGTTCCACAGGCGGAAAGTGCGAGAAAAGAAACTGTTCGAGTAGAAGTAACTGTTAGCTGTAACTATTTCAACGGTGAAAGGGTAGAACTTAGACTCTTAAATTCACGTGATCGAGGCACCAAGGAGGGAAAACTCATCAGAACAGTTGACATGAAAATATTTGTAAAAAAGACTGAGGGAAGCCACGTCACGTCGGTGAAAAAGTGACTGAAGTCGAGGTGCCAAGTCTGGGCCGATTACATTGAAGTTACTTCTTTGGATATTGTCGAGAACCTCAAGATGAATAGCAGGAGCACCCAACCAGATATAGCAACAGTATTCAATGCAAAGACGAATGGTAGATTTGTAAATGTTCAAGATGGATTTTTACGAGAAAAGCTTTCTGGCCCGATACAGAGACCCACTCTTCCTAGCAGTAGATCCGATATATTCGTTCAACTTTAGGCCGGTTGAAAAAGTGAGGCCAAGGAAGCGAAGTGCGTTGCTCTCAAAGAGACTTCCATGCTGATGGCTGGCAAGTTAAAGAAGAGCAGTTTTGTTTTGAAGGCATTTAAATTTACAAGCCATTTCCTGCCCCAGTTAACCACTGATTGGATGTCTGCTTCAAGAGCAGCAGCCAGGTTTACTTTGTTAGCCTTGGTAGAGCCTCGATGGACATCAGCGTTCGTATGAAAGGATCTGGAAGCTTGCCCGTTCAAAGAAATTTCATTTCACGATTCGATAGGTACGATTGGATTAAATCAAACAACCGCCCAGAAATAACGTAACCCTGGAACTTACGTAGAAGGCCAGCATGCCAAACCCTGTCAAACACTTTCGAGATATCTAGAGAAAGAGCTCGAACTTCTCCGTTCTTACCAAGAGCCTGGTGTATATATTCAGTGATGGCCGTTAGCACATCAGCGGTAGACTTCGCGAAGCGGAAACCATATTGTTTGTCAGAGAGAAGGTCGTGAGAGGTGAGATGCTTAACCACTTCAGCATTGATTAGACTCCCGAATACTTTGCCGAAAAAGCTGCAAGAGACTAATAGGGCGATTGTTAGAAGGGTCAGAGGGTTCACCAGAGTTCTTGAACACATGAACTACAGATTAGGACTTCAAATAAGCATAAAAGCAGGAAGCAGAAAGGCTGTAGTTGTAGAGTTTGGAGAGAACTGGAAACAGCTCAGGGGCACATTTCTTCAGGACGATAACTGGGATCCCATCACGCCCGCTTGGCTTATGGGAGTCTAATTTAGAAATTATGCCCAGGATTAGAGATATATTATGCATATATCACTCAGTTGAGCCTCTGTTCACCGTGGAAAATCGGGTATGGGTATGTCAGATGTGTCAATTGTGGAGTTGGAAGAGAATTTACGAGCAAAGAAACAAACCATGCGACTTCGAATTGATTGAATAGAGGAGGGATTGCGAGTTCAGCACACCCTTGTGGAGCTGCCAGTAATCTCTAGAATCGAACTTGCGAGATGCTATACGTTTTTTCAGTCTATCAGAAAACAGTAACTTTGCATAATTTAGGACACACTTGAATTCATGATGAGCAAAAACAAAGAAACGTCTATTGCAATCAGATTTGTCTCTTTGGTGCGGCCAGAGGAAGGGATTCCTGTGCGCAGTAACAGCCGAGTATGCTTACAGCCATATCACATTGAATACACCTGTTCTCGTTCGATCACCGAAGTTAAGCAACGTTGAGCCTGGTCAATACTTAGATGGGTGACCACTTGGGACTACCAGGCGCCGTAAGCTTTCAGTGACAAATGTGCGTTGTAATGCAGTGGACATCGGCTTGGAAAGAGAACTCGGTGAGCCGAGTTTGAATTCCAGTTGAATACCCTGCATTCACTTAAGCACTGGTACCCTTGGGAAAGGTATTAATCCGCCACTTCCCTCCAGTTATGGGTTAAATAACGGGATGGAGCCTGGAGGCAACCCATCTAGTGTTGGTGTCACAAAGAAAACACCCTTGGTAGCCCTGGCGAAGCATCAAGTATTCATCTATTTGACAAGATTATGAATTTCGCTGCAAACTGCGCCGGGGTTCCAAATGCACAAAGAATACTGGAAGGGTGTAGTGAGTTCTATCTCGGCCAATGGCCGCAAGACGACGACAAGTATGCAGGTGATAAACAAGAAGATGAACGAAATTTAACTTGGAATTTCCTTGCTGGAATGAAATCCCAAATATTCTTGTTTTATGCTTCATGTATTACTCGGGTTTAGTTGACATTTTGTTATATAAAATTTCTTATCTAGATCAGTCAGTTAATTGCCATACGTCACACAAGTTTCGGCGATCAAGCCTCTTTTGAGTCATGAAAGACTAGACAGAAGATTTTCCCGCAGTAGTTTGCCATTACTTTCTGTGGTAGACCGGCTGCCAACCAAGGCTATAGAACCAAATCTGTTCAGCTATTCAATTCAAATCCAGATCAGTTAGTTGAGTGCCATGCATGATACAAGCTTGATCGAACATGTCTCTTTTGATCCATGACTCACTAGACTGAAGATTTCCCGCTGTAAGTTGCCATTTCCTTCTGCAGTAGACTGGTTGTCAACAAAGGCTATAGAACCTAATCTGTCCTGCTATTCAACCTATAGCTGGAGGGTAAAGAGATGGATTCATATTTTTTCCAAGTGTAAGTGAATGAAACGAATTCGACTGGAATTCGAACTCGGCTCTTTGATTTTTCATTCAGAGTCGTTATCCATTAAACCACAATTGTTTTGTTCAAGTCGGTTGGTTCGAAATCCTCAGAATGGCTTTTCTTAGGAAAGCTCTTGCAATTTCAAGAGTGGTTTTTTTTTTCGAGATCGCATTTACTTTTGAGCTTCAACGTCAAGTCAAAGAAAATTCTACAAAAGCTGAAGCCTTATATATTCTGATTCTGTTTTGGCTTCTCCGGCTGGGCGTTGTAAATATTAAGATTGAAAAAAGTCCGTGGTTTTTATTCTTTTATTTTTCTTTCACTTCTTGTTGCCTGCATATTTTATCACTGATTTAGTTTTAGTAAGATGACAAAAAGAAAAAAAAAAGAAAAACAAAACAAAACAAAACAAAAAAAAACTAAAAGTACAAAAAGAAGCCTATATTGACATTTAACAAGATTAAACATGTCTACCATACTACCAACCGGTGTGAGAAAACTCAGCCAGTTGAGTGCTATTAACTGACGCTTGGGCGATCATGTCTCGAAAGAGACATGACTGACTGGGCCGAAGATTTTCCTGCCGTGGTTTGCCATAACTTTCTGCGGTAGACTAGTTATAGAACCCAATATGTCCTGCTATTTAACCCAAAGCTGGAGGGAGAAGATATGGATTCATACCTTTCTTTGCGCCTAAGTGAATGCAACGAACTCAACTGGAATTCGAACTCGGCTCTCTGGTTTCTCGTTCCAAGTCGATATCCACTGCATCACGACGCACATCCGCAGGGCAAAGTTCAGAGGATTAACTTGTAATTAATATTCTTCGATCTTTAACAAGATTCGAATGCCGAATCCCGACTTGCGCCGAAAGTGAGAAAAACTATCTTTGCCACAAAGCATATCAAAAGTCTCAGTTATTGTTCAAATTTTCTAACTACGATTGTACGCAGGATTTGAGGCAGTAGAGATGGGATTCTATAGAAAAATGCAGGGAATGTCATAGACGGAGCATGCAAGCGACGAGGAATCTTTAAGGAAAATGCAAATAAAAAAGACACTTATACTTGAAATCAGAAAAAAAGGTAGTTGATATTTCTAGGACACATCGTGAGGAAAGAGGGCTTAGAGAATTTGACACTCGCAAAACATATTGAGGGCAAGAAGGACAGAACGAAACAGCGTATAACCTACTTAAAAAAGCTTGCGTAAATGGGTGGCAGAACAGAGTTTAGGAGGGTTTCTAAAAAAACAAACATTTCTGAGAGTTACAATAGGAAGCTATAGTGTGGAATGATCGTCCATGGCCTGAAGGGATACAGCACATGAAAGAAGATTCACTGGAAAATTGTGAAAGTCTACACGTGGAACAAGAAAGGTATCGAAAAGGAACCGGTGAGCTATGTGGCGAATGATTCCATAGCTATAAAAAAGCTCCTGTAATAAGGTAAATGTGTTATCACATCACAACATATATATTTCAATGTTCTTTTTATAATAATAATAATAATGATAATAATAACAACAATATAAAAAGAGTATTCAGCGACCACAAACCTCCGCCAAAGTAGTACCGACATCATCTCAGCGATTAGCAAGAGATGATTATTTACTATCATTAAAAAAGTACGTTCAAAAAAAGTATTGACGTAAAGCAATCCAGGGGAAATAATTCTGTATTTCGCATGTGAAACGTACCAACAATATATTAGTAAAAATAACAAAAAAACAAAAACAAAAAAACAAAAAAAAGGAAAAATAACCCAGAAACTTTATCCCGTACCAGATCAAAGCCAAAATCTAATCAGTTAGTGCCAGTCATGAGGCCAAGCATCCCTGAAAGTTTCATCCGAATCCATCTTGAGATATCTTGACCACGGACCGGCAAACAAAGAGACAAACGTAACCGAAAACAATACCCCCACCTTAAAGCGAGGATAATAATAATAATAATAATAATAATAATAATAATAATAATAATAATAAAATGAATATAAAAATCGTCACAATAGAGTGGGGCAATAGTTACACTGGGCAATGTGCAAACATTATGGAAAATATGTAAACAAACAATGGTATAAACATCACCCAGCATTGATTACAGAAATAGAAAATGTCACCATTCTATGGGATTACACAATCTACACACACAGAAAAATTGAAGCAAATAGACCAGACATTATTGTCAAAAACAAAAAATAAAAAAACAAAAAAACAAACTCGCCTCCTAATTGATATGGCTTGTCCAGAGGATCGTAGCATAGCAAACAAGGAATTTGAAAAACTGTCAAAATATAAAGACCTGGAAATTGAAATAGAAAAACATGTGGAAATTGAAAACAAGAGTTGTGCCAGTGATAGTAGGTGCACTTGGAATGATAAAAAATGGAACAAAACAACACATTGAAAGAATCCCTGGAAACCCCAGTTTAAGAGATATACAAAAAATTGTCTTATTAAGTACAGCCCACACACTAAGGAGAACTTTGTCTATGTAACGCTAGGGATGATGGGGAAGATAGAAAAACATGAAATGGAGCCATAACAACACGCCACGACCTGCCTTAGGTCTTCCCGCAGACGTGGTTGGTAGTGTGACCATAGCAGAAATAGAAATATGATGAAAAATGACATAATAATGATGATGATGATGATGATAAAAGTAATGATAGTGATAATATTGTCAATAACTAAAAAGAAAAAAAAATTGCCTCCTAATTGATATGTCTTGTCCAGCGGATTGTAACAGAGCAACTAAGGATTTTGAAAAACTATCAAAATACAAAGACCTGGATATTGAAATAGAAAAAAATGTGGAAATTGAAAAACTAGAATAGTACAAGTGATAGTAGGTGCGCTTGGAATGACAAAAAAATGGAACAAAACAACTCACTGAAAAAATCCCTGGAAACCCCAGCTTAAGAGATATACAAAAAGTTGTCTTGTTAATTATAGCCCACACATTAAGGAGAACTTTGTCCATGTGATGTTATAGGAGATAGAAAAAAAGTGAAATGTAGCCATAACAACACACAACGACCTGCCTTAGGTCTTCCTGCAGACATGGTAGGTAGTGTGACCATAGCAGAAATCGAATTATGATGAAAATGACATAATATAATAAAATGATTTTTCAACAGTTAAGAGAAAAAAAGCGGTTTAAGGAATTAAAACGAAAGAAAAACACAGTGTTTGACAATGTTAAACTATTTCAACATAATGTTTATCGTCAGGTTATAGTCAAAATATTTTTTTACTTTCAAGCATAAACATATATAAATCTACAAAAAATATTATAAGTCTTTATACAAACGTTGCTTGTCTTGTAAAGAAAACATGACTTTACTGGTAATGAATGCGTCAAAACAAAGAAAATGCCGACAGCGTGAAGGCATGAAACTGACACGTGCTTAATATGATGGTGATCTTGTTCATCTTGATATTTTCTGTTATTTTTTGTTTAAGTCTATATCACCCCAAGTAAGGCAGTAAAGCCGCTAAGACACAAAGGGTTACGAGGTGCGGAAGAATTAGGAAGAGAAACATTAATAATGAGCGGGAAAAGGAAAGAGTAATCAGGGAGGGCAGTTAATAGCGATTAACATCGCATTTAAATTTTGCAGATTAAAGTTGGCGGGAAAGTATGGAGTCGGATGGGAGTTCCACAAGAGAGAAGTGCAAGAATATAAACTATTAGCATAGATTTTAGGGCTACATCAAGACAGTTCAACCGTAAACTGACAGCTCTCGATGCAAGTCTAGTCAGGCCATACGTGAGACATGCTTTGGTCGATCATGTCTCGAAAGAAACATGACTGACTGGACAGAAAATTATTTCGCAGTAGGTTGCCATTGATTTCTGCGGTAGGCTGGTAGCCAGCCAAGGCTATAGAACCCAATCTGTCCTATTATTTAAGCCATAACTGGAGGGAAGAGACGAATTAATACCTTTCCCAAGGTTATTTGTGCGTAAATGAATGCAGAAATTCGAATGGGTCTTATTTAATTTACGTCTAGGTACCACAGTAATTCAGCAGATATACAAAGATAGAAAGGGGCGTAAGACAAGGATGTGCCTTTTCACCGGATCTATTCTGAGTTCCCTAGACGAACGCCAGGATTTGTCATTGGAGGCCACAAATTGAACAACATAAGGTACGCAGATGATACAGTGCTGATAGCAGACACAGAAAGAAAACTACAAGACCTCCTACAGAAGGTAGCTGAAGAGAGTGACAAGAAAGGACTACAAATAAACTGCAAGAAGACCGAATACATGGTCATCAGCAAAAAGAGCAGCCCAAAATTCTATATACAGGTGGGGATACTAAAATCAAGCAGGTACAAAAATTTAAATACATGGGAAGTGTTCTAACAGAAGACGGAAAGTGCGACACTGAGATCCGAAAGCGAATTGGCATGGCGAAGAACTCATTCCAGAAGTTGAGTAAAGTATTAAGAGACAGGAAAATTTCACTAGAAACAAAGAAAAGATTACTGCATTGCTATGTGATGTCAGTTCTTCAATATAGCAGTGAATGCTGGACAATATCATCAAAGATGAAGGAAAAACTTGAAGCAATTGAAATGTGGTTTTACAGAAGGATGCTGCGGATATCATGGATCGGGCATATGAGGTTTTGGAAAGGATGGAAACGAAAAGGGAAGTAATACTGAGCATCAGGAAGAGACAGCTAAAGTTCCTTGGACATGCAATGAGGAAGGAGGGCTTGGAGAACTTGATACTAACAGGCCAGATAGAGAGGAAAAAGAGACAGGGGAAACAGCGGATAATATATTTGAAGGGCCTGAGTAGGTAGATGTCAGAACGGGGATTGCGTGGTGTAAGAGGAGAAAGCGTGCTATAAGACACTAATGATAGGGAGACGTGGAAAGCCATGATCGCCTACGTCCTGAAAGGACAAGACACAAAGAAGAAAAAGAAGAAGAAGGTACCATAGTAAAGAGCAAAGAAACGACAAATAGATGCAACCTTACGGCAGTGGAAAAATGACTGATCAGGATCAATAATATTGCTGATTCTTCTTTGAAGGGAAGCGGACTCCATGTGGTAGAAATATTCCAAGCATGGATGAGTGGTAAACTTATAGATATGTAAGATAGATTCTGGAGAGAAAAATCTTATCGCAAAACACAGTGAATAACCTTTATTAGCTAACCCAGTAATGGATTCAATATGGTCTTTCCGCTTCATGTCAGCTGTCAAGGTTAGCCTGAGAAGTCACTTTACTGGAGATTTAGAAACAGCATGCTTAGTTATTAAGAGGAATCAATCAAGCAGTTTAGTATAAATTTTATGGAACTCTCCTGTCACTGTTTATTGTTTCGGACCGGGAAGTTACTAATTTGGTTGCGTAACCATCTTCATGCGTTTTAAGGGTAGAAAAATCGGTAGATTTTGAAATTCTTTTCAGAATGTACCCATTATTAACTACTACTACTGCTAGTAATAATAATAATGATAACAAAAACTACTACTAATAATAATATTAATCATAAATCACGGATAAAAATGAACAGATTTTAAATTGGCAACTTTTTCCATTTCATTGAAACAGACGTTAAACACTTTTATCTTTCCTTCTTTCTTTTTTCTTTCGTTCTTTCTTTAATACTTTATTCCTTGAGATCAAGTAGCGTATCTGATATGTCTTTCTCGTCTTTCAACGTTATCAAAACGGAATAGTCTCTTATTTTTGAATTATTTGTCGAACATAGCGTACGTACTAAAAAGGAAAAAAAAAACGCAGCTAGATTCTGAATTAGAATAAGATTAATATAAACGTTATATTAAGTAGATAACCTATTTTTTTATGAAACAATATTGTTGTGGACTGGACAACGTGGTTACCATTTGTTGTAGCTCGAACGTAGTAATTTGAAAGTGGAGTCACCATTATAATGTAGACTGGTTGTCTAATCCACTACATTTATAATAAAAATAACCCAGAGAACAATATAACAAGAATAACAACAATGTATTAAACATAGTTATAGGATTGATTAATTTCTGCATGCAAGATTTAGTGGAGAAAGTTCTCTCTTGGATGTTGAAGAAAATGTATCGATGTTCATACTGGAAAAGTTCCTGGGAAAAGGAAATATGATGTTTGTACTAATCAGTAGTTGAATATAATTATACATGTAGTGAAGTATGCTATATATATATATATATATATATATATATATATATATATATAGAGAGAGAGAGAGAGAGAGAGAGATTTTGGTGTTACTAATTGCTGAACGCAATTAGCGCAGTATGTGAGTTGGAAAGGAACTAACGGCATTCGGACTGTTAGCTCCTAAAAGCAGGATCCAACTGGTCTAAGCACGTGTGAACATCAGCTTATATATTTCTGAATAAAGCGCAGGAAAAAAGAGGTTTCACGTGCGGTACTAATGTAAGAGTATGTACGTGCATGTGTGTATACGTGCGTACATGGCGATATGTATATAAGATGCACATGCATGTAGAAGCGATTCTACAATATAACTGACGTCTATAGGGCTAGGTAATGGAGATTTAATAAAGATGTTGCGCCTTTCGGTCGGGTTCGTTGTTAGTAATCAATATTTAATAGTAAACACATATGTTTAATTCTACCACATCTCAATGTTTATTTACTCCCACAACATATTATCTTTTTTTTATGAAGGCTCACCTTGACATGTTTACATGTAAACTTACCCTCTTTTATTTAGTGGGCAGCTTTTGAAGTGAAAACCTATCATAAAATATCAATAAATATGAGAAAGGAGATTCGGATTTTTTGAATTTTTAAAAAACTTTCTTGAGCATGTTCTTTTTTAAACTTTTATCTACAAATTCATCAATGACTTCGGATATATTTATCTATATTTCTGACATAAGAAATTGTACAGAGTGTCCATAACGTTCCTGTGCATTTTAAAACATTTATAACTTTATTTGTATTTAGAAATAATTTGTAAAAAGGACTAGAAAGAAGTAAATCCATATTTTCTTAAGGTTTTATTGAAATTTTATTTAATTTTCCACATGTCCTCCATCATTAGCAATAGAAAGGGTAATACGATTTTGCAGTTCATGGAAAACATTTGCTACATGATTTACAGTAATGCCTGAAATCACATAAGTTATTTTAACTTTCAGATTTTCTAATAAACTAGGTTTGGTTGCATACACAATTGTTTTCACATGTCCCCATAAAAAAATCTAATGGCGTCAAATCTGGCGAACGTGAAGGCCAATAAAATGGTCCACATCTTCCGATCCATCTGTTAGAAAATTCCTGATTTAGAAACTAACACACAGAACAAAGTGACAAGGAGCTCCATTTTGTTTAAACACTATTATCTTTCAAGTTTAATTGTTCAAGCTCATCTTTTACAGATTATTTCTATCACAAATTACATACAAAGTTATAATTTTTACAAAGTGCACACGGACTTTATGGACACATTGTTGTCCTCATCTTTGTTGCTATATTCACGACGTTTCGGCCTTTGTACGATACGGCCTTCTTCAGTTGATTGTAATTTAATACTTAACTCTTTATTTTCTTCACCAGGTTAGATTGTACTAGTAACAGTGGTAATAATAATAAGCAGATAATTATTATAGTTTGTGTCCCTCTGTACTAATTATTTTATTGATCATATAAGTCATCTGAAAAGCCGGGTTATTCTGGTACATGTTTGTGCTCCTACGCGACACCAGGTTTATGGATCGGCATTCGTTGTCGAGTTGACCTGATGGCATTGAATGAACATTGTTAGTAAAAACGCACAACAACGCGAAACTGCATCTCACCAAATCTCTTTGCTGTATTTATTGATTTTTCCATATACAGTTTCTAATATGGTTGCACGACAAAACGAGACAGTGAAAAAATTTGAGGCACTGAACAAGTCTCTAAGAATACCGATTTAAATAACCATCATTGGGAATAATAATTTATAGAAATTTCATGGGGTTTTCTATTTTAAGTTGCTGATGAATCTTAATTCTTAAGTTAATATCTAAATAAGCTTGAGATTTGGAAATTGCCCTGCTACCACGTTAAATATTTGAGCTTAACAACTTTAACAAATTATTATCATAATAATCACAAAAACGAAAGCAGTTCATTATATAAAGAAGAGGGTAAAAATTAAAATCTATAAAATAATGAGGTTTTCCATTTCACTTAAGCAGACGTCAGACACATGTGAGTGTTATCACATCCTCTATATATTCTCTTTATTTCTTTTTATAAAGAAAGAAAGTGTTGTGGAGTAGTTTTCGCACTGAAGGTTATAATAGTGCTATGTCGGTTGCTAATCGACTTAACGTACCCAAAATGTTAGGAGCTTGGTAATCTTCCACTGAAAGCTGACTCCTTAGTATTCGGCTAACTGCCGACTAATATCAACTGCCTAGTCGTTCTACTGAACTCCAATAGAAGTCTAAAGAACTACTATGAGCTTCCTGTTAACTCTTATTAATATAGGCGGGAGAGTCCATTACCTGAGGAACAGGTGTGTTTCCCCATAGCAGAAAGAAAAAAAGAAAGAAAGAAAGAAAGAAAGGGAAGATACAGAACAGCGCCTCCGATATATCTTTTCTTCCATCTATCGCTACAATCAGATACAATTCAATAGAACAGAAATGTTCTATTGCTTTTCTGAGGTAATGACAGGCCGTAATGGTCGTACCAACTAAGGAACTAGCAGAATCATACAATGACTAGCTTTAAACCGTGAAAATTTCAGTTTTTTTATTTTGATTTTTTGATGAATCTTAATTCTTTATGATTGTAAGCTCATGGCGGGCTCTACAATAAAATATCCGTAGACATTTCTCTATCGCATCGTTTAACAATTTTAACAAAATATTGCAATAATAAAAGACATAAGTATGATTGCTGTTCGTTATTTTAAGAAGTGGATACAAATGAAAAGATTTGAAATTGACAACTTTTCAATTTCATTGAAACAGACGCTAAGCATTACATTTTTTTCTTTATTTTTCTTACTTTCATTTTCTCACTGAAACCAAGTCGTGTCTCTTCCCCTCTTTCCACGTGATCAAAACTGGATAGTCCATTATTTTATGAGATTTTAGCAGAAGATGTTAAACACGTCTATTTTCCCTTCTTTCTTTCCTTTTTTATTCCCTTTCTTTATTTCTTGCTTTCTTTTTCTCACTGAAACCAAGTAGTGTCTTTTACCCTCTTTCCACACGATCAAAACGGGATATTTCTTTATTTATGAGGTTTTGATAGAAGACGTTAAACATATCTTCTTTTCTTTCTTTCTTTCTTTCTTTCTTTCTTTTACTGAAACCAAGTAGTGTCTTTTCCCTTCTTTCCACACGATCAAAACTGAATAGATTTTGGCAGAAAATGTTAAACACGTCTTTCTTCTCTTCTGTCTTCTCTTTTCTATTTCTTTCTTTCTTTCTTTCACTGAAACAAATTAGTGTCTTTCCCCCTCTTTTTACGCGATCAAAACGGAATAGTCCGTTATTTATGAGGTTTTGGCAGAAGACTTTAAACACATATATCTTCCTTTCTTTCTTTCTTTCACTGAAACCAAGTGGTGTCTTTTCCCTTCTTTTCACGCGATCAAAACGAAATAGGTTTTAGCAGAAGACGTCTTTCTTCCCTTCTTTCTTTCTTTCTTTCTTTCACTGAAACAAATTAGTGTCATTTCCCCCTCTTTTCACGCGATCAAAACGGAATAGTCCATTATTTATGATGTATTGTCAGGGTGTAACGGTCATGCGAACTAACAAAGGGAGAGACAAACACAATGATAACAGGATAGTAAAAGCTTGCCGAAAAGGAATGAAACAAACAAGTAACCTAAAAGATACTGAAAGAAATTAAAACAAGGGGGGAAAAACCCAAAAACAAAAAACAAAACACAACAAAGCAAAAAACAAAAAAAACAAAAAACGTTCATGCCTGTTATGCATAGATTACTGTCTCTCTTTACGTTATGAAACCACGACCATATCAAGTGGAAGACGCTTATTATAATCATAGATAATATTGTCAAATGGTTATTAGGAAAATAGTAACGCATCATTTAACACGTTAACTGCCATCGGTCAATTACGAAATCTCACTTCAAACGCCAACTTTATAATAAAGTTTGGCGATAAACATTTTTCATGAGCTGATTTATAGCTTTAACTGAAGTCTTGACATTGTTCTCACACAAAAAGCCATCATTTTGTGTGCCGTGTCCTTTCAGGACGTTGGCGATCATAACTTTTTAAAATCTCATGTTCTCTGTCACTTTTAATAATTTTCTTTATCTCTCTTCAACTCTGTTTTGACATCCATTTACACAAGCTCTTTAAATAAGTTATGCGTTGTTTTTTTCCTAGTGCCTTTTGCTTTCGTTATGTCCCGTGTGTGTCAAATTTTCTAAGCTCTCTTTCCTCATTATGTGCACTAGAAATGCCAACTATCACTTCCTGATGTTAAGTCTAAGTGTCCTTTTTGTTTCCATTTTCTCTAAAACTTCGGCGATGCTCACATGCTCAGTCCATGTTATGCCCAGCATCCTTATGTAGAACCACATTTTAGTTGCCATAAGTCTCTTCTTCATCTTTGAGGAAGCTGTTGTGTGTCATGATCACCAACATCCTCAAGAAATGAAAGAGAGAAAAATCTAGCTTAATTTACATTCCATTCATTCACATTCTTCTTCTTTGTGCCATGGTTCATCAAGAATTTAGCGATCATGTCTCTCCACAACTTCCTGCCATTTGTAACATTTAGTAAATTTTACTATATCTCCCAATCCCTGTATTGCAAACCATTCACACAAGCTCATTAGATATGTGATAGTCAACTTTCCTTTGTCTTTCTTGACTTCAAAATGTCTTGTGAGTGTCAAATTTACTAAGCTTTCTTTTCTCATTATGTGTCCTAGAAAAGTCAACGGTTTCTGTTTGATTATAAGTACAAGTGTTCTTTTCGCTTCCATTTTCTCTAAAACTTCGTCGTTGCTCATCCGTTCAGTTCATGTTATCCTCAGCATCCTTTGTCGCTTCAAGTCTCTCTTCATTCCTGAGGAGATCATCCAGTATTTACTGTCATATGGAAGGATTGATGTTACGTAAAAGTTTAGCACTGTTTTCTAATGTAAATTACTTGTTAATGCTTTGCTTAACTTTCGAAAGGCATCTTTCGCTATCCCAATGCCCCTTCGTATTTCGGCGTCGCACGACCCTCTGTCCGTGTTCATTCTTGCAATGATACCGGTTAATCACAAAATTGAAAGACCTTAATCGCTGTGATTCCCAAACTGGGGGAAATTTCCAGCTACCAGGCCGGGGTGGGTGGGAGTGAATAATTACACTACCTACTAAATAAAAAAATCTCAGATGGATTTTCTCATGTCTGTGTGTGTGTGTGTGAGAGAGGGAGAGAGAGAAACTGAGATACTGACACTGAGACACTGACACTGAGACACTGACACAGGCACTGAGACTGAGACTGAGACACTGACACTGAGACACCGAGACTGAGACACTGACACAGGAACTGAGACTGAGACTGAGACACTGACACTGAGACACCGAGACTGAGACACTGACACAGGAACTGAGACTGAGACTGAGACACTGACACTGAGACACCGAGACTGAGACACTGACACAGGAACTGAGACTGAGACTGAGACACTGACACAGGAACTGAGACTGAGACTGAGACACTGACACAGGAACTGAGACTGAGACTGAGACTGAGACAGAGACTGAGACACTGAGACTGAGATACTGACACAGGCACTGAGACTGAGACTGAGACACTGACACTGACACTGAGACACTAACACCGACACTAAGACACTGACACTGAGATACTGAGACTGAGACACTGACACAGGCACTGAGACTGAGACACTGACACTGACACTGAGACTGAGATACTGACACAGGCACTGAGACTGAGACTGAGACACTGACACTGAGACTGATACTGAGACACTGACACTGAGACTGTTGCAAACAAAAGTCCTTTTATTTGTTATTAACCGCTCTCTATGGCTAGGCTTAGTTGTTACTAACTGCTCTCTATCCACTTTACTCTGTAGCTATAAGTTTATCAGTATATTTGTACATTTGAAAAATAAATTAGTAAATAGTCTCAGTGTATTTTAACTGCTCTTTCTCTCATACAGGATCGATTATATTACAGACTCTCCTTTAGATTTTGTCGAGAACCTCAAGATAAATATCAAAAGCATCCTACTAAATATGGCAGGTTATTCTATTGCTAAATGGGGGGAAATCTGGATGGTTGAACTGGGTGGAGGGGGAAATGACAGAAAAAATTGGAGTGTGGTTTGTTAATAGAGCCAATATACAAAGCTGTCCTGGTCGTAACAGTGAGAATACTTCGGAAAGTAATGGATACGATTTCTCGATGAAAAGAAGAAATAAGAGTTTTTTTTCTTAAGTTACAAGTAGTGACCGGAAAACAACCATTTATAAGAAAGCAACATCATATACTGTTAATAAAAATTAAAAAAAAAAATTATAATAATTATAATAATAATAATAAACTACATAACAGGAAAATATAGTGGAATCAAAATAGTCATAAGTATAAATTAATGCAGCCGTATTAAATCAGAAATGTTTTATAAATAATGATAAATGGATAGAAAATGTAATTCACTGGGAAATATAAAATTGACTAGAATGCTACTATACAAACAAATTCTCTCTCTCTCTCTCTCTCTATATATATATATATATATATATATATATATATATATATATATATTATCCAAATGAATAAAGAACGAATAGTGTGTGTGTAATCAACCCAAAAGTAGTCTTTGATTGTTAAACTTTCTAGGAATTTGAAATTCAAACATATCCCCTAGTCTAGGCCAGGAGACCAGATCTAATCCTCGTGAACAAGAAAAAAATATGTCAAACAATAGACGCCGTTGTTACAGTACGAAATTGAAAGTTTAATACTAAAAACTTGACAAGGGGAGGTTGAAAAATGTCTGGGACATAATTATTGGCGTATTTGGAACCCGTTCGGAAGATTAGGAAATCCAAGGATGAATCGAAGTTAGCCACACTGCGGCGTTAATAAAAATCAACTACAATGTTGAAGATGCTGTTGTAAACATGCATCCGGGTCTCTCGATCAGTTCTTCACCGATTGGTCAGCTTCTATCTCACTCAGAGTTTCGATTCCCGTCTCTGTTAGTGCGAACAAAATTGGGTAATATCCGATGAACTTAAGATCAGGTTGGGAGGAAAATCTGGAATACGGTCCTCTCGGGATATATTGCCTTGGTGAGAAAGACATTAAGTTGGTTGGTGCCGATAAACAGGGTGTTTATTTTATTCATAAATCAGTTCACCTGACACTGGTAGATAAGCGACCTTTCAAACATATTTGCAGTTACTTCTGTCTTCACTCACGACAGACTAACGGACCAGGTTTCTCTACGGACAGGGAGAACTCCATCTTCCATCCCAATATACAGCTCTGTAGTTTTTTTAAGTTAAAAAAGAGCGCTGGCAACTTTTGCACACAAATATAATTCAAGATGCCATAAGCTTGTTCATACTTAAAAAAAATAATTAAATTATACAATGTACTAGCAGTATAGCCTGGCGTTGCTCGAGTGTAATGAAAGCTTTAAAACTAATCCATGGTCCTGGAGCTCAGACACTTTGGACGTTGGCACGAAAGACTAAAAAGCAATAGTTGTTTCCAGTTAAAGCGAAACCGTAGACTGAAAGAAAAATGAATGGATTTAAGTCAAATTTTGATTTCCTGGTATCGATATCAAATTTTCTGCACTATTGTAAGAACTGCAACCTTGAAATTTCTGAATTCTTATGTCCTTGTCTATGAGTGTATGAAATTTGATTAAAATCGGACCACTCCTTCTATAACCCGATTTTTTCGATTATCGATTTTCGATATTTATTGGGACACAAAACCTAGCTAAGAACACTTGCAGACGCTTATAGTACAACTGTGTAAATTTTCAAGAAAATTGGTTCAGCCGTTTCGGAGTCTATAGGTAACGGACACACACACACACACACACACACACACACACACAGACAAAGTTCCAGTTATAAATACGTTTAGATAAACAAAGCGGATAAAATAAAGAATACGAAGAGGAAGAAAAAGAAAAACGGAAAATCCAGAGTAAAAGAATGAAGGAAGCAAGAAAGAATAGAGGCGGGAGGGAGAAAGAGAAAAAATAAACCAGGGTAGGAGGAAGAGAAAGAGAGGATGAAAAAGCGTCATTTTTACAAACAGTGGTGTTGGCCGGCAACACTTGCGCTGGTATTCGTAATGCGCATGACAAGTTGGCCCCGCGGCAATTGTAAATAATTCATGAAATAACGAAGCCGTCAGATAATCATGTCAACTTGTTTATGTTATCAAAATAAATAGCATAAATAACAAGAACTGATCATACTTCGATCCATTCATATTTAACACAGATTTTCGTGCGACTTGATGAAGGATTACTACCATTTCACATGCTTGTCCAGAGTATCTTCTTCTTCTTCTTCTTCTTCTTCTTCTTCCTCTCCTCATCCTCCTCCTTCTTCTTCTATGTGCCATGGCCCTTCAGGACGTTAGCGATCATAGATCTTCACATTCTTCTGTTCTTTGTAGCTCTTAGTAAATTTTATCTTCTAAACCCTGGTCTGACATCCATTTACACCGGCTGGTTAGGTAGTTTTCCTTTGCCCCTCTCGCCTTCAATATGTTTTGTGAGGGTCAAGTTTTTCAAGTACGAGGTGTTAACCCCAAAGTTTGTAAACTTTAAACAGTATGTACGAAATGTAGTCCGGATTTTGCTGCTACTTTTTGTGAGTGGTAGACAAGCTTGACAAAGGGAAACAGCATAGGACCGTTACCTAGTTTCAGTTTTAATTTAGTTTTATATATATATTTTTTAATCATATCACCCCGAGCAAGGCGGTAACGCCACTGATGTGCAGGGGGCTACGTAAAAGTGAAAAGATTGGAAAAGAGAAAGCCGGAAACCACATCCTAAACAGGGAACAAGGGATGAGCCTCTACACCTGTTCAATAGACATGGGTGGAGTGTGAACCGGGTGATAGTTTAGTCTATCTACTCCAATTGGAAAAAAAAAAAAAGTGAAAAGATTGGAAAAGAGAAAGCCGGAAACCACATCCTAAACAGGGAACAAGGGATGAGCCTCTACACCTGTTCAATAGACGTGGGTGGAGTGTGAACCGGGCGATAGTTATTCAGGGAATATTGGACATAAACAAAAATATGCAAAGCATCATAACATTGTTGAAAATATGCAATTGCAAAATTATGAAAATGGCGGTTTTCTAAGCGTAGCTTTGATGTAGCACAAAACCCAGTGAGGATAGAACTCACTCTTCAGTGGAATAGATTAAGCAAGGTAACCTTGTTAACCATTACACCATTCTGGAGTGCCCCAAAGTTGTGTAAATGTTTCACTATTTTTTTCTAACACGATTAAACGCCTTCTTTTATGTTTTTATGTCTCGTGTACCTTTAGTATGCGGCCGATAGCGGCTCTCCATGATTTCCTATTCATTGTAACACTAAATAATATTTGTTTCTTTATTGTCCTTCCCAGTACATGTTTTGTCATCTATCCACAGAAGTCTGTCTGTTTACTTTTGCCACTCTAGTTTTCAGCATGCCCTGTCAGTGTTAATTTCTCCAAGCCTCTTTTCTCTGGTATGTGACGATAATCATTTCAGCTAGTTTATGTCATCAAAATGAAAAGCATAAGCAGCAACAACTGACCTTACTTCGATCTATTCCTGTTTCCTGATATTCATCTGATTTGATTTACTACAATTTCATCTTTCTTTTCTATGTAGTGTTCCTTCAGGACGTTAGAAATCGTGGATTTCCTCAATTTCCTGTCCTTTGTAGCTTTTACTTCAATTTTCTCTTCATGTTATCTCTCCTAAACTCAGCTTGGCCACCCGTTAACCAAAGCTTTACTGAGAGTGTCAAAATTTCCAAGTCCTCTTTTGTCATTATGCACCATAGTTTTCAACTGTCTCTTTCTGATGTTAAGGATAAGCGTTTCTTTTTCACTTTTCTCTAAAATTTCGTCATTGCTCACATGTGAAACATGGACTGCATGCAATAATGACCAACGCAAAAGTCAGTGGATTGACAAGAATAAATCTCCATAACCGAAGATCTACAAAAGAAAGTTAATGTTGTGCGTAGGGGAGGGTGGGGGGGAGAGTTGGCCACAAAATCTTCCTTTTTTATATTTCTTTCACTAGTGTTGAGGTGATTGGTTTTATGAAACTGGAAATTTGCACACATAAACAACACACATTTTTCACGATATGGAACAAGTTTTATTCATGTAAGTATGTAAAAAAAAAAAAAAGTTGAGAACAAAATTCCAAACATGTATGGGGAGACTTGGCCTCTTCAGTGGGGAGACTTAGCCACAAATGGGGAATGATGACCTACAAACAGAACAAACAAAGTAAGGTCATTTTTTCTTATTTCCCCATCATTTATACATTCTGTATTCTGTGGAAAGAAATATTTTATTAATAAAGAACAAGCCAGGTGAGCTTTGAACAGCCTGTGCAGTAAAATGAACAGACAACTTTGAGAAATTTGAGCAACAAGGTAATTTATGTTAAGAGGTGCTTCAGCTAAGATGTCTTTGAGCTAAGAGGTGTCTGAGTTAATGATTACACTGTATAGACACCCTAATACAAAGGAATGCATGAAAAACAACCACAAATTCATTCAGAACCCAGTCATGTGAAGATATAAAACCAGTATGAACAATATGGAGAGTTGGCTAGCCTGTGGCCAACTCTCCTCACAAGGAAAATCTGAGCACAAAAAAATCAGTAAAAATTAACAATGGCTGTCACTTTTTAAAAAATATGCTGAAGGCTAGGCTAAATGGAAACTCTTTACAGATGCAAAACCAACAAAAAACAAAACAAAAACAAAAAAAAAACAAAAAAAAAAACAAAAAAATCCAGAACACTGGCAATGTTATCAAAGCTACTTTGGGTTCGAAGATAAAACTGAAAAATTGAAAAACTTACCTCCAAAATGAGTCAATGCTCTCTCACAGCCATGTGTCAAGGGAAGTAATCAACAATAGGCCAGTTATTCCTCACTACAGAAGAGCTCTCCAGAAACAAATCTAAGAATTAGTTTGATATTTGGGTTTTGCTTAGACACAGGAGTGGTCAAGTCTCCTCACTGGCCAAGTCTCCCCACCCTCCCCTAATGTTCGGGGTATTATTCAGTTGGAGTTATTAAAACCTATTAAAACAATAAATGCGCGGTATTATATGTTCAGCAGCTATAACGTGTCCATAATCGCTTGGTCGAAAAGCGCTTTGCGCTCGCAAATAGGAAAAAAATGTAGTTCTCTTCCGTGACAAACGAAGGTGGTATACAAGAATAACAAAGGAAAAAGATTTAGAACACTTTTAGTCTCTTCCACCCCCATATACAGCTGAACTTGCACTCACCAATTCTTACCCTTTTCGATCGCCGTAGAATGCTTTGATGGGGTGAGGTGTGGTTTATTGTGTGTATGGGTGGAGGGAAACGTTCTTTGAGGAAAACCAAATTTAAGAGTTCGTCAAATTTTTTTTGCTTCAAAACCAGCTGAAATTTTGCTTATAAGAGACCGAAAAGATTCCTGATAAAATGTCAAAATGTCATTACAAATAATATTGAATATGAAATGAATGCAATTTTATCTTTATTTTTGAAGAATAAAGTTGATAAACAAAAAATACTTTCTTAATAGTAAGTAATCAGATCTATAAGGCTAAGTTGGCAGCTGATTTAAAAATGTCATCCAATCTGCTGTTAACTGGGACAAGGAATGGCTTTTTAGTTTGAATTCCTCCTAAACAAAACTTCTCTCTATCAATCATCTGTGAGTTTTATATTTGTCTTCCTTCAGCATGGCTCATGCTAGTGTACAGGAGAGTGACTCTTAGCCATTCTCAGGTTAACATTTTCCACTGACATGAAATGGAGAGTTATATTGAAACAACTGCTAGGTCATCTGTTAAGAAAGTTGGTTCCGTGTGTCGTGCTATAAAGTTTTCACTTGAGATTTTATCTTACACATTTATAAGTCTACCATTCGACATTGCTTTGAATATTGGTACCGCTTCTGGTCTTGTGCTCATGCTATATATTTAGAGATTCTTGATAAAATCCAAAGAAGTATCTGCAATATTATTGGTCCTGATCTGGTTTCTAGGCTTTAGTCATTTTCCCAGCGACGTAATGTAGCTCCTGTTTATATTAATACTTTCACATTAACTGTTCTGATGAACTTTTCTCTATGGTACCTAGCCTTTATTAATTTAAGTGCAGTATTAGATTAGTGGCAAAATCACATCATTTTAAATTTGAAACGTAACCGTAAGTTCTATGCTAACAGCTTCTTTTCTTGCACTTCTCGCTTAAGGAATTGTCTTCCAGTTTCTTGCTTCCTAGTCAAGGTTGAGCATTAAAAGTTTAAATGTAATATTAATCCTTATCTTCTGTGTTCTTAATTCTTCTTCTTTGATTGTTCTCTCTCCTTAATTGTTTTTTCTCTAACATTCGCTAACTCCCTGCGTCTTAGTGGCTTTATTGCCTTGTTAGCGGGAAAACGAGTAAAAAAAATTGAAAATAATTTCTGACTATAAAAAAATGTTAGAAAGATCTATAAATAAAATGAGATAAAACAATATATTAAAAAATTTAGAAATTAATTTAAAACTGTTGTGGAGGAATATCCTGTCCTACCCGGGAATGGGTATGGCCCGGGTTATAAAAGACCTAGATGGGAACGAACTAGAGAGAGAGCACTCGAAAGAGATCGAGTGCGTTCGTGACTATATGAGAGTCTTCGTCATTACACGGGAGTGATCAAGATTATTCGTTATAATACCAGAGTCGAAAGCCATCGGCCTAAGACGAGAGTTAAACGTCACTAGACGGAAGCCTACTTCTCAAGACGGAGGCATACGTCCTATACAGAGACATTGCCTTCTTAATTGTTAGTCGTGTTAACTGTTCGTTGGTGTACTTGTATTTGGTTTATTGTACTGAGGTATAATAAATCTCTATTTATATATATACTCAGTGTTAAGAGTTCTTTCTTGCACTATTCTTTGTTTATCCCCTCCCGG